>CM045898.1:45636018-45806018 GCA_025169545.1 Anguilla japonica
GGTGTGCGGAGGGCTCCGCTCTCCCTGTACAAGGGACGGATGGAGGTTTCGCACGCAAACGGGACGGAGGTGAGCCTCCCCTTCCACCCCACCTGAAAACAGGTCAGCAGCTCGCCGTTAACCTGCGCTGGCCCCAGCTGCGCATACCTCCCAGCGTCTGCGCAGCTGAAGGGCGGTGAGCGGCGGGCTTTCTGCGGCTGCTGTCCGCCAAAGCGATGGATGCGGGTGGCGTGTGGACGTCTGACCCGCAGCATCAGTGAACCAAAAGCAAAACAAACTGCTGAGGAACGAGAAACAGGAAGTCAGGGACCCCACAGGAAGTGGAAAAAAGGAAGAGAATTTTACTATATTTAAAAAAAAATTTTTTTTGCTGGTTTTTTTACTTTTTTTTGCATTCTGTTGAAAAAGAGATCTCGATCATGGTTGGACTAAGGTAAAAAAAAAAATACATGAAAAAGTAAATCAAACTCCGGTGTGTCTGCCTGCGTTATGTCACAAGGCAAGAAAGGAGAGGGAGAAAGGCTGTACCTACAGTACCCTCCACCTGTACCTGCCACCTTCCATGTGGGGTCAACCTGGCAGCCAATGGGCTTCAGCACAGAGCTCCAGATCTCACCTTAAACCTTTCCAGGAGCTCAGTGGCAGGTCCTGTTGCATATTTACGTGCTTTTTACAGTCTACAGCTTTTTACCGAAAACTCTGTGTTTGTTTGTGAGTACGGTTTCCCAGCGGCACGTTGGAAGAGGAAGCTGGACTGCGCTCTGTTCGCTGGCCGGTTCTATTATCTGGCTGCAACCAAAGCTGTTTCCTGACGCGACAACAAAGTTCTGCTCTTGGAATCCCCCGATGGTCCAGAAGAGAGACCGAGGACCACAACTCAAAGTGTTTAAAATCTAAACGAGAGATTTTAAATCGAGGGTAGTTCTCAGTGTGTGTGTGTTTTTTTTTTCACGGCGCTAATCGCCAAGCGATCAAGGACCGGGACTTGAGTTCGTTTTCTCTGCTGTGTTTTTTTTTTGGCTTTTGCTTCAACGGGTACAAGGTCCGGCTCAGGTTCAGGTCCGGCGTCCGAACAGACTGCGACTGCTCTTGTGTGTATTTTCATATCTTGGCCCTTTTCTCTGGTTGTTTCATCGATGGGATTAATAGAGTTTAGGGAAGAACAGCCGTTTGTTTCTGAGGTGGTGGTGGTGGTGGGGGGGGGGGGGCGGGGGGTGGGGGGGCGGGGTTAGGCAGGCCGTGTCTGCTGGCTTCTGCGGGGGTATTTGCCCCTCTCAGGGGCAGGGACCTGACAGCTGGCTCCGGTCGTTTGCCTGTGAGAGGGGCTGAGGTTTCATACAAACAACCCCCCCCCCCCCACCCCCCACCCCAACAAACCTGCCAAAACTCCTAATGACACCCCCAGCAATCTCTTTCACACACGCACATGTGCACACACACACTCACACACACACACAGTCACACACGCACTCTGGCACATACACACACAGACACACACACACTCTGGCACACGCACACAGACACACAAAGACACACACACTCATACATATAGTACACTCAGTGACACATACACAGTCTCACCCACAAACACACACACACTCAGACACACACACACACACACACACACTCTGACACATACACACAAACTGACACATACAGTGCAGTACACTCAGAGACACATACACAGACACACCCACAAACATCCACAGACACACGCACACACACACACACACACACACACACACACACACACACACAGACCCTTAATAAACACGCTCATTTAATTTTCCACAAAGATGAGAACAGACGCAGCACATCGGCACAGTGGAGCATTAGAGCATTAGAGTGGAGTCACGTCAGAATCAGCCAATAATTCTGTCATTTGACCAGAGACCCGCTATGTGAGGTCATGCCGACAACTGCGCCAACTGGAGCCACTGACCACTTTCAGCCAACCAGGCGCTGATCCCTGGAGCTGTTGTTGTTGTTGCTAGGTCGCACAATAAATATATAAATAAATAAATCCATGCGTGATATTCTTGGCCCGCACAAAGGGGCATTAAATACCCACTTCAAAGTTCACGGCAGTGATGGGGGGGGGGGGGGGTGCTGGAATGAGCCCACAGGGCTTTAGGCTAATGCTGTCCTGGGCATCCTGCCCCCACACCACCCCCCCATCCCCCCCTTTAAAACAAACCTAATATGTGTGCGCTATATTGAATCACTTGTGATACCGAGAGGTCCTAAACAAACTCAGTCATAACAGAGTCAGACAGTTATGATTAACGTATAAATCCAATTTACCTTAATGATTCACTGGATATGCTGTCGTGATGGACATTTGCCCTAAGATACACACGTAAGCTTTACAGGTCCTGTATTTGTGTACATTTTTTTTTTTAACATTTATTAAAAATTTTATAGAGCACAGCTGGTCAGGCAACCAAAGCCTGTACTATGATCTACAGGTTCTCACCTTTATGCCCAAGAAAAATCTGCAAGTGGCATATGCATGATTTTTTCCCCCTTGCTGGATAGTTGTTGTAATATTATTAGTTTGTTCAGGGGTAGCTATGGCAACGCCTTACCAGGGAAGTGAGGAAGCAGCATTAGGAGTTACGAGCCCAACTCTTTAACCGCTTCCCCACACTGCACCCCAGTGTACCCCACTCCTCTGCCACCCCACTGCCCTAGAGCACCCTCCTTTACCCCACCCACATACCCCCACCAATGAGAACCGTAAACACTCAGACACCACCACCAATGGGATCTCTTGACAGTTTCCCACTAGTGAGAGCTGTTGATACTTTCAGTCCCCAAACAATGAGAGATGTTGATACTCACAGTCCCCCACCAACGAGAACTGTATATTACAGGCTTATGGGAGCACTAGCCCCGCCTCCCCCAGGGTGGCACATGCAGGAGCAGTGGGTGATTGACAGCAGGGACAGGTGGGCCCTGGGTGGTAGTACTGCCCACCTGTTCCCAGATCACCTCCATCTGCCACTGACCTCATGACCAACTTCCTGTTCCCCATGGCCCTGCCCAGCCCTGGGCACCCCCGGCAACTGCCACTCATAAATAATACCCTTCTGACAGCACCTACCTGACCCCCCCCCCCCCCCCCCCCCCCCCCCCCCCCCTTCCCCACACAGTCAGGGACAGTGTTATTAATGACAGTGTATACAGCAAGAGCCAGTCTAACACTACTTCTCACTCTATGCTGCAGGTACTGGTGTTACTGATTCAGATTTTTTCACATACGCAGAGTCTTTCCATCTCTTGAGTCTGTCCATTAGTGTAACTGCCATTACTGCAATAATGCCATTAGGCCACCAGAGGGCCGACTGAGCAGCTGCTGTTTGCCTTCAAAGAGGGAGAAAACTAGTGTGTTCGATGATGAATAGAGTTCATTTAGCGCTTGAAGTCTGTCAGTGTCAGTAAATCTACCTCTGTCTGGAATAAAGGAAAAAAAAAAAAAGAGTTGTGGGCACGAGTGATGGCTACTGTGCGTGCGTGTGTATGCCCGCGCGTGCGTGTGAAGGAGAGAGAATGCAAAATTACCGACGCCTTGGCCGCTGCCCAGCTCAGCTCTTTGTCCGTTTTATTTACGATGTGAAACGTTATCCGGGTAGTGCGATTGCACCGGAGATGGACGCATGCTGCTCTTTCATTCCAAAATCGGGCCATCCCAAAGGGCTGACCTGCAGGCCTTAAAGCTGGTGTCATCTGGAAAGGAGAAGCGCGAAGAACGCGCTGCGTTTGGAATCGATGCGTCTGTTTCCATAGCGTCAGATCCAGCGGGTGGGCTAAGCGGCCTATTAACGGTTCAGGATCGAACTAAAAATTTTTTTTTTAAAAGTTTCCATTCGGCCAGGGCTCGGTCTCCGCACCTTGTGAAATCGGGGTGAAGTAATCCGCTTGACAAACAGCTGTGAGGCTGTCCTCTAAATGTGAGAGCTGGTTTATTATCACCTGGGCCCAGGAGTTCGCTGAACAGGTTACCCTACAGGGTTGGAGTCCTGATCTATGTGGTCACTTCTGGCACTACGATCGTTCCTTCACTCTAGTGTGTTTCTTTTGCACCTCTGCACCTTGAACTAATGCACTTGTTGTACGTCGCTCTGGATAAGAGCGTCTGCTAAATGCCTGTAATGTAATGTAATGTAATGAGTTCAAAACTTTTTATCTCTATCAGATCCAATCAGATTTTGAAATCCCATATTTTGTGATCCAGGATCAGACAACTCAGCCAGATTTTGTACCGTATTTCAAAGCAATTCAGGATAGGATCATCCTGATCCAGATTCAGACTTTTCAAGATTACTAGATCCTGATTATTAGTGCTTTAAAGCACTGGAACATTACTGAGAAAGATTATGATTTTCTAACCTTCAAATTATATATAATATTCGGGGGCTTTAAAGGTGCAACGTGTAACTTTTTCAGTGCCAATTTTTATGGCCCTACAAATGTAAACAACCTTTTCTTTTTTCTCTTTTTTAACATCTAAAACTATCTTTTATCTCTGACAGCTCTTGATACAAGGAATAGCAGTTTGCAAATGCTAACATTTTTGTATTTGATTTAAAAGCCATAAAAGGTTTTTTTCTAAACATTAAAGCAAAACAGGCTTGTATTTTGATAAACTTATTATTTGGTTGAATGCACTGTTCTGAGGGGTAGGCTAGAGGCCACTTTAAATGTGAAAGAAAAAAGTAAGTAAAAATTTTGCAACCATTGAGCCTACAAACAATGTATTATTTTAATTTACAAACTCTGCCATATTTTTTATATTAAAATGTATTTTGAAATGAATTATATACTATATTTTGTTCTGTAATCCACTCTAAATCCACCCTTCTACTGGGATCAAGGTAATCCTGATTGTTTGGATCAAAATGATCCAATCCTATGTTAAAGTTTTGAACTACGCATTTTGAAGATTTTGATCCAGATTAAAGCTAGGATTCGATTGCCTGATCTGATCGGATTCCAAAGTGATCCCAATCCTGTTTTTTGGTTTTGAACTACCCATTTGCAGGATTTAATTAAATCCGATAGTCAAAATCTGATCAGATCACTTTTGAACTCCTGGGCCCTGTTGATAGAAAATGCATGTGAAACAACTTTTCCACATTGGCTCTGAAACTCGCTGGAGCTCGTTCTGTGTGTCAGATGAGCTTGTATCAGTGACTCGTGCTCAGTTAGTGGAACGTGGCAGTAGGTGGATGAACAACGATTCAGAATGTTCATGAGAATGTCCATGTCTGCATTCTTATGTCTGTCTGCGTTACTGTTCGGGCTGTGAATCACAGCGACTGGGTTGCTGCTCCTGTTCCGGTTTGTGCTCTTCCTTTTTCTTGGAAAAAAATCGACAGAATTCCTGATTAAACCGGCAGACTGACTTGACCCCCCCCCCCCCCCAAAAAAAAAAAAAAAAAAACCTTTTAGGGAATTGAAGGCCCATATGTATTTTGGGCACTTAACCCAACAATAACATTCACATGTAACAAAATAATTTTTTATGTCAAAACACTAAAATCTGCTATGCTAGAGGATCCTCAAACTCCCTCTTGGACCAACCACTTAACATCATGTAGGCTGGTCAGTTACAACCCTGATGACTCAGTATGATTAATAATGGTCGTATATGCCCTTTGTTAGTGACCGGATGTGAACTTCTGCTAAATGACTGAATGTAATGCACCTCAGAATCCCAGGAAGGATGAGGTATTGGGGGATTTTTTTTTGGGGGGGGGGGGGGGGGGGGGGCGCGGGGGTGACTGTATCACACTAAATCTTCCCTTTGAACCTCTGAGTGAAAACGAGGACAGAGGAAATCCTCACGTCTCAGTGCTGCTCTGGCGCTTAGCATCCTGCTGCTAACAGAGAGTACTGTACGAAGGTGTCAGAGCCTCCTTCTAATGATGCCTTCACACGGCTCCGTTCAGATACAAATGGCATCGGGAGCTTTTGGCGAGCTCGTGACGGCCTTGCTGTGTTTGTGCCTCTGCCAGTCGGTCACGTCAGGGCTACAGTTGCTGATAAAGACACAGGTAACATTTGTCCCTTGACCCTTGACAGACAATGTAAAAGAAAAAATTATTATTTTTGTCTTCACAAAACACAATTTGACAGTTGAACGGTCACTAAATCTAACTCGGCAAAAAAGTCACTCTTGAATTTACCTGTAAGTAAAAGATGAATGAAATATAAACCACATTTTGTAGTAGGTTTTACTTCACCTAAATTATTATACAAAAATAAAATAAAATATGGGGCTCGAGACACAGGACTTGACTCAAAATAGCACAGGTGACTTAGTCAATGACACAGGGCCTGCACTGCCATAATTCTCCTAATATTATCTCTAATACCATAATATCTCCCGGAATATAAGATATATAAGGTGTAAGGAATATAAGGTGAGCAGCTAGATGAAGGCTACAGTCACAGGTCACCACGACCCATGGCCAGTGCTGTTCACAGTCACATACCAACCCAATTAACATTTGCCACAAAGCTAAAATGACAAAACTCCCATCAAACATTGAAATATCAAAAAGACCTTATTTAAATTCCACTTTCATCTTTGCACCGCCACTGAATCATTCATAAATACATATTTTCCCAGCTTCATTGCACAATTCCTGGAGGATACGTTCCAAAACTCGTCCGTTGAATGTGTCGGACCAATGTGTGACAACAAGCTGGCGTTCCTTTAACACTTCATCACAAGCCACAAAATTTGAGACAAACCAATTAGCACCTCTGGAATTGAACGAGAAAGGACCGACGTTCTCTGCAGATGTTAACGATCGTTTTACCGTAAATATTATCGTATCGGCCCGAAACGCTATTGGGTTTCAGATGCATTTCCTTTGGCTTAATTAGTCCAGTTAATGTTGTTGGAAAAAATGGGAGTAATTGTTTGGGAGTGTTTTGATTTGCTGGGCCGGTGGTACATGGCTGTTTTGATTGGCCGATAGGAATGCCTTGCGTGTGTGCAGATTATAGGATTGTGGAAGAATGTAAATTTGGGGTCGGTTTCAGAGGGAGGGTGGGAGCGGGTGGAGTTTGGAGAACAGAGAGAGCTCAGACAGCAGCAGGGCATTCAGCAGGGAAGGGGTACAAGTACTGTACAGGCACACCTGCCCAAGATTTCACCACACGGAGTTTCTGTTTTTTAAAAACAGTTTTCGTAGAGATGTAGAATAATAGTATAATAGATTTGAAATGCACGTGTGTATACACCATCACATGAACACAAAATACTCGGACAGAGTACGTTTTATGCTCACGAGTTCCTTTTTTTAATCCAGTGTGGACGCTTCAGTGATAAGGCTGAATTAACATGAATGAGTTTATATTGTAAAAACAGACACTCACACATGCACACAGACATAAATACATGCATGCTGGCACATAGACACACACACACACACACACACACACACAAACACTGTGCGTCACACAGTGGCCAGTGTGTCGACTCTACTCCCACATGTGTGATGTCCACTTTTGGAAAAGCACAGTATCAATGACAGATTTTTCAAGCCATCTGATTCATTGCCATTGACGTTTAGCAGTGTGCTGACTGGCTTCGACATGTTTTTCTTTGATGCTAACACATCAGTGTAGCCTTTCACTACCATCCCGGTCTGGAACTTCATTCTGTCATTGTTCTATATTTCAGGGCTAAATATTAATGTACCACCAAAACTTTTAAAGATTTATCTCCCTGTGGGGAAAATGTTATGTTTGATTTGGACTTTTCTGCACAAACATCCAGCACATCCTGCTAAGAGTTTATGGGTAGAACAGGATCCTCAGCCATGGGGGTAATTATTTAACATTATTTGTCCCATAAAGTCTGCAATTACCCACAGGAGGTGAGTTGACTGTGTACCCAAATGCTTTAATTGGTCAGTTAAGTGCTGAGTAACAGTGAGGTGTCGTTTCCCTGTGAAAGAGGGCGTAGTCTGACAGGCAGTTGGGGCACTGTTAAAAGTGTCACCCTGTCAGCTACTGTGCGAGCCCCAGTAATCACTTCCTGTTTCTGTCACTCACAGCAGGAAGGGGATGGCACTGTGATGTCACAGAGGTGCGGCGGCTGCTGTGGAACAGGACTGCAGCGGACGCCATTTCGTTCCTGTGCAGCAGGTGAGATCACGCACACCTTTACAGGTCATTCTGCCTGCCATTTAAATTATAACATGCAAAGCCAAACTAAAGAAAGAGATCAATGATTAACGGGACAAAATGTTTAGTTTTTTTTTGTTCAATGTCATGGTCCTAGTCGAAACTCGTATTCTGTTATTTCTGGTATGTAATTCTGGTTTCAATTCTTCCAGTACCTCTGCTCTACAGACATCCTTGCCTTCATTAAAAATGTGGCCTAGTTTCTAATCCATATTTAATCGAAAACTTACAACAACAAAAAAATCCAATGTGTTGCTTTCTTCATAAACATTTGTGTTAAGTAAACGTTCATGACTGCTAAAGCAAAGTCTGTTTTTGCCAAGAACACAGAGTGGCTCTTGAATTTTATTGCGAGTCAAAAGTTGAGCAGTTCTGACAGGTTTGTTTGTTTGTTTGGTCAGGAGGCAGTTGAGTTGCAGAGCTGTGGCAGTTGAGTTGCGGAGCTGTGGCAGTTGAGTTGGGGAGCTGTGGCAGTTGAGTTGCAGAGCTATGGCAGTTGAGTTGTGGAGCTGTGGCAGTTGAGTTGGGGAGCTGTGGCAGTTGAGTTGCGGAGGTGTGGCAGTTGAGTTGCGGAGCTGTGGCAGTTGAGTTGGGGACTGTGGCAGTTGAGTTAGGGAGCTGTGGCAGTTGAGTTGCGGAGCTGTGGCAGGTTTGTTTGTTATTTGGTCAGAAGGCAGTTGAGTTGCAGAGCTGTGGCAGGTTTGTTTGTTATTTGGTCAGAAGGCAGTTGAGTTGCAGACCTGTGGCAGTTGAATTGTAGACCTGTGGCAGTTGAGTTGTGGAGCTGTGGCAGTTGAGTTGCGGAGCTGTGGCAGTTGAGTTGGGGAGCTGTGGCAGTTGAGTTGGGGAGCTGTGGCAGTTGAGTTGCGGTGCTGTGGCAGTTGAGTTGGGGAGCTGTGGCAGTTGAGTTGCGGTGCTGTGGCAGTTGAGTTGGGGAGCTGTGGCAGTTGAGTTGCGATGCTGTGGCAGTTGAGTTGGGGAGCTGTGGCAGTTGAGTTGTTAAGCTGTGGCAGTTGAGTTGTGGAGCTGTGGCAGTTGAGTTACGGTGCTGTGGCAGTTGAGTTATGGTCCTGTGGCAGGTTTGACTTTATGTGCTCGTTAGCACTCTGTTGCGCTCTTGCCTTTGAAGAGCCTCTCGGTTACTCCAGTGTTTTTTAATGATTCCCCATTATCTCAGCGACAGCCTCATTAGCACCTGGTTGTGACCGATTCACACCCGGGTTCTGCTTGCACTAGATCAGAAGAGCTTGTGGACGTGTGCTGTGTGTGCTCTAGAGTAGTCACCGCTTTCAACACCAACCCTGTTCACGTCAGTGTTGCCAGATCTCTGTGGTTTTACTCCTGACTCCAGCTCACACATGACATGCAAGCCGAGCCCATTTACTCCCATCTTCTGTTGACTCCCCTGTACATTTCATTACATTTTATTTGGCAGACACTTTTATCCAAAGTGATGTACAATAAGTGCATACTGAAGGTCATTATAACAACTGCAGAACAGAGGTCCACCAATAAGGTACAATTCTCATGAAGAATCAGTTATCCATAGCCATGAGCAATGAGAGCTAGTAAGTCTAGCTCATGCAGTAAGCATAGGGTAAGTCAGTAAAGTTACGGAAAGTCAAACTAGAAGTGAGGCATAGTTACAAGAGGCTAGATAAAGATACAAATGTAACATGAAATATATTTTCATACATATATAATGTATTACATGAAATGTATTTTTCCCTTTCAAATTCCCTCAGGAATACTTGACATGACTGACCATGTTGGTCGCCGTGGACCCTGTCCTAACCCTCCCCTCTGTTCAGTCTGATTCTTCCCAAGGTTTCTCCCTGTTTGCCCTCTGAGGGCATTTCTCCTTGCCCCTGTCACCCTAGGCTTTCTTTTGGGGTAGTGGGTGGTTGGGAGGTGGGGAGGTAGGCCAGGGTCTGTGGTAAAGAATATTATGCTTTTTTTTTTCAAAATGCCCTTTTAAAATAAATGTGGCTTGGCTTGACATGAAGACTGCGTCTCTCTGACAGGGGCTAGCGCAGAGGTGGCAGAGGAAGGGGATTTTGCGGATTCGCCGCGGTGCGGTCTGGATTCCCAGGGTTCCACTGCCGCTGTTCCCTGAGCCTGGCTGGAGGACCGCGGAAAATATCGCCCGTTACACGCGGCAGTAAGAAACCCAGCTGAGCGGTAAGTCGCCGTGACGGCCGTGTAGTTCATTCTTATTTATCTGTTTGGCCCGATGCCTTGCGGAGCGCATATCGGACGCGTTATCCGGCTAAACCGCGGGGTTATTCACTGAGACCGCTCGCGGTCGGTACCATCCCCAAGAGCACAGACTCTTCCCTGGGGTAACAAGCCATTATCTCTGCCACCTTCAGGTTGTGAACCTTCCGGTTAACCGCTCCACCACACTGGCTCCTGTGATCCACGTGTTCACTGTGGATTTACTCAAATCTGACTGGATGTAACTGCACCAGCAGGGCGGGCCTTGTGTGTGTGCCTGTGTATGAGCGTGTGTGTGCGTGCGTGCGTATGTGTGTGTGCGTGTGCGTGTGTGTGCATGTGTTGTAACAAAAAAGCATTCAAGTGATTTAGGAAAAAAATACTAGGCAATTTAATAATATCTAGTTTAATAATTAATTAATTAAGTCATCCAAATTTTTTATTTGCTGTGTCAGTTATCCCTTACATGAATAAATCTCTCAGAGGTGAAAAAAATGAATACAATTGAAAAACTGAGCAAAAGAGAAAACAAGTTGTTCAATAGCAGTTCTCCTGTAAAAATCTCCTCACACACTATGACAAGAACCTGAGTCATCTGTTAATGACCATTGGCCACCAGAGAGCGCATCTCTATGACAGAGATCAGCGCCGTAGCGTCTCCTTATTCCTGCTGATCCCGTCGGATGGTCGGTGCGGTGTTTTAGTTCCCTTCGTAAAAAAAAAAACTTCAACTCTGAGATGTGGTAATTATTATTAAAACAGACATTTATTATGCTTGTGTAGTTAACAATAATTCAGTAATTCCTAGAGATTTCTGAAAATATATCCAATATGAAAAGTAAGGACAACGAACATTTTGTCATCGCCTTTCAGTGGCCTGCGTATGTAGCTCTACTGCCCCCTGGTGCTCGCTGCAGGGATATTGCCATTTCCCCCCCCTCTGGTAAAAAAAGTGTGCCAATAGTGCGATTATATACTGTTTTAATGCGAACATCGCGTTATGAGGAAAAACCACATCCTAACCCTAACCCTAACGGGCATAATTGTGGCAGCCTACACTTCTCCCAAATTTTGGACTAGGACACACACACACACACACACTCACACGCACCACACACACACGCACACACACACACACGGATGCCGTCGGTGGCTCCAAGGGCCCGGATCGACAGGGGTCCACGAAAAATATTAGAACATTGGATTTTTATAGGGTGCTGGCATATGATATCTTTTCATGGTGCCCAAAATCCTAGGCAGCGCCCTGCACACATACAAACATTTGCCGTCCGCTAATTCTAAAAATTTCACTATCGCTAAACGGCCAACGAACACGACTATGAAATGCGTCTCGGTAACGTTTTAGACATCAAGACCGGCTCATGCCTCGTCTCCCGTTTCAAAATAGACCTCCGCTGATTGCCTTACGGCCTTTTGAAAGGTTGAAAACGCACTGACAGCCTCTCACGGGTGCGCGGACCTGCTGAAATCGTTTGCCGTTTGTATTTCTGCGGTGGAAAGATCATTAGGGGAATTGACAACTGCCTGGCTGAGATACTTGTTCGTCTGGCAAGTGTGGGAGTACCCTGCGCTTTATAGGTAAATGCCACAGCTAAGTTTGTATCCGTGGATATTTCCGCCTGATGAAAGCTAACCTCGCGCCAATGTTGAAACGCATTTAGCTATATTTGTATCAGCGACTTGCTGAAATGGAGATGAACATTTTTTTTCACGAGCTCTCCGGCGAACATTTTCTTAAGTCGCCGCTTGAAAGCTTTATAGATAGAGCATTTTAAAACAGCTCGATTACTGCCTTGAATTGCTCGGTCTCCTGGACTTCCTTTGCTGTTAACTGAAATCTATATCAGCTATGTCTTTCATAATTGAACCACCCACAAAAGCATTACACTTGAGTCTTGGTAGATTAATTTATTGAACTCAATGGTCACCCTTCGGTGTAAAAGATAGTAAGCTTCCACACGGTTATTCAGAAAAAAAGCTATTATACTAAAAGACAAAATAAAATGATGTGTGTGATGTCACTGCCTTTGAGCACACCTGTAACCGGTGCCCCGCTGGGGGGGGGGGGGGGGGGGGGGGGGGGGGGGGGGGGGACAATGAGGCCTCTTGTCGAAAACGTGCACCCCTGTTGCTCCGCCCACGGCAATGACACACTCCCTCCACCTGTCTGTAAACCTTAACTACCGTATCGCTTGCCTTACACTGCACACTGAACAGCCAATCACGTGGGTAGCGTTCCCTGCCCTAATACCCCCCCCCCCACCCCCCCCCCCCCCCCCCCACCCCAGGCAGCTGAGGGGGTCCTGCAGATTTCGGACACCTTGTTTTTTCATTTGGTCCGTTTGGGACGTTTGCTCCTACAGCTGAGCGGGACTGGGACAATGGGACCATGTTTCGGGGAGGGACAGCTGCGATGGCCATTACACCCCGGCCGCTGCTGTGAAGGGGGGGGGTGGGGGGGGGGGGGTTAGGGATTAGGGCCGTACAGTACAGCGTGGAGCGTGTGTGATTCAGGGTGTGCCCCGCAGGGCCATTCTGTTAACCCCAAAGAGACAAAGGTCCCCACCTGTTGTAACCAAGGGTGACAAGCTTGGTGATTTGGGACTCTTTTGGGGGGTGAATGTGGGGCTCTTTTGGGGGTGAATGTGGGGATCTTTTGGGGGTGAATGTGGGGCTCTTTGGGGGGAATGTGGGGCTCTTTTGGGGGTTGGGGGCTCTTTTGGGGGGTGAATGTGGGGTTCTTTTTTGAATGTGGGGCTCTTTTGGGGGTGAATGTGGGGCTCTTGGGGGTGAATGGGGGCTCTTTTGGGGGTTAATGTGGGGCTCTTTGGGGGGTGAATGGGGGGCTCTTTGGGGGTGAATGTGGGGCTCTTTGGAGGGTGAATGTGGGGCTCTTTTGGGGGTGAATGTGGGACTCTTTGGGGGTGAATGTGGGGTTCTTTTGGGGGTGAATGTGGGGCTCTTTTGGGGGTGAATGTGGGGCTCTTTGGGGGTGAATGTGGGGCTCTTTGGGGGTGAATGTGGGGCTCTTTTGGGGGTTAATGTGGGGCTCTTTGGGGGGTGAATGGGGGGCTCTTTGGGGGTGAATGTGGGGCTCTTTGGAGGGTGAATGTGGGGCTCTTTTGGGGGTGAATGTGGGGCTCTTTGGGGTGAATGTGGGGCTCTTTTGGGGTGAATGTGGGGTTCTTTTGGGGGTGAATGTGGGGCTCTTTGGAGGGTGAATGTGGGGATCTTTGGGGGTGAATGTGGGGCTCTTTGGAGGGTGAATGTGGGGCTCTTTGGAGGGTGAATGTGGGGATCTTTGGGGGTGAATGTCATGTTATTTGGGGGTGTTGAGCTGGGTGAATGTAAGGTTCTTTGCTTTATTGAAAGTAATACATATGAAAAGGCGGATTGATTGATTGATTGATTGATTGATTGATTGTGATGCAAAGAAACTTAAACAGACTCAATCTGAAGGAACGCAGAAGCTTAATCACACATTCCCCATTAAACTGAAATGGCCAATCTTTACTGTTATCAGGTGCTCAGGTCCTCACCTTTGGATCCTGACTTGCAGGGGCGAGTTAAAAAAAATTAAAAAATCATGTTTTTTTTCATTTTTAATTTCTCTGCCCTTTATAAAATTAGTTTTTTCAATAGATATTCATACCAGTCCCATCAAACAGAATTATAGTACTTCCATTGAACAGATATTTGAATGCTTCTAGAACAGTTCTCCTCACCTTATTTTCCAATGGAGATTTTAAAATGGAGTTTGCAACAGGAACCAGAATAAAAATCCTCCAGGACACGGGGAGCATTATGTCTTTTCAGATATAAGATGTTGTCGGACGGTGTGTAGCACAGTGGGTAAGGAACTGGGCTTGTAACCGAAAGGTCGTAGGTTCGATTCCCGGGTAGGACACTGCCGTTGTACCCTTGAGCAAGGTACTTAACCTGCATTGCTTCAGTATATATCCAGCTGTATAAATGGATACGTAAAAGTTGTGTAAGTTGCTCTGGATAAGAGCGTCTGCTAAATGCCTGTAATGTAATGCAATGCTGTGTTACGTGCTTCCTGAACCAAAATGACAAAGTTAAACTTTTCTAAAACATTTTTTAAAAAACTGAAGTTAGTTTTAAGAATCTTTAGTAAAATTCGGCTTAAACGGAAAAACCCCCAGTGAGCAGCAGGCTGAGTGTCTGCTGCCACCCCCCCCCCCCCCCCCCCCCCCCCCGCTCGCGCTGGATTGATGCGGTGACTCTGTGTTTTAGGGAGAGCTGTGTGGGATTGGAGAGAGCAGCTGTGGGGTGGAGGGGGGGGGGCAGTCTGTAATGGACCCTCGGACAGGCCCCTGGGGAACCCCGTTTCGCCGGGTTCGCTGCGACGAGCTGGAGGACACGCGGACAGCTTTACGAGTGCGCCCACACAGGCGGCCCGAGGAAAGACCTTTACGGCTTGCTCCAGCCCGGCGTCTTTTTATTCCCTCCCCTGCTGAGGGGTGTGTTCCACCATCAGGCAACCGTAACACGGGGCGGTGTAGTGATGTGTGTGTGTGTGTGTGTGTGTGTGTGTGTGTGTGTGTATGTGTGTGCCTTGGGATCTTTAATAACTGGAGTGAATCATGGCTCTGGTTGCAAACACCACTTCTAGTAGCACCAAGACCCACAACCACCTGCACACACGGGTCGTACACACACGCACACACACACACACATGCACACATCTCTGTCAGCACCCAAGTAAGCGTTTTCCTTGAAGCTGCCTGATTCACAGTGTGACTCTGAGCACAAGTGTGTGAGGACAGCGCTGGGACACATTGGACACATTATCAGACACTGATAAATAAAACACAGTGTGAGTGGCTCTCACTATTTAGCCACTGTCCCAGTGTGTGGATAGGCCCATGGTCTGCTATCTGTTAAGGCTCTGTTCCAGTGTGTGGATGGGCCCCATGGTCTGGTATCTGTTAAGGCTCTGTTCCAGTGTGTGGAAGGGCCCCATGGTATAGTATCTGTTAAGGCTCTGTTCCAGTGTGTGGATGGGCCCCATGGTATGGTATCTGTTAAGGCTCAGTTCCAGTGTGTGGATGGGCCTCATGATCTGGTATCTGTTAAGGCTCTGTTCCAGTGTGTGGATGGGCCCCACGTTCTGGTATCTGTTAAGGCTCTGTTCCAGTGTGTGGATGGGCCCCACGGTCTGGTATCTGCTAAGGCTCTGTTCCAGTGTGTGGATGGGCCCCACGGTCTGGTATCTGTTAAGGCTCTGTTCCAGTGTGTGGATGGGCCCCACGGTCTGGTATCTGCTAAGGCTCTGTTCCAGTGTGTGGATGGGCCCCACGGTCTGGTATCTGTAAAGGCTCTGTTCCAGTGTGTGGATGGGCCCCATGGTCTGGTATCTGTTAAGGCTCTGTTGCAGCGTGTGAATGGGCCTCATGGTCTGGTATCTGTTAAGGCCCTGTTCCAGTGTGTGGATGGGCCCCATGGTCTGGTATCTGTTAAGGCTCTGTTCCAGTGTGTGGATGGGCCCCATGGTCTGGTATCTGTTAAGGCTCTGTTCCAGTGTGTGGATGGGCCCCATGGTCTGGTATCTGTTAAGGCTCTGTTCCAGTGTGTGGATGGGCCCCACGGTCTGGTATCTGTTAATGCTCTGTTCCAGTGTGTGCATGGGCCCCATGGTATAGTATCTGTTAAGGCTCTGTTCCAGTGTGTGGATGGGCCCCATGGTCTGGTATCTGTTAAGGCTCTGTTCCAGTGTGTGGAAGGGCCCCATGGTATAGTATCTGTTAATGCTCTGTTCCAGTGTGTGGATGGGCCCCATGGTCTGGTATCTGTAAAGGCTCTGTTCCAGTGTGTGGATGGGCCTCATGATCTGGTATCTGTTAAGGCTCTGTTCCAGTGTGTGCATGGGCCCCATGGTCTGGTATCTGTTAAGGCTCTGTTCCAGTGTGTGGATGAGTCCCATGATCTGGTATCTGTTAAGGCTCTGTTCCAGTGTGTGCATGGGCCCCATGGTCTGGTACAAACAAACGCTCTTACCTCCTGAACTGTGTCACCCCTATACTGTTACTAACTGTTAAGGCACTGTTCCAGTGTGTAGATCAGGTGGAGGTGAACGTTCTTTGTGATTGGGAGCGGGTACCCGAATGGTAGTTTAGTGGCACAGGTCTGGTCTCTGGTCACTCTCATTACTATAACCTCCTCACCAGTCAGGGGTGCACACTGCGCCTTCTAGGACTCAAACCTGCAACCTCTGAATGACAAGCTCAGCATTCTAACCATTACACTACACTTGTATTACACTATGTTACACAGCCACCAGAGGCATAGACTGTTTCTGTCCCTGATCTCCTATCGGTCCAGCTGGTCCCTCCATAGAGGCTCCACGCACCAGGGCAGATGAAAGGGGGGAGTAGTGTAGGGGGGAGGAGGGCAGGGGATCCTCGTGGGTTTGGGAGGGGGGTGAAGAGGAGGAGGAACAGTAACAGCTGAATCTGCTGACACAGCTCAGTACTGTGGGGCGCCCTGATCCGAGCAGCAACTGGCAGTCTGGAAACCCGAGAAAAAAAACCATAAAGCAACTGTTATATAAGCGGGGTTATGAGAGAGACAAAGGGTGCAGGGCATGGGGGTCTCGCTATGGGGGGGGGGGGGGATTTGAATCACGCTGCTTCTGAGAAGCTTGATATGTCGCCAGGATGAGGTCATCTTCAGCGGGATCTGGAGACGAGGGCAACAGCGAGCGTGAGCGAAACGTTAGCGCTTTACTGTTAGTGGTAGCGCTGTACTGAGACAGCCGGCATCCAGGGGCCCAAAATCCCATTGCACTTCTGCCTCTTTACTGAGACAGCCGGCATCCAGGGGCCAAAATCCCACTGCGCTTCTGCCTCTTCACTGAGACAGCCGGCATCCAGGGGCCAAAATCCCACTGAACTTCTGCCTCTTCACTGAGACAGCCGGCATCCAGGGGCCAAAATCCCACTGAACTTCTGCCTCTTTACTGAGACAGCCGACATCCAGGGGCCAAAATCTCACTGCAGTTTTGGTTCTTTGTCCTTTTTTCACTCTGTCTCCTACAGACCAATGTTACATTTCAGGCTTTCACAAATGAAGGCTAGGTTGTGGTTTAGTTCACCAGTCAGCCAGTCAACCGACCAATCAATTAATTAATCATAAAAAATTGTTCAGTCAGTCAGTACATGAGATTAACTTTATACTGCTCCCTTTATACACTTCAGTTCTATAAATTAAATAAATTAATGACTTTTTTTTTTTTGGTGTAAAGTCAGCGTACCCTGGATTGGGTTTGGGAAGAGCTGCTATAGAGGTCTGTGTTGTGATGGTAGACCGAGCTGCCAGTCCTGGAGACCCACACATGAGTGAGGCCCTCTGCTGGAGGCAAAAAGAATGGCAAAAGTCAGACAAAACCCATTCATACGCATTCATACTTCACTGAAATAAAAATCTTAAAGAACCTGATGTTAAATGTTCGTAAGTATCAAAAGTAAAAAATAAATAAATAAATAAATTTTAAAAAACCAAAGCAGCTAGATCTTGGTTTGTTTTGAACTTTTAAATTTTAATTAAAAAAAAAAAAAAAGCGTTACAACAGAAATACAGTGAGTGAAACTGCATGAACAGACTTGAATAGGACCATCCTGTAGGAACATGAGGACATCAGGAATGGGGGAAGTGTGCTGGAAGTCTGTGTTTGAAAGGGAGACACTGAGACTCTTAGCATGGGCGCCTGTTTCAGCATCATAATGAAAACTTAAATAATTTTTTAAAATCTGAAATAATGGATTACACTGAAGGATTTCAAAAAGGCGTGTGCTTCTGTCGGTGCGAAACCTGAGTCGCTCTACCCCCCCATGCCCCCCCCCCCCCCCCCCCTCCCCGATCCCTGCAGCAGCCGCACAGCCTCGCCATTAAATCCTCAACAAATGCTGCTGTATTTTTAGCCACCATCGTCACGGTTACCCTGCCCCCGCAGGTCGGCTTGCAGCAGGGGGCGAGGCAGGGGAGTGTCCCAAGCCCCGCCCCTTTTCATCTACACAACCCCCTCTGTACCCATAACCACCTGTGAACAACGCTCTGTGACCCCAGATTCTGTGAAAAAGGCCCACAAGCCATGACCTGTACCCCCCCCCCCAACCGCGCTCTGTACCCCCCTCCCCTTCCCCTGTAGCCCCCTCCCCCACCCCCTGCCCCGCCTCCCATGTCCCATCTCCTGTCTCCTCTGGTGTGCAGCCAGGTGATGGTCTAGGCTCTGGTGTAACGGAACAGCGCCGCCCTGGTGGTGGGTCTGTGAGTACAGTGCTAGTATTTTACACACACTTTCCCTGCAGTTCAGCAGTGATGATGATGAAGATGGTGATGATGATTATGGTGATGGTGATGGTGCTGATTATAATGATGATGAGGATGATGAAGATGGTGATGATGATTATGATGATGGTGATGGTGCTGATTATAATGATGATGAGGATGGTGAAGATGATAAAGAGGATTCTCAGAATGGTAGCCATGTTTTGTGAGCACGGTCCCTGAGACGAGGGGGGCGGAGTCAGGGCAGTGAGGATGTCGTTGCGTGGCGGAACACGGTTCCCCTGTGAGCTACGGTATGTTCCAGAAGGCGTAGTCCGCAGCTGCGGCTGACACACGCTTGCAGTCTCTCTGTGCGCGCCAGGGTCGGACATGAACAGGGGCTCGGTTGCGGTGGGGAAGCTGTTGCTGACGAGGGACTACGAAACGGGCAGGCGTACGCTGCTCAACCAAAAGCGTTCCTTGTAAAATTGTTCATGTTGATACAGTGCATGTGGATATGTTGATATATGTTTTTTGTCTTTTGAAACTTTTTTTTGCCAAGTACATTACATAACATGCCAGACAATCAACAGTATTGTTGAGATGATAGGAAAGGAGGATTTTTAACTGTGATTGTTTGTGAACTTTTAGAAATAAAATATGCTTGGATAAGAGTCGTTGAATATTGGTCTGTCATGCAACATAGAAGAACTAAGGTATTTCCCAACATTTGATAAAATTGCCCTGGAAATGATCCAAAATGCCCCCCGAAACATATTTCACAAGGGCAAAAAAAGCCCTTGTTAAAAAAAGTTAATTTCCTACCCTGGTGCACGCAGGTATAACTGATCTCTTATTTATTTGTATTTTTTAGTGAAAGGAGAGGAGACAGCCCTCAGTCTTTATGTCAAACGCCCAGGCTTGTGGGAGTTACAATAATGCCTTTACTGTGCTTTTGTATAATTTGTAATATAATTGCTTTAAACGTCTTGATAAAGAGATTTTAGCTCAAGCAGATTATCCTCGGACACATAAATCACAGATAAATAAATAAAAAATTATAATTTTAACCAAATCGAACAAATGCACACATGAAAGACCTGACTGGGGTTGCTTGTGGGATAAAGTGATACGTTAGCCCCTCCCCCCCCGACCCCTGTCCTTTCTGAGTTGTGCGTGCCAAAGGCTCGGCCCAAGTATTCCGGTATTCCGGTATTCCGGTATTTCGTCGGAATTTTGAGCTCGGCAGGAATTCCCCACACAGGACCGGGGGGGGGGGGGGGGGGGGGGGGGGGGGGGGGTTATTCCAGGACAGGCGAGAGGCCGGAGGAAGCTGTTCCAGGATCAGTGTGCACATCAGACCTGGCCTGGCAAACCTGCCTTACAATTACAGCTCAGTCACTCAGCAAGATTTTATGGTCTTATGCAGAGCAACCTAAAGCAGATGCTTTTATTTAAGGAAGGGGAGAAAATCACGAGCACCAGTGGCTGATCTAAATAATGATCAGTCAGAACAGGCTGACCCCAGGAGCCTAGCCTGGTCTTAGCGTGCCATTGAGGTGACCGGCTGCACGGATGAACTTGAGCCGAATCCGCTACCATTTCTGCTACTTACGCTTGACTGTGTTGCACAATCAGGTTTTTGCACAAAGAAAAAAGTTATTTTGGGTGATGCAAGACTTTAACTGTGTTGGAATGGCAAAAAATCCAACAAGAATGAACCTGTAAATGATTGAAAATGAATTCATTATTAATTTTTATTAAGATTAATATTATTTAAAATTAAGCAAAAAATGAAGCAGAAATCTGAGCCAAGATAAATCATTTCAAATGCATTACTGTCCTCTAGACACCAGTGGGCTTGCTGCGTATTGCTGACAGATCTGGCAGAAAATTCCATAATTCCATAAATCTATTCTAAAATCTGCATTCAGAGCATAATTGTAGCTTTTTTAGCATGTTAGCATTTTCACTGAAAGTGGGCAGGCAGCTACTGGGAATGGGATATAAGGAGTTAAACTCTTCCAGATACACATGTGACTCAGGTCTGATGTTTTATCAGACTGCCGACCGTAGTATCCGTAACCACCCTTCGGGCAGGGCGGTGGGAACAGTTTCCCAAAAAACCCCACCGACAGAGTGAAGGTATACGTGCTGTGAGGGAGGGCTGGGGGTGGGGCCCCTGCTCACGCTGTGAACAGACCGGACGAAACTCCGTTTTTTTTTTCTTCCAAAAACAACAAAGTCAAAGAAATCCTCTAGAAAACATTTTTTTAAAAACAGCAAACCAAAACACCTTGAGGGCAAAACCCAAAAACTGGCACCAACCCACCACACTGAGCATCACCTGGTTCAACAGCACCCAGTCCCCTTCCTGGCATCACAGCTATAGTAATTTGGTGTAACAGGGGTGTAATGTTGGGGTGCAGTGGGGTGCTGCGTTGTAGTAATCAGGTGTAACAGCGGTGTGTGTGATGCTGTAATGGTAAATGGTAAATGGACTGCATTTATATATAGCGCTTTTATCCAAAGCACTTTACAATTGATGCCTCTCATTCGCCAGAGCAGTTAGGGGTTAGGTGTCTTGCTCAAGGACACTTCGACATGCCCAGGATGGGGTTTGAACCGACAACCCTCCGACTGCCAGACAATCGCTCTTACCTCCCGAGCTATGTCGCCCCATAGATGTAATGACATCTAATGGGGGAGTTTGGTTACTGTGCTATCAGGATTGGCTGAGAGCCAGGGCCCATGAGAGAGAGAGAGAGAGAGAGAGAGAAAGGATGTGTGATAAGGAGACTGAGAGGGCGTGTGTGTGCGTGAGAGTGTGCGTGAGAGCGTGTGTGTCTGAGTGTGTGTGAGAGAGAGGGAGAGAGAGGGAGAGAGAGAAACACACCCTTCGCTGGGAGAGGAGTAGGTTCCAGCTCGAGGCCTCGCCTGCAGAGCTTCTCGCCCCTGTGTGTGACAGAAGGAGCCTTTTCCCAGAAGCGGGGTGGAAATAACTCATCTTCAGCCCAAACATGAACTCCATCTGGACACTCACTCAGTCACCCCTTTACGGCTCAGGAGATCCGATATGTACCCTTTAATGAACTTGTGACCTGTAGTATATCAGAGTTTTTTTTTAAATGTTTCTTTTTTAAGTATGAAGTTTAATGTTGACTTTGCCTTTTTAAGGTCCTATAAATACTAAATATCTGAAATAATGAGTTTAATGAATTTTACTTGAAAAACTTTTTTTTAATATATATTTGCTCTAATCATTTGCATCGACCTAAAAATGTACATTTTCTGTCTTCTAATTGCGTCCATTTTTGAGAATTCACTAATCGTGTGTCCAACTACTCAGCTTACCATACAAATTTATTTTAATATCGCACCAACTGCTCACATTGTGTAATCATAGCTTGACATTTTTTTCAGAGGCGAAGGTTCTATGCATCTCTTGTGCCCCCTAGAGGTCAAAATACATTTTACACTTTGATACAATTTAGTTATTGCACCTTTTTACCTGAGTGGGCAATTGCCTTACCAATAAATGAACGAACGAACGAACGAACGAATAAATGAATACGATGAAAAATATATTTATAATAATAATAATAAATATATTTGACCTGCAGTCTTTTCTTCTAACAGCTTTACATGTTCTGTTTTTTTTGGATATGTGAAAGCGGCGACGGGCGTAGGTGACGACACCGTTAATCTAAATCGTCTCTACAAGCCCTGTCGTTCACGTTTCAGTTGAACCGTCCAATGTCCTGCGCTTAGACCCGAACCTGTTCGAAATGTATTAGCTGAACTGTTTATGCACCAAACATCAACGTATTATGTACAACTGTCTATGTAAAAACTGTAACGGGAAGAATTCTCTTTATTATTAAGTTAATTATTAACTTAATAATAAAGCTAACTTGTGGCGTATTGTTACAGCCATTCCATCTGTACTGAGATTAATTCCACCAGCGTAGCCGTGTGGTAATAGAAGAAACTTGACTTATTATTAATATGGAATAAATTAATACGTTTTTTCCCATTAATATTTGAAACCTTCAACCTGAACCGCCTGTTTATGCCCATGATCTTTATACCTGCACCACCTGCTTCCAAATAAAAAAAAACGTAGGCTATGTTCACAAAAAAAAAAAAAAAAAAAAAAAAAAAAAACAAGCGGTCGTAGGCAGCGCTAGAATTTACAGTGACAGCGGCTGGTTGTAAAGAGCGCCGACGGAAATTTTGCAGGTTCGATTCTTCACACAGTCTTTTCTGGTCTCAGGTATAGCCACCTGAGCGACACGGACGTGAGTGACAGGCACGCACGAAGGAGGACGACACCTTCGGACACTCTCCGCCCAGCCTTTTTCGCAGTTTACACAGTAACTAAGGGAAGGGCGCCGGACAGAGAGGACACGGAGAGGGGGGTCTGCGCTGCATCATGGAGCGAAAAGTAGCGAGAGAATTCAGACACAAGGTACGACATTCGGAGCTGATATTTGGTAATAATGGGTTGACGTTCTCTTACTCCTTAACGGGAGAAGAAATCGGTAGCCTACTGCGTCTCGCTTTTAAAGTTGGAAGCGGGGAGAGATGTACTCTGAACCCTTCTGGTTGTAATGGGGGAAGGACAGTTTAGCTGACACGATTCGTGGTGTTTTTTTTATTTAGATCTGTACTGAACGATTATTATTGCACAGTGTGGTCTGTTTATCTGTCTGTGGGGAAAACTGTCATTGGGCAGGTGTGCTGCTCGCATTTATGTGCCGAGAGGAAACAACTCGATGATGCTGGGCTATGCTAGCTAGGCTACTGCAATGGCAAACTATTGAAAAATGTAATTTCTCATGTTGTAGCTACTAAACGGTTGTATACAGACAGAGAACACGGCGAGTATAATTATTGCAACATTTATTTAGATCGCGGACAGCTAATTATTATTATTTTTTTAAAAACAACATTTGTTTTTGGTAAATTAAATTCCTAGACCGCACCTGTGCCTGAGATGACAGTGACGTAAGCAATTCCCTTTTTGTGCGTTCTTGATTGGTTACTGGGGGTGCAGGTGCACAGTAGGCTACTACACTAAATTAATAATTCACCTGCATGAGCAGGTCTTTTTTTCAGCTTTCATTAAAACATGATTTGAACAGTAGAATGATAAATAGTTTTGTGCTAATTGAGATATTTTCTTTTTATTTATTTGTTTGTTTAAAGGCAAATGGAAGAGAGAGAGAAAAACAAAGCGTGTGTTTATTATTTTGCGTTGGAACTGCTCATGATTTGAGTGCAGCTTTATCCTTTCTTTGGATTCCTACAATGGGCCCTTCGGACGGGAGATAATTTAGAAGCAGTTTCAGAAATGCGCGACCAGGCGGAAAGCTTGGGGGGTTGATTTACAGTCGCTCTGAATTCAAACGGCACCAACAGCGGCTTAATGGGGCACAATAACAGCCACCGGAGGCCGAACAATAACGCACTGTGAGGGGCTTTTAATTAATGAAGCTCCCGGCCCATGTTCTCTGATAATTTGCGAGCTGTGTGTGATTCCAAGCGTTTGAGCTCCTCTTGTATGACAAACAGGGCGTCTCTAGTCGGGTGAAAGGTGGTAATGATTCCAGGGGCCCAAAGCTACAATAATTTTTTGTTTTATTAAAAAAAAAAAAAAAAAAAAAAAAGAAATTCCTAGCTATGCCCCTGATGACCACGGTCGTAAAATACATTTTCAGTAGGCTGAAGGTCATTTTGTTTTATGATGCATGCCAGCCAGTTATAACCAAGTGCACACGTGTGTTACTGAGGACACAAACCACATAAAATTGACAGTAATGTGTCTGAGATGTGAATTGTATGGAAATGAATTCACCACTTAAGTTCTAGGGAGTGCTGTGCTCACCCACCGTGTTTGCAGTGGCTAACCTCCCCCCCCCCCCCCCCCCCCCCCCCCACACACACACACACACACGCACCTTTTGCTCACATTTTGTTGTGTTCAGTTGTACTCACTAGTCACACAAAACCTTTCTAAAGCTAATAAACTAACTTAAAATCATTAGAACGAACAGTCATGATTAGCCCCAAGTGCTTCCGTGCTTTACCTGAGTTACCATTCCAAGGTACGCTAACATCTCGTAGCTAACGCCTCTCTCTCACAAGTTCCCTGTGATTCTCTTTATCAGTGTCCAGGGTCAAAGGTTCCACCATATTCATGTTGCAACAGCATGTTATACAGCCATGAGTCAACTCTACTGAGGCCCACTCTCACACAGGGCTGGTTCTGTTTTTAATGTCTCTGTGCGCTGGCTGTAATCTCATCATTCATTGGCTGGAAGCTCCCTGCATTCCACACAAATATTATCTGACCGCTGCCAGCTTTAGAAACTATTCTAACCGGTAATTTTGTGCGTTTGGATAAAAAAGAAAAGAATGCTGTTAATTGGCCTCTATTCAGCCACCATACACCTTGACAGAACTGAGGCATTAAAGAAAACGAGTATACAAGCAATAAAAAACTAAACCGTAGACTCATCCTTTGAAAAGTGACCAATGTGAATGTGAGCCAATCATAGATCTAAAAAGAACTGCAAAACTAACATTCAGATATTAGCTAATCTGAGATATCACTTGCCGTGGTTGCTGAGTTTAAGACAGTAGGTTCCTTTTGAAAATTTCCCAGAAATGGCAGTGGTATTAATAGATATTAAATATTTTTAATTGCTGAAAAGGCAGGCCGCTGTTCTCACAGCCTAAATGGATATACAATTGGGCTGAGCCTAGCAGAGTCCTTTTTCGGAAAAATGAATTCACTTGTATTTCATATTTAAGTATTTATATCTTTTTTTATTACCCAAATTTCATTCATTTGCAGTTTTTAAAAGTTGCTTTTATTTAATGTTCAAAATGAGGTAGTTACAGTTACAATTACAGTGCTGCACAAATGACAATAAAGCGTCTGTGGTCCAGGTGTGTTTTGGGCTGGTCTATCTGTGGGGTCCACCTCACCTCTGTGTGAATGGCTCTGCCATCACATTACAGGCATTTAGCAGATGCTCTTATCCAGAGATGCACATCAGTACACATTATCCTTTTATAAAGCTGTATGTATCATGTACTGAAGCAATGCAGGTTAAATACCTTCCTCAAGGGTTCAATGGCAGTGTCCCTACCCAAGGAATCAAACCTGCAACCTTCAGGTTACAAGCCCACTTCCCGTTCTAACACGCCGTCCTTACGGTGCATGTGTTGCCAGACTGCTGGCGATGTACTGTAAGCAGACACCCCCTGATCACCCCCCCCCCCCCCACACCCCCCCCCCCCCCCCCCACCTCGTTTTTTGTCATGGGGAATGGAAGCTGTTCTGAGACGGCAGCCAGGCGGAGCTCAGTGGCACAGCGGCAGACAGATCGATCCGCTGAGCGGTTAGCGTGTCGCGCCGATCGCGGTATCCGCGGTAACCGCAGTAACCGTGGGGACATTCTTGCGCGTCGCTCGTGTGTGAGGGGGGGGGGGGGAAGGATGTGTTATATTAACGAATGGCCCAAGCGCTTCCTCAAGACCTTGCTGCAGCAGTTCAGCCGCTACCAGGTAAGAGGCAAAGCTCTGCGCTTCTGTTAACGTGTCTCTCCACATCGCTCTGCTGAAGAGTGGCTTCGGGCTGCCTGCCTGCCCTGGGGAGCATACTGCTGTGTGTGTGTGTGTGTGGGTGCGCGTGTGTGTGTATGTGTGTGTTTGTCTGTATGTGAGAGAGCATGTCTGTGTGTGTGTGTGTGTGTGTGTGTGTGTGTGTGTTTGTCTGTATGTGAGAGAGCATGTCTGTGTGTGTGTGTGTGTGTGTGTGTGTGCGCGTGTGTGTGTATGTGTGTGTTTGCCTGAGTATGTGTGTGTGTGTTTGTATGTGAGAGAGCATGTCTGTGTGTGTGTGTGTGTGAGTGTGTGAGTGTGTGTGTGTGTGTTTGTCTGTATGTGAGAGTGCATGTCTGTGTCTGTTTGTTTGTGTGTGTGTGTGTGTGTGTGTTTGTCTGTATGTGAGAGCATGTCTGTGTGTGTGTGTTTGTATGTGAGAAAGCATATCTGTGTGTGTGTGTTTGCGTGTGGTTGTTTGTTTGTGTGTGTGTGTGTGTTTGTCTGTATGTGAGAGAGCATGTCTGTGTATGTTTGTGTGTTTATGTGTGTGTATGTGTTTATCTGTGTGTGCACATTTGTTTGAGTATGTGTATGCGCGTATGGTGTACGTGCGTGTGTGTGTGTGTGTGTGTGTGTGCGCGTGCGCGTGTGCGTGTGCGTGCATGTGTGTGCATTATGAGGAAGTGAACAGGCCACTCACAGATCTCCTTGTTTCGCAGGTAGAGCTGTTGATTGACAATGAGGCAGAGAAGGATTACCTGTACGATGTGCTGCGGATGTACCATCAGTGAGTTCTGCTTTCTCCTGCTCCCACACCCTGTCACACTCTGTCCTGGGTTCAGCTGAATCGCCACACACTTTCTCCTTAACCCCAGCTATTGAATTTAAACATTTGTGTTTTCTGTTTTTGTTCTGTTTTATAATATTGTCAGTTTTGTGGTAACTGAAATATGTTTTATTGAAGATTGTGAAAGATTTAAACTTGGCTGACTCCAAGTTGACTTGTTGGACTGATTAGAGGCATAGTGTAGTGGACGTCACTATAGTTTTAAAAGTCATACTATA
Source organism: Anguilla japonica (assembly GCA_025169545.1). Taxonomy (NCBI): domain Eukaryota; kingdom Metazoa; phylum Chordata; class Actinopteri; order Anguilliformes; family Anguillidae; genus Anguilla; species Anguilla japonica. Next base: position 45,663,433 of record CM045898.1, read on the forward strand.
TTAGTTACTGTGCTGTAGGACACACAAGCTGTTTATACATATGAATCTATTGAGAGACATTTTGCCACAAAAAAGAGAGAAAAAAGCTAGGCTGCGTGTTATTCCATATCCATGAGAAAAATGATTTATTGACTTTATTTTATATATTGATTTGAATGATTATATTTTTATATAGTAGCTAATATTTTTTATTATATGCCCTGACAGTGGAGTCTGCATTGCTTTCCCTCAATTTGGTTTTTTGCATAGGTCGCCTTTTCTTAGAAAGCAAATTAAGTCATCACTTTCCCTCGAATTAATTTTAGAAGTCACTTTTCAACTTTGACCGGAATATTGATGCGTTTTCCGTTCCGTATTATTTTCCTCTGATGTGACGCGCGATATGGGCAGGAGTAGCCTTCACCGAAGGCGCTCCGGAGGTCGCCGATAACAGACCAGCGCGAGCGAATGCGGGAGATACGGTTTCGGATCGCGCGGCGTTTAATAAAGGCGGCTGAATGACGTGTAATGTAGCTGCGGCGCTGGTTTCCGCGTGAGCTCGGCGGGGAGGCGCGAGATTGTTCCCTGCTGTTGCATGGTGTCCTGTTCGCGTCCTCGCGCAGCTCCGTTCAAATGAGCCCTCTATTCACAAAAGCTCTCGCTTTTGATATGCGAGTCAAGAGTGAAATGACTCCGATTAATAATTCATGTAGTTCGGCCGGTTCTTAAATTCATAAGCGGCTGTCCCATGGTGAGTAATGGACACATATTTTCCACAAGATCACATTTGTTATAAATACTTGTATGTTATAAATATTTGTTATAAATTTTGTTGATATATAATTCATGCTCCCATAGGTTTTCGACATTCACCAATGAACATATCATACTTCACCAAAACCAGTGCAGAACTGTATTTATGTTAATTTATTGCATGATTGGAATTATGCAGTCTTTCTGCGGGGATTGGTAGGCTATTTGCTAACTGAAAGCAAAAGGCTAGACACCCCTGTGTGATAAGTTAACCTTTATCACACGCTTATGCTCAACGAATTCAGCTGCAGTGCCAGGGGCCTGTGCAACCTGCCATCAACATACTTTTAATTATTTACCGCTAGCGATATATTAATAAGCAATAGGCGTACATTGTTATGGAAGCTACTTTGTTTGAACATATGTGTAAGTGCATTTTGTCGATGCACTGTTGTACAAGTAGTTTGTGGGAAATAGTTTGTCCTTATGCACCATTTAAAAAAAAAAACATCTGGCCCACAGGGAGAAGTCCAAGAACACATGATCTATTGTAAAGTGTTAAGCTGTTATGTTGGTGTAACCCAAGTTTGAGTTTGATCAGTGGGATATATTACAGTCTCACCGCTGGTGTCTCAGGTGTGCCCTGTACCTTTGCCTTGTTACAGTGAAGCATGCACTATGACCAGGGGCATTGAGAAGGGGGTTGGGTGTGGGGGGGGGGGGGGGGGGGGGGGGGGGGGGGGGGGGGTTGGTGTTGTTCATTTTTGCTTACAAAATAGAGAGGATTCCACCAATCACCAAGTATGTTGATTAGAAGAAACAACAACCCTGATGATGATTGGTTGCTTAACTTCTGAGAGCTCTTTTATCTGAAGGGAGCATAACCATGAGGCATCCACCAATCACAGCTGACTTTCTTCTCTTTGTTGTTACCAACACCAACTCTGTGATTGGGGGAGAACTCCTCTCTGGTTTCTGTTTGAAAAATGAGAACACCAATGTACTTCCCTAGTCCTACTTACCCAGACCATAAACAGGAATAAAATTATTGCTACCATAACAAAGTTTTAATTTTTATCTCACTTGTTTGCTTTTTGGGAGTTCGGGCCTGGTTTTGCCCAGTTTTCCTTCTGTTACTCTGTAAAACGTCTTTGACAGTTGCCTGTGAAAAAGTGTTATACAAATTAAATTGATCTGATCTAAAGTTGGGGGGAACCTAGCATTAGGGATATGCTAACTAAAGCATGTTAAGCTCATATGGGAGGTGTGATGGCACTTTTGGGGGTACCCCGTATGAATGAGGGAAGGCTGAGTTCTGAGGGCTTCCTCCTGTAGGTCCATGGACTGCCGGTCCTGGTGGGGGACCTGAAGCTGGTGATCAACGACCCGCCCCGCCTGCCCCTGTTCGACGCCATCCGCCCCCTCATCCCCCTCAAGCACCAGGTGGAGTACGACCAGCTCACGCCCAAACGATCCCGGTGAGGAGGTGGGGTCAGGGCGGGGCGGGTGGAGCGGGGGTGGGATAAGGCAGGGGGGTGGTGTGGGATTGGGTGGGGCGAGGGGATTTGGCCTGCCAACAAGCAAGAAATGGAGTGTGCAAAAAGTTTCATGTCCACCACACCTGATTCACATAATTATTTAAAATAATTAAACGCTTTTGATGCTGGTAAAATCAGATTTATAGAACCCTCAGCTTGTAATTTGTAAGCACTTTCGTGAAGCATTATGGGAATTCATTCCCAGTTCACAAACAGAATTTAAATGAATTTCATACTGAACTGAAGTGGAATTGACTGCTTAACCCTCATAAAAATATCCAGCTCTATTATGGATAGTCTGTACAAAAGTGAGGTGTGAAAAACACTCTGGATAAGCGTGGCTAAAGTAAGTGAAAGAATGAATGAACGGATGGATGAATGAGTGAATGACTAGCTGTTTTACCTCTGCACTCCCCCCCCCCCCAAAAACGGGACCCCAGGAAGCTGAAGGAGGTGCGTCTGGACCGGACCCACCCAGAGGGGCTGGGCCTGAGCGTGAGGGGGGGGCTGGAGTTCGGCTGCGGCCTCTTCATCTCCCAGATCGTGAAGGACGGGCAGGCGGCGAACGTGGGCCTGCAGGTGAGCTGGGGTGTGGGCGGGGGCGGGGGCGGGGCCAGGGGGCTGGGGCTTGGGCTGGGGCGGGGGCCCCTGGGAGTGAAGAGGTTACTGAGGGCGGAGACTCACGGAAACATTGTGTGGTAACCTGGGGTGGGGTCACCCCCCAACGTGAATGGGTCACATTGGTTAAAGAGCAACAGAAACATTGGGGAGTCACCTGGAGAGGGGTGTCACCCCCCAGCCCCCTGGTGAATCGGTCACGGTGGGACTCACAGAAAAAATGGGGGGGGGGGGGGGGGGGTCACTTGGTGGGGTCAAGAATTGGTTCAGAATTGAAGCAAAGTTTCAGGAGCATTTTTCACATGTTTCTTTCTGTTTTTTTCTTTTAACTTCTCACTGCACTGGTAAATATAATGTTTCTCACTGATGAATTATCGCATTTATGCTGCATATGTTTGCAGAACTGTGAATAATTCGATATTTTACCAAATGTAGTACTCTCTGAGATTTGTTTGAATCCACTGATTTAAGGGATCAAGGCTATGTGGAATCGCAGAGATCGATTCAAATTCTTGCCATGGCTTTCAGTCATGACCGCTGGACTCTTGAAGAAATGGTATTTCGAATTGTGCACTTCACCAATGGTATCCACTAGGGGGCAGTTTAGGGCCATTTTTGGGTCACATTCATTTAAAAAAAAAAAAAAAAAAAAAATCAATGGGTATTGATTCAATCAATCAATATTTAAAGACCATTTAGTGCAATTTCCATGGTTCACATATTCATTATCTGGTGAACTGTTGGTTTCACAAAGCTGTGTCACAGACGTGTCAAATTAAGTCGTGTTTTGGGGATAAAACTAATAATCCTCCTGACACCAGAGTTTACTGTGAAGATTTAAAGTCCAGTAAATTATTCATCCCAGTCTTCAGAAAATTGGATTGCTGTACGTCAGAACGACAGAAAGTCAGTTTTTCTAAAATTACACCCTCAAATTGATTCTGTCCTCTAGCTACCCCACAGTCCTCACCACAGATTTAACATCAGCATGATTTGTGGACCCGTTCGCAAGATCAATAACAGTATCGGGCATATAGCCTGCTTAGGTATGAATTAAACAGGATCTCTGTTCAGGTCGTGAGCTCTTGTCCACATATTAGATAAGTATCAGGATTTCATCCGTTTCACACAGTGCTCTCTGTGACGGTCTCTTGTGTGTCGACCTTTGACCCCAGGTCGGAGACGAGATCATGCGGATCAACGGTTATTCCATTTCGTCCTGCATCCATGAAGAAGTGATCAGCCTCATCCGGACCAAGAAGACCGTGTCTCTGAAAGTCAGGCGTAAGTCGGCCACCAGGTGGCACTGCAGAGCCGCCGCTGCTGTTTTCACAGTGGTAATCGCATGCTGATGTCCTGTAGATGAGATGTTTTGTTCAGATGTCTTCGGGCGTTGTGCGAGAACCGTTAATATACCTGTTTACGATGATGTGAATGTCATTTTGGCTTTTTATTGACCAACTGTGACATAAAGTAGATAACAGACCACAGGGCCCATCCACATGCTGGACCTGTGCCTTAACTAATTCTAAGTCATTTATTTAACGTTATTTTCAGCATGAGGGATTTCCTTATGCGGATTATGTGTTTATGTGTTCATGTATTATGTGTTTTATATGAAATGTATTAATTACAATGCTTTTTTGCTTTTATTTTGATACAGATGTCGGAATGATTCCAGTAAAGAGGTAAAGTGCAGAAGCTTTTTGTGTTTGAGGAAAATGGCGGCTCTTCAGCCTCGTTCTTGCTGCCACGGTGCAGAATGACAGTGGGCGGAACTCTGAATGATTGACAGACACAGTGATGGACAGGGTGACTCAGAGTGACTCATATGGCCCTTTTCCATTAAATTTCATACCGTTTTGACCTCAGTGCATTAGCCAAAGTCCTTTCGCATGTCTGAGATATCTCCAGATACCGAGATACTGACATAACCACTCCATAATGGATTAACTTATGCAATACTGCTTCCAACAATAATGGATGAACTTGTACGCACCGTGTAAAAAAGATTTCACGCTCATTTGAGCAAATCTATGACCCTCACTGAGCAGGCTTATCGTATTTGCTAGTGGTCCTGATTGACAGCTTGTGTCGCTACGGTTGATGGGCTGATGTAACGGTTGACAGATGTCAGTGTGTGCTGGCAATAGGGCTTTGACCTGACAGGTTTACGCATGTCGGATTAGGAGGGAAAGCACTTACCTGTGACAAAGTCATTCTGTAGAGGTAGGGCCTGTTCTGTAGAGGTGTAGGGCCTGTTCTGTAGAGGTAGGGCCTTATCGATGATGAAGCTCATTGGGATGGGGCTCGGTTTGGACCTGCGGTGCTGGAAAAGCAAGGTGTTATTTGAAGTGATGTTGGCAGGAAAGGGAGTGGCTGCCTTCTTTCTGGACCAATCAGAGAACAGCTTTCTTCTGTTCTGGGCAACTGTCTAACTGAGCTCTACACATTGGTGAGAGCTGAGTTGGATCACCCCACTATTTAGTGTAAGGATCTAAAGCAGTGAACGGTGCTATATAAATCTGCTTTTTTAAATCATTGCCTAAGATATGTTTCTGAGTGAAAGCACGCGTGTTTTCTGCGTGTTCACAGTCATATGTCCTTTCCAGCTCCTCAGAAGATCCCCTCAAGTGGCAGTTTGTGGATCAGTTTGTATCTGAATCTGGGGTAAGGTCATTACACATTAATATAACGCCATTTCAACATTAATATAACATCATTACAATATTACTATGACTTCCTCCATACTCCCTGTCTCTCTTCTCGCTGTGGCTGAATCTCACTGTTTCTCTGTGCTGTTGGGGGATCTTGCAGGAGAAGAAGAGCAGTGTGGCTGGATTAGCCTCCATCACAGGGAAAGAGATCAAGGAGAAGAAGGTCTTCCTCAGTCTGGTGGGAACTAAAGGCATGGGCATCAGGTGAGTGTGGAACAGGTAAAGGTGTGGGCATCAGGTGAGTGTGGAACTGGTAAAGGTGTGGGCATCAGGTGAGTGTAGAACTGCTAAAGGTGTGGGCATCAGGTGAGTGTAGAACTGGTAAAGGTGTGGGCATCAGGTCAGTGTAGAACTGGTAAAGGTGTGGGCATCAGGTGAATGGGTAGTACAGGTAAAGGTGTGGGCATCAGGTGAATGTGTAGAACAGGTAAAGGTGTGGGCATCAGGTAAATGTGTAGAACAGGTAAAGGTGTGGGAATCATGTGCTGTAACAGTAGCTCTAAAACTACCTCTAATAAAAGTGTCATTTCTCAGCATATCAAGTGGCCCGACTCAGAAACCTGGGATATACATCAGCAACGTGAAGCCTGGCTCTCTCTCTGCTGAAGTGGGGCTCGAGGTGAGCTACAGGACACTGAACATAGAGAGACTTATACCATGAGATCTACACTGAACACAGGGAGATTTATACCATGAGATTTACACTGAACACAGAGAGACTTATACTGTGAGATTTACACTGAACACAGAGACTTATACCATGAGATTTACACTGAACACAGGGACTTATACCATGAGATTTACACTGCAGATAACTTACAGGCCATCAAACATACACAAGACTTATACCATGAGATTTATATTGTATTTAAGCTATAGTCTGACAAACACATTGAGATTTATGTAATGAGATCAATATTTTTTTAAACTACAGGACATTAAATACTTGGATATTTATATTGTGACTTCATAATGATCGTAATGATACGTACTGAATAATGACTGTAGTAACAAAACATCTGTGTGTGTGTGTGTGTGTGTGTGTGTGTGTGTGTGCGCGCCTGTGTGTGTGTGTGTGTGTGTGTGTGTGTGTGTGTGCGTGTGTGTGTGTGTGTGTGTGTGTGTGTGTGTGTGTGTGCGTGTGCGCGCCTGTGTGTGTGTGTGTGTGTGTGTGTGTGTGTGTGTGTGTGTGTGTGTGTGTGTGTGCGCGCCTGTGTGTGTGTGTGTGTGTGTGTGTGTGTGTGTGTGTGTGTGTGCGTGTGCGCGCCTGTGTGTGTGTGTGTGTGTGTGTGTGTGTGTGTGCGTGTGCGCGCCTGTGTGTGTGTGTGTGTGTGTGTGTGTGTGTGTGTGCGCGTGTGCGCGCCTGTGTGTGTGTGTGTGAAAGGTGGGCGATCAAATCGTGGAGGTGAACGGGGTGGATTTTACTGCCATGGATCATAAGGAGGTATGAAATATTACTGGAATTATGGAATATTACCCTTCTACAGCCACTGGTTAAAAATGAATAATGTACAGTCTTCACTGCCTCCTCTTCATCGCGTTAAAATCGCTGGAAACTCTGACTCAAATTGCTGTGTCTTAAAGTACCTAATGATGGATTGCAATGAAATGACGGGTTTGCTGGAAACAGTGACACCCGTTGTCATGTCTGACAGCCCCTAACGGTGGACTCTCTCTGAAATGCTGGGTTTTCTGTGACTTTTCTTGGACCTGTTTCCTAGGCCGTCCGGGTCCTGAAGAGCAGCAGGAGTTTGACCATCACCGTGCTGACGGGAGCGGTGAGTACAGAGGACTGCTAATCTCACCGGCGCTCGGAGGACTGAGTATCTATCACTGTGCTGAGTATCTATCCCCGTGCTGTGTATCTATCCCCGTGCTGAGTATCTATCCCCGTGCTGTGTATCTATCCCCGTGCTGTGTATCTATCCCCCTTGCTGTGTATCTGTCCCTGTGCTGTGTATCTATCCCCGTGCTGTGTATCTATCCCCGTGCTGTGTATCTATCCCCGTGCTGTGTATCTATCCCCGTGCTGTGTATCTGTCCCTGTGCTGTGTATCTATCCCCATGCTGTGTATCTATCCCCGTGCTGTGTATCTATCCCCCGTGCTGTGTATCTATCCCTGTGCTGTGTATCTATCCCCGTGCTGTGTATCTATCCCTGTGCTGTGTATCTATCCCCATGCTGTGTATCTATCCCTGTGCTGTGTATCTATCCCCATGCTGCATATCTATCCCTGTGCTGTGTATCTATCCCCATGCTGTGTATCTATCCCTGTGCTGTGTATCTATCCCCATACTGTGTATCTATCCCCCTGCTCTGTATCTATCCCCGTGCTGTGTATCTATCCCCATGCTGTGTATCTATCCCCATACTGTGTATCTATCCCCCTGCTCTGTATCTATCCCCCTGCTCTGTGTCTATCCCCGTGCTGTGTATCTATCCCCATGCTGAGTATCTATCCCCGTGCTGTGTATCTATCCCCCATCAAACGCCCCACGTCACCTTCAGTTATGCTTACCTGAAGTTCACTGCTGTAGTGACGAATGCTTCCCCAAGGGATGTCTAATCACCAGCCCAGCCTCCTCTGCCAAACCTTTCTCAATTCACTGGCTGTTTCCCAGGTGACACAGGATTTAATTCAGAGAAGATTTACAGTCCGTTTTTCACCGGTTATGACTGTTTTGACAAAACGAGCGGCGTCGCTCCAAGACAGGCCAAGTTTTGAAAACTGGGTGAATAATGGATAATGGTGGACTGAATTTATCTAGAGCCTTTCATCTCAGGATGTCAACGTACATCATAGTGAAGGGGAAAGCATACCTCAGCCAATACCAATGTGTAGCCCCTCCTGGGGGCCATTTTGTGCCAGAATGCTCCCAAGAATAAGCTGAGTTGGAGAGGGAGGGAGTTATTAACCCAGATGAACAGGGGAGTGATGAGGAGACAGGCTGAGAGGTTCAGATTTGGATGCTTCTTTCAGGACACCAGAGAAACTGCTATTCTTTGAGATAATTGTTGTGGGTTTAGTTTAGGGTCACAGTGAGTCAGGCATTTAGAGTTTCATCTGAATGATGGCACATCCTTCTGTACAGTGTCCCTATCAGTACAATAAATGCATATTTTTTTAGGGAAAACATTTTTGTTTTTTAAATGACCTCAAACATATTATTTTGCACTTGTATTATTGTATTCATGATATTTACCATGTTTTCCATCAATTTTGAATGGATTTTCTGATGTTCTCAAAGGTACCAATGGCATCAATTAGGGTTTAGGGCTCAAACTAGGGTTCAGCTAGGGTTAGGGTTAGGGTTAGGGTTAGGAAAATGGTAAGTCTGAGGGTTGAAGCAAGTTTACGGTTGTGTTTAGCAGCTTGAAGAAAGGTTAGAATATAGATTTGTTAATGATTTTGAATGAACCAAAAGTCTCTAGTAGCTTGTGTACCTATGACCATACAAAATGTGCAATAAATGCATATTTTTTTAGGGAAAACATTTTTGTTTTTTAAATGACCTCAAACATATTATTTTGCACTTGTATTGTTGTATTCATGATATTTACCTTGTTTTCTATCAATTTTAAATGGGTTTTCTGATGTTTTCAAAGGTACCAATGGCTTCAATTAGGGTTTAGGGCTCAAACTAGGGTTCAGCTAGGGTTAGGGTTAGGAAAACGGTAAGTCTGAGGGTTGAGGCAAGTTTACGGTTGTGTTCAGCAGCTTGAAGAAAGGTTAGAACGTGGGTTTGTTAATGATTTTGAGTGAACCAAAAAATTTCTTTAGTAGTTTGTGTACCTACGACCATACAAAATGTGTTATAAATGCATATTTTTTTATGGAAAACATTTTTGTTTTTTAAATAACCTCCAACATATTATTTTGCATTTGTTTTATTGTATTCATTATATTTACCTCATTTTCCATCCATTTTAAATGCGCTTTCTGATGTTTTCAAAGGTACCAATAGTGAAAGTGAAGAAGCTAATGCTAGTGCGATAGTAAAGAAGCTAATGCTAGTGCAATTGTAAAGAAGCTAATGCTAGTGCGTTAGTAAAGAAACTAATGCTAGTTTGTTAGTAATAAAGCTAATGCTAGTGCGTTAGTAAAGAAACTAATGCTAGTGCGATAGTTAAGAAGCTAATGCTAGTGCAATAGTAAAGAAGCTAATGCTAGTGCAGGTGAGTGGTTGTCAGGACTGGTGAGCGGGTGCTGGGGCGTGGCGTGGGGGCAGTCTGACTCCTCTATCTGGGCCCCCCCCAGGGCAGGGAGCTGTTCATGACGGACGAAGAGCGCCTGGCCCTGGAGGCGAGGCGGGAGCTGGACAGGCAGGAGCTGATGCACCAGAAGAGGGTGGCGCTGGAGACCAACAAGATCCACAAAGAGCAGCAGGAGTTGGAGCGACAGTGAGTGTCCCAGCATGCACCACTGCACGAGAGGGAGGGAGGTAGAGGGGGGAGAGGGAGAGACAGAGTGTGTGTGTGTGTGTGTCAGAGAGAGAAAGAGAGAGTGTGTGTGTGTGTGTGTGTGTATGTATGAGAGAGAGTGAGAGAAACAACAGACAATTGAGAGGGTAAGAGGGAGTCCAAGATGCTTGACTTTGAGGTAACAAATATCTTTGAAAATAATTAAATGGAGATTGAAATGAAAGACAAGAAGGTTACCTTTATCTGTCCACACTCTGCACAGCATCAGAGGAACAGACCGGCAGACAGACAGACACACAGTAATGACATGATTATTGAAAATGGACAGACAGACAGGCACAGACAGAGAGACAGACAGACAGGCACAGTCCGACAGACAGACAGACAGACAGACAGACAGACAGGCAGTAATGACATGATTGCTGAACACATCCTTTGGTACTATATTCCTTGTATTGCTTAGAGATCTTGGGAAGATCTGTTGCGTTTCGGTCTGAAAGCAGATGAGCAGAAGACGATGGTGTCCATGGCGACCTTCTGAAAAGTAAATTCAACCGAGACAGGCTTTGTTGATGCTCGTCACGCAAGAAGCCCGGTCGCCAAATCTGGCTTTGTTACCGGAGCTCGATTACAGGAGCAAACATTTTAAGAGCTTTCCAGGGACTGTGAGTAAAGCTCGAGGCCATTATGACAAAGGACATTCATCCTTAATGGCCTTAGATGACACACTGCAGCATATGCTGTTTGTATTTATTGACCTTCAGTTTGCTGGTTTTCCAATAAAATCCCGCCGTACAGGCGCGTCCAAGGCCCTGCCCGCTGTCGTCAGCCATCTGCTGGGAGAAGCTGTCACTGAGTTTCCTGCCCAGCATCATATTAAAACCTCCTCTGGGGATCTGGCTGGAAAAAAAGTATTAAAAATGATTTTTTGACATAATACGCGTGTCTTGGATGAAAACACTTCCAAAAATATTATTTTACTTTTATTCTAGATGTCACTTGTAGTGCAGGTTTCAGCATAGTGGCATATAATGTTTCTTGAGAGTAAGACCAGAAACTCATATCCCCTACAGTGGACAGGATTCAATTGATGGGTTTTAGGAGGATATGTGAGTGGAAATCTGTGATTGGAGTGAGTGAGTGAGTGAGTAAGTGAGAAAGAAAGAGAGAGAGAGCTGCATGCAGTATCTCTGAGTAATGTACAGATCGCAGTCAGACCTGATGGCTGTTTGACTGTCCTCGCGCTAACCGCTAACTGCGCTAATTTATGCTGCGCTGGTGCTGAAGTTCGCGGTTCTGAGCGAACGTTTCCCTCTCTCGCGCGCGCACGCAGGAGGAAGATGGAGATTTCTCAGAAGACGGTGGAGGAGGAGGAGCGGTACCGGAGGGAGATGGAGAAGTACGTTGCGTTTCCGCCGAGCCCGTTCTCCCGGTCGTTTTTATCGGCCTCTAAAAGCTTGTGCATTAGCGCGGGTCACGCGCCTGCTTCGTCTGCAGAAAAAAAAAGCAGCGCGCAAGCAGGTGTGCTTCCTTGAATCTTTTTCAGACTTTAAAATAAGAAGCGATAGGTGGAGTCACAGGGGTATGGAGAAGATCTCACTTCATCCTTACCTTACTGTATTCACCTGTGAGAGGACTAGCCCAATGCTATGGCCTTACCCAATCGTGTTCACATAGAGCTAACCCAACACTACAACCTTGCCGTACTGTATTCACATAGAGCTAGCCCAATGCTACATCCATAGCATACCATAGCAGTGTGTCTGAACGGTTCCTGTGTTTGTGTGATGTAATGACTGCATTGTGTCTGATTGGTTCCTGTGTTTGTGTGATGTAGTGACTTCATTGTGTCTGATTGGTTCCTGTGTTTGTGTGATGTAATACTACAAGTGTGTCTGATTGGTTCCTGTGTTTGTGTGATGTAATACTGCAGTGTGTCTGATTGGTTCCTGTGTTTGTGTGATGTAGTGACTGCATTGTGTCTGATTGGTCCCTGTGTTTGTGTGATGTAATGATGTGATGTTTGTAGGATCGAAGCTGCGGAGCGGAAACACAATCGGGAGTGGGAGGAGGACTGGGGGGCCAGAGAATCGCCCAGGAGCCCCTCCCCCATGCCAGCTCCTTCCAAAGCAGAGAGCCCACCCCCTTCGCCCCCGAAATCCAAGAGCTCAGGTAACAGAGACCCCCCCAACACCTCCAAAATCCCAGAGCTCAGGTAACAGAGCTCCCCCAATACTCCCGAAATCCAAGAGCTCAGGGAACAGAGTTCCCCCTTCACCCCCAAAATCCCAGAGTTTAGTTAACACAGAAACCCCAGGAAACCGAAATATTAGGGTACGGCTGACAGCCTGTGCTTGTGCAGGATCTTTATAATGCTTTCTGTGTCAGTCAGACGATGTGAGCCTCAAACATGTCACCTCTGTTTAACACCAAGGCCTGGACAGCATCTCTCCTTCTGTACTGATTCAGAACTAAGTGCAGTTGTTTTCAAGCGTTTCTTCAAGTGCTTTTGCAAGTGTTTATTTCAGAAGCACAGTTTTGTGAGTCCAGCTGTTACAATTTGTGTCTGTGAGCGGAAATTAAAAAAAAAAACTGTTGCAAAACCACTTCAAAGGAAAAGAAAAGAGTCACGGGGCAGCCTTGGCTGAGTCCAGGCCTGTACGGCTGCCCTGGGGTCTGGTTCTTCATGGTAATGTTGTGCTTCCTTGGAAGAGGCCCCTTAGGGGAAGACTCCTCTCCATGGTCTCACAGCATGGCTAACGGCGTCTGTTCATCTCCTTTCTGTGTCCTCTGTGTGTGCTGTCTGTGTGCTCTCCGTGTGCTGTATGTGTGCTGTGTGTGTGCTGTATGTGTACTGTGTGTGTGCTGTATGTGTGCTGTGTGTGTGCTGTGTGTGTGCTCTATCTGTGCTGTATGTGTACTGTGTGTGTGCTATGCGTGTGCTGTGCCATGTGATCTCCATGTGCTCTGCGTGTGCTCTGCGTGTGCTCTGTGTGTGCTGTGCCGTGGCATGTCACGTCTTCTACAGACAGCGCAGGGCCCGCGTGGCAGTCAGGGATCGATGAGGAAGAGGAAGAGGAAGAGGAAGATGATGAGGGGAAAGGGAAAGTGAGTGAGTCCGCTCTGCCCGGAGCGGCAGGGCCCAGGTTTAGCTTTATTCTGACAACCGAAGACTCCTCCCACCTCTCACTTCCATCAGTCCATCAGTCGCCAGAACATCAGAACATGAGAATACACACTGATGAGAACAGGTCATTCAGCTTGTCTAGAACATAAAAACATAAGAATACACACTGATGAGAACAGGCCATTCAGCTCGTCTAGAACATAAAAACATAAGAATACACACTGATGAGAACAGGTCATTCAGCTTGTCTAGAACATAAAAACATAAGAATACACACTGATGAGAACAGGCCATTCAGCTCGTCTAGAACATAAAAACATAAGAATACACACTGATGAGCACCAGCCATTCAGCCCATCTAGGCCCGTTATTTACTTACAGACTAAAGAGTGCCCTGCAGTGTGTCGAGCCTGGTCTCCAACACTGCAAACGTCTCTACCTCTACTACATGACACTGCAAACTGTTCCACACATTGACAACTCTGTAGAAAATGCCCCCTGATGTCCGAGCGCAATATTTAGTGTCCTCTTGCCAAGCCGGAGGATTAAGAATCTTAAGAGCCTTTAATTAAGTTACTTAATTAAGTGACTTCATTATTTCCTTGTAGCGTTTACCTTTTGTACCAGGAGCCAATTGAATTGCCCTCTTCGTTTTTTAAAATTATTTTTGTTTCATACCTTTTGCAAAGAAACTGGACTTCCTAATGGCAATTTTCTTGGTGGAATAGAAAAACTAATATACAGTAAAAATGGATTTTGAAAAAGAGTGAAATCGTCTCAAGGGGAACAAAATTCCTATAAAATACTGAAACGCAGAAAAGAACAGCTCGCTTAATACAGTCGTATTGGTGAAAAAGCTTTTGTTCTGACAGAAATATGGTTTTAAATTTCACCCAGTACTACAAATCCTCGTCTTCTCACACCTCCTGTGTGGTTTGCTGTGTGTCTCATTTTATGCTTTCAATTTCAGTTTTTTTTTTTTTTTTTTTTTTTTTTTCTGTTTTGTTTATTCGCACGGAAATTTTCTGCGGAGCGGGTAGGCCAGAGTCACACCCCGGGTTTGTTTCCGTCCCTTCCGTAGCCTGGTGTTTTTCGGCTGCACAGTGACTCAGTGATTTATTGTGTTTCTCTAGCGTTTGGCTGGTTTTACCGATATGAGGGGAAACTGCCCACACTGAGAAAGGTACAGAGTGTGTGGTCTGTTTGTGAGGATGCTGTGATGCTGTGTTTATTTTTTTTTACAAACATTTTTATGCCCTTGTCTGTGTTTATCTCTAGAAAACTTTTTAAAATAACTCTCTATCAGACTCTATCCGGAGCTAACCTTGAAAAACCCTCAGGCGCTGCTCTCCCTTTGCTGAAACAAACTTAAAAAAAAATCCCCTACCTGACTTTCTGGAGAAAACTGAAAAACTTATCTAGCAGTGCGTCCAGCCTGGACTTGAACACTGCGGATGTCTCTACCTCTACTGCACTGACAAAAATGCTCCCTGATTTCTGAGCAAAATATTTAGTGCCCTCTTGCCAAGCCTGAGGGTTCAGAATCTTAAGAAACTTAATTAAGTGACTTCATTATTTCTTTGTAACTTTTACCTTTTGCCCTCTTCCTTTTTTAAAATATTTTTGTTTCAGACTTTCCCTTTCCTGAAACAAGCTTTTAAAACCCCACGGTCAGACTCTCTTTTCTGAAACAAACTTCCTCAGTGAAACTCACTGTTCAGCTCCTGAGCTGTGGATTGGGACTTGGATTCACTAAACATTTTCCCCTTAAATTTAACACAAAAATAAATGCAGTTTTTCTACCCAAACACAACTTGCCAAAAAACTGTGAAACTGTGTTATCAAAGAAATATAATGACATTCGAGTCAAAATTAAGGGAAAATGTTGACCGAATCTCGATGAGTGCCTCAAATCGTGTTGCTGTGATTTTTTAAGCACATACGGACTTTTTGGAGTGGAAATGCACGCAGTTTTTAAAAAAATTGGGGGGGGGGCGTGGTGGTGTGAGGGTGGGTACCTCCTTAACACGCTGTGGACCAATCAGAAAGGGAAAGGGAAGAAGCAGAAGAAGAAGCTGTCCAAGACGGACACGCTGCAGGAGCAGAGGAAGAATAAGAAAGAGATGGAGTTTGAGCTGAAGCTGGCCAGGGAGAAGGAGGAGATGTACGAGCGGGAGAAACAGCTGAAGATCAACAGGCTGGTGCAGGAGGTACGCGCGGTTCGGCCATGTTTGTCCTCAGAGGTGCAGTGCCCCCCCACTGGCCTCCCTCGTGCACTAGAGGAGGTTCTGGAAAAGGTCGTGAAAATTTCCGTGAGGTCATTACATTATAGAATTACAATACATTACGGGTATTTAGCAGACGCTCTTATCCAGAGCGTCTTACACAACTTTTAACATAGCGTTTACATTGCATCTATTTAAAGGGCTGGATTTAATACTGAAGTATATGGCACAAGGGCACAATGGGAGTGTCTTACCTGGGAATTGAACCTGTGACCTTTGTGGTTACAAGACCAGTTCCTTACCCATTATACTGCGCTACTGCCCCTTGTGGACCTTGTGACTGTCTGTTTCAGTGGCCATGAATCATCCATTTCACCTAAATTAGGATCTTAATAAGTGGTATGAAGGTAGAAAAATCTGTGCAAGTGAGGGCTTGATGGTGGTACGTTGCTATGGAAACATTGCCTCTGGCTGGAGTGAAATGTGTAAATTGTATCGTTCACACCGTTACCCTACAGAGACGGTCACTCCTCCAGACGAAAAAAGTGTTTTTAGACGAGAGTAGAAAAATGATAATTTGTCTGGACACAGTGCAAAGTGTTTTAGTACAAAACATAATTAAGTGGGGGAAAAAAACCAAATGATTCAATGCAGAATTACTCACTTATTATTGCTCAATTACTCTCTTAGTTTTCTTTTGGAAAATATGCCAAGCACCAAAGCTTTTTCTCCTTGTATCCCGCAGTGATGATGTTCCCACATTTAAAGTTAAAGAACGTTGAACACCCCCCCCCCCCCCCCCCCCCTCCCCCGCCTAATAGTATCATCAGTCACCCCTTCCCTACCAAATACACCCCTTTAGCTTTCTGTGGGGTTCGTATTCGGACCGTTTGAATCTGTTCTCCTGTGTCGGCCGCGCGTCTCCCAATGGCTCAGCTCGGCTTGGCTTGATTGGACTGGGCTTGGATAGGCTGAGCTGGGCTGGGCTGGGCTGAGCTGGGCTGGGCTGGGCTGAGCTGAGCTGGGCTGGGCTGAGCTGAGCTGGGCTGAGCTGGGCTGGGCTGGGCTGAGCTGGGCTGAGCTGGGCTGAGCTGGGCTGAGCTGGGCTGGGCTGGGCTGAGCTGGGCTGGGCTTGGCTGGGCTTGGCTGGGCTGAGCTGGGCTGGGCTGAGCTGGGCTGGGCTGAGCTGGGCTGAGCTGGGCTGAGCTGGGCTGGGCTGGGCTGAGCTGGGCTGGGCTTGGCTGGGCTGGGCTGGGCTGGGCTGAGCTGAGCTGGGCTGGGCTGGGCTGAGCTGGGCTTGGCTGGGCTGGGCTGGGCCGTGGCCAGGTGCGTGCGTGCGTGCGTGCGTGATGTCAGCAGCAGGTCATGTGACCCAGGTCTCGGAGACGGAGCGGGAGGACCTGGAGGAGTCGGAGAAGGTGCAGCACTGGGTGGAGCGCCTGTGTCAGACGCGTCTGGAGCAGATCTCCTGCGTGGACAACGACACTCCCGAGGTACCCACGGGCCCCCCCCCCCCCCCCCCTTGCTCTTAAAGGGGCCCAGCTATCCGCTGCCCCTCTCTGGACCCCCCGTGTATGCTGTGTGTCGGCCCAAACCCCTTTTAAGAAAGGCCAAGAGAGTGGCTTCCATCAGAATGTAGCTCACATTAGCAAGTGGTGTACTGTACAAAAAAGTAGCAGCAGCGATACTTCAGTCCAGCTGTTGTCTGTTGTTGGTATAGACTGGTGCTCAGCAGCTAGGATAATCATATATGAATGGCTAATTACCTGGGTAATTACCTGGTTTGTGTTAGCAAGTGATGTGTTAGCATGTACCTGTTAATGTTATGGAAGGCTGTTGGGAAGGAGGGATGTTGTGTGTGTGCAGTGGTGTTCAAACACACTTCTGCTGGAGTGTGTGAGTGGAGCCTGCTTCCTGTATATTAGAAGGGCCGATTTTATAGGGTCACCACATACTCCGCTAACTGTTCTGTGCTAAAGTTCTGTCCTCAAACTGTGGTCACAGAATCCCTCCAGTTTTATGCTTGAAATCATTACGGCGCACGGCCAAGTACAATGCTGTGGCAATGTGTGTTCTGTACTGCAAAAGAGCTTCAGAACTTCCTGTTACCAACCAGAACAACTTCCTGTGGTTAAGAGGCTCATAAGATAATGCAGGAGTTGTGTATCTGGTAAGGTGGAAGGATCTTAGTGTGGAAGTGAGCTGGTTTGGTTTGGGGAGGGGGGGTGTTTAGTTTCGGGGGGGGTGGGGGGGGGGGGGTTTGATCTGGGGGCCGTTGTCCCTGTCTGATGACGTGTCCCTTTAGATTGGGCCGGCGAGAGCGCCCCCTTCTGGCCCCCCGGTGCGCCGATTCCCCGGGGGCCTGCAGCTGGCCACCACCGACCTGGACGACATCAACCTGGACGACGTGGACCCCAGCCTGAGGCAACCCAAAAGACTGGCCCCCACCCCTCCCACGGGCCGGCCCAACCAGCCGCCGCCCCCCTGCCCCCGCCTCCTCCGTCCCCCCGCCTGACCCACCATACCCCCTCCCACCACCCCACCTCCCACCACTCCCCCTCCCACCACTCCCCCTCTCACCACCCCCCCTCTCACCACCCCACCTCCCACCACTCCCCCTCTCCCACCCCCACCCCTCACCACTCCCCCTCCCACCCCCTCTCTCCCACCCCCCCTCCCCGCGACACTCCCCGCCCCTTCCCAGAATGCACTTTGTCTCGAACACACGGGGGAGAGGCCCACCTCCTCCCCCCTCCCCCCCCCCCCCCTCCTCTCGTCCCGGCCCCGCCCAGTCTTCCTGGTCCTCGCCCACCCCACACCATCCCCCGCCCCCTCCTCCACCTCCACCTCCGCCCCCACCACCGCCACCTCCACCCCCTCCCCCTCCCGCCCAGCACGCGGGCTCCAGACACCCCGAAAACGGGACTGTCGGCTACCGGCACCCCCACAGCTCGGGGCACCACGGTAACGAGTGGGACCACAATAACTACAAAATGAGAGGGGGGGGGACCATGAGAGGGGGTTACCATGGCGTCAGTCCCAACGAGCAGTCCTACCCCCCCAGCCCCAAGGTAGATGATTATGACATCACGATTATGCCATGATTATGGATTCATTCATGAACACCACAACAGAATCTAAAGTGTCCAAAAACTCTTAAAATGTGTCTGCTCAACAGATACTTCTTTTCCAGAGCAACTGAACGGCTTCTAGTATTGCACATTCTCCATTTATAAACATTGATATTTTACTGTTAACCAATTCAGCTAATGTTCCTTTGCCCGTGGGTACAATTTAGAAACCCAACCTGGGATTTGAACCAACAGCCTCTTTGTGAGAGCATTTCCCTAAACATTACACCCTACAACTGCAATGAATGAATACGATCCATGGCATGGACTGAGTTTGCAGTGCAAGTTTGCATGTTTTAAAAAATACTTATAATGTCTGCTGTGGTCTTCGGTAGCTCTTTGGTGATTGGTGGTTTTTTGTGTGTTGTTGTAACAATGTTGTTGTAGCAAGGCTCTAAATTCAGAATTGTATGGGCATGGTTTTGCAGGCCGACTGGTTGTGTAGATGCATGCACGGTGCACACTTTCTCTATCTCAGTTTGTTTTGATGAGCTGGTGCACTCTGGGTCACCGGGGGAATGGCGTTCTCTGCAGTGGTGTGAACACCCGCGGGTGAGCGCCTGCAGGTGAGCGCCTGCGGGTGAGGGCCTGCGGGTGAGTGCCTGAGGGTGAGTGCCTGCGGGTGAGGGCCTGCGGGTGAGTGCCTGAGGGTGAGTGCCTGCGGGTGAGGGCCTGCGGGTGAGTGCCTGAGGGTGAGTGCCTGCGGGTGAGGGCCTGCGGGTGAGGGCCTGCGGGTGAGTGCCTGAGGGTGAGGGCCTGCGGGTGAGCGCC
Organism: Anguilla japonica; assembly: GCA_025169545.1. Taxonomy (NCBI): domain Eukaryota; kingdom Metazoa; phylum Chordata; class Actinopteri; order Anguilliformes; family Anguillidae; genus Anguilla; species Anguilla japonica. The sequence goes on from CM045898.1 coordinate 45,682,715, forward strand.
TGTGGATGAGGGCCTGTGGGTGAGGGCCTGTGGGTGAGCTCCTGCAGGTGAGTGCCTGCAGGTGAACGCCTGCGGGTGTTGTCTGAAGTATCGGTGGATGGTGAAGGGGTTTGATTCGCTTTCGTTGTGGTTCAGGTCATGAGAAACACATCTCACCTCAGCAGGATATCAGCTTCCACCAACTCCCTGGTACGTGCGTGGCTGTGTGCTGTGTAACAGTGGGGGGGTGGGGGGAGGGGATAGTGGGGGTGGGGTGCGTTTGGGGAGGGGGGGCAGGGGGGTGCGTTTGCTCGCGTGTCTGTAACTGATGGGGGGGGTGGGTTTGCTTGCGTGTCTGTAACTGATGGGGGTTGAAAAGATGAATCATCCGTACAGGAACCTGTTTTCGAAGAAAAGGGCAGTTCTGTTTTAATTATTACCTGCGACTCCTGTGGCAATATCTGTGATGAATGTGCAGTTATGACTATAGTTTATGCGTTCTGTGGGAAAGTATTCCCCTGGGTGAAAATGCCTTTGCAGAAAGTTTGCTGACTCTGCGCATATTAAGTCCTTGCTCAGTGGAGGGTTTTGGGTGGGGGGGGGGGGTGGATTTGATTTTTTCCCCCTCTGATCTGGGTCTGGTGCATTTCATGTCGAATGTTTTTTTTTTTTTTTTTTTTTTAAACGGGGTACAGCAAATGGCACCCAGTCCTCCAAACCAGCGGAGGCAGGTGTCCCCCCTCATGTCCAAACCCATCATGCTGCCCCCCTCACAAGCATCCCACAGACCCACCCTGCGCTCCGAGGCACTGGTGAGTGTGTGTGTGTGTGTGTGTGTGTGAACTTGTAATACTATCTTTGTGGAGACCAAATGTCCCCACAAGGATAGAAAGATGAGGAAAAGTATGCTTTGTGGGGAGCTTTTGCTGGTCCCCACAAGTTCAATAGGCTGTTTTAGGGTTAGGACTTAGGGTTTGGGTTAGGGTTACAATTAGGTTAAGGTTAGGGTTAAGGTTAGGCATGTAGTGGTTGGGGTTAGGGTTAGAGGTTACGGAATGAATGTAGTCAATGGGAAGTCCCCACAAGGATAGCAGTACGGGACTGTGTGCGTGTGTGTGTGTGTGTGTGTGTGTGTGGTACCCTCACTTTAGAATGGGGGACAGTGTAATCAGAGAGCTCCTGTTTTGGGTTTTAATATGTCACATTTTCTAGTGTGTAGTTTAGGGAAAAGTGATAGTTTTTATTCTGAGGTAAAAACTTATTTAGTCATTTCTCACAGCCGTCTGATAGAAGTCGGACACAGGGACAGTTTATCTTTAGCTGTGGACTACAGTCCACGCTGAATTCTTAGAGGAAAAGCCAGCAATAATATGAATGGCCTTGGGGTGTGGGTGAAATATTTCATCCATTGTTAAATTGTTCTCTTTGAGGGAAGGGCTTACATTCAGGACTGATAAGTATGTGGAGCAGAGGATCGGGGGGAGGGGGGGGGGGGTGCTGTGGGATTTATTGAATCACTGGAGGAGAAGCGCTTCACTGAGGGGTTTTTAATGAATGACCTGTCACAATGAGTTCATATTGCCACCCACCCCCCCCTACCCCCCCCCCCCCCCCCCCCTCGCATCCCTGTCCCTTTCAAAAACTCCATCTGCTTTCACTGGAAGGCTGAGGAACCTGAAAGATCTGTCTGTATAACATCGTATTAATTAGTTGAACCACATGAGTGTGTGCCTAAGTCATTCTGGGTAATTCTGGGAGCCAGATTCCTCGGAGAGGAAGCAGCCAATCACGGGGTCCAGCAGGTGTTTGAGCAGGCGTCTGTCAGACCTGATCCTCGTACTGATGCCAGCGAGCCCCCCTGCGGTGCACAGTCTGGTCTTAATTCCTGCTTCCTGATCCAGTGCCTGTGCTTAGCATTCAGCTCAGGAAGCAGAGCTGCGAAGGTTGAGTAATGGGGTCCAGCGCAGAGGTTCAGGGCCCCATGTTGCTTTCAGTAAATTAATCAGAAACCAGAGCCGGTTGGGGTCCAGGCAGAGCGGTAATTACGTTTAGCTCGTCAGCCCGATATGGAAGGGAGCGGGGGCGATGCTGAAGACGGTGTCCTTTGTGAGTCCACCGGGCCTGATGGTATTAGCACAGAATATAGTCAAGGTCATGTGACTCGCGCTGTATCGTGAATATGCCGGCCGTGCTTTTATTTTGAAAGGATGCGTTTTTTTTTTCATGTGGGCTGTCGTTTCGTTCTGTGTTGCAGCCCCCGAGATGCTGAAGAGGATGGTGGTTTATAACACGTCCTTTAGGTCCAACAAAAAACAAGTAGGCTGGTGCATGTCCATCACCTTCCCCCCCCCCCCCCCCCCGAGTGAAAATCTACTTCCTGTTTCTGTTCAAAATTTGCGCTTTTAACAGCCAATGAGCTGTGTATTGCACATCTGTAGCAAATGTTTGATGTGTCTCTCAGATTTGGGGTCAATTGCATTTCTTTTAATTCCTTTTTTGTGTTAAAGGTAAGATATTTTATGTATTTATAGGAGCTTTTGAGGACCTGATGTTTTACAATGGGGCATCCAGGGTTCATGGTATAAAGCAAAAAAAAAATGAGGTAACTACAAAGCAGCTAGTATAACATCAAAGCCTGTAGAGGTAAAGACATTATGCCCTGAGAGGTAGTATTAAAAAAATAGCTTTTAATCTCAGCTTCAGTTAGAGCCATTTTCTGTGAGACCTCTGTGCTTGAGGAAAAGAAGTACCACTGCTGTTATTTATATTTATATATGTCTGAAATAATAAATAAACCAGTTCATATATACAGCCTCTGGAAACATAACATTGCTGTCCAAGCTGCTTTGGATTTATTTGAGGTGCATTTTTTCGCTTTAGACATGAAACCTCCAATTGATCCCATAACAGCCCTTACACGGGTGGCTGGTCACAGGACAGCTCTGTAATGATCTCAAATGCCCTTCTTTGCTGGTAGAAACAGTTTGAGCCAATCACATACACTTAAAACTGAAATATATTTTTAATATCCCGCCAAGGGAAATGTCCCTTGTAGATGGAATTGACCCCCTGGCCTCGTGTGTTTTGCCGTGTGTTTCTAAGGGCTTTGACTCGAGGTTGGGGCTGTAGTGTGTGAAGGATGCTCTGAGTCTTGTGTGCGTGTGAGTGTGTGTGTACACATGTGCACGCGTGTGTGTGTGTTTGTGTGTGTGTGAATGAATGTGTGTGTGTGCGTGTGCACGTGTGTGCGTGCGTGCATGTGTGTGCATGCATGTGTGCGTGTGCATGCGTGTGCACGTGCGTGTGTGCACGTGTGTGTGTGTGTGTGTGAATGAATGTGTGTGTGCATGTGTGTGCGCGTGCGTGCATATGTGTTCATGCATGTGTGTGCATGCGTGCGTGTGTGTGCACGTGCGTGTGTGCGTGTGTGCATATGTGTTCATGCATGTGTGCGCGTGCATGCGTGTGTGCACATGCGTGTGTGCATGTGTGAGTGTGCATGCGTCGCCTTTGCCAGCCTGTAGTGCGCACGAGCGCTGCTGTGGTTCGGTGCTGCTGTGGTGTGGGTGTGGAACACGATCCTGCTGTGGTGTGGGTGTGGAACACGATCCCATTCACAGCCGCGAGTCCCAGAGGAGCAGCCAGTGATCTGCCTCCTTAACAGCTCTGCCACCCCAGACATTTATTATGCTCATTATGCGCTCATCTTCCAGCCCGTGCTTTTAATCCGGCTGTGGCATGAAGTGAAATAACCGAAAAGCGTTCGGCTGGCGAGCCTTTGAACTTCTGCCGTTCTGAGTCAACCTGCCAGGTTAGATTCTCAGCTTAAATTCTCAGAACAGAAGGTGGCCATGGTCATTGAAAAATGCGTTTAAAATCTGGAGGATTCGTTTAGTGCATGAAGGGCCACGGGTGGGTCCTGGGCCCAGTTAGACTCTTTAGACTCCTCTGTTGTGCTTTGAATCTGTTCTTCCTGGTGTCGCGGGAAGTTGAGCACAGCACTCATCGCCTGATTGGATGTGGGACTTTGACTACTTGGTAACAGAACTGACGGGCGAGTTCAGCGTTTACTCATTGGCTCGTTCGGCGTTTTCGTTCTTCAGCATCTTTGAGAAGCCGTGAGCGAAAGGCTGATGTATAATTAATGCCTCGATGAAAGTGTGTAGTATTTCATAAGGACTTGCAGGGCTGTACCCGAGGGCAGTATTGATGTAATGATCTCAAATGCCCTTCTTTGCTGGTAGAAACTGTTTGAGCCAATCACATACACTTAAAACTGAAATAATATTTTTAATATCCCGTCAAGGGAAATGTCCCTTGTAGATGGAATTGACCCCCTGGCCTCGTGTGTTTTGCCGTGTGTTTCTAAGGGCTTTGACTCGAGGGTGGGGCTGTAGTGTGTGAAGGATGCTCTGAGTCTTGTGTGCGTGTGAGTGTGTGTGTACACATGTGCACGTGTGTGTGTGTGTTTGTGTGTGTGTGTGTGCGTGTGCACGTGTGTGCGTGCGTGCATGTGTGTGCATGCATATGTGCGCGTGCATGCGTGCGTGTGTGTGCGTGTGCGCATGCATACCTGCGTGTGTGCATGTGTGAGTGTGCATGCGTGCATGTGAATATCTCACTTGCTAAGCACGATGGGCGATCAGATTTCAGTGATCTTTTTTCTTTTCTTTTTTAAACTAACTCAGTATGTTAATTTAACCTTGAGAAACAACATGGGAGGAAAAAAGGGGGATAAAAAAATGTGGCCTTTCACGCCTGTATATACGCACCTACTCAAACTTGTGCATTGCCCATCACACACCTGTCACATACACACAGCCAGTTTTACTACTACTATTACTATGCTGCTACTACTACTACTACTACTACTACTACTAAATAATAATAATAATAATAATTTAAAGATCTTCTGATCTTCAAATACTGATCAGGAGATTACATGACAACTATAATTTAAATGTCAGTGCTTTTATTTTTTTAAATTATTTTTGTAAGAGGTCTCTCTTATCAAATGACAGACCTCTTGCGATAATACAGGCCTGACATTAAATTACAGTTCTCCGGGTTTTCAGTAGGACCTCTACTGGAAGGCCCTGTAACCCACTGTGTGCTTTGATTGAATAACCTTTACCCATCACTGTGGGGATTTCTGCACACTGGGAACATCCAACACAGCGAAGGCTTTGCTTTCTAAACATTTCTGCCCACCACACGTTCCATTCATCTATTATTACTCACGTCTATTTATGTCGGAAAGGTGTGACCCGGGAGGTGTTAAATCGGTTGTCAGAATAAATCTACGTGTGATCCTCTCATTTTTATTCTTTCCCATTGTCTGTGTTAACAAGGAATGTGATTTGCGTGTGCACATTAATGGCTGTTTTGACATTTAAACCAGACCATTGACGTGCACATTACTGTGACACGTGTGCGTTCTGAACCCTGCGGAGACGGAAGCCATGTCACTGCCGATTTATCTCCGACTGCGTCCAAACGCACAAAACCGCCTGACCTGCGGTTCCATTTTACGTGTTCGTCTAAATCACAGGAGGAAGTTATTACTGTTGTCAGTTTCGATGCGTCTGAAATGTGTTTTTATTTTCGCCTTGCATCTAATGTGTTCATCAAATGCCGCAGCTTTTGCTTTCTCTTTCAGGGTTTCCAGAAGTATGTGGAAGACTTTGATCCGTACTCAATGGTAGGCCTGTAATTACCAGACCGTTTACTGGTTAGAGGGAACATGTTTGTGCCGTTGTGTGTTAAAGTGCTACCTTAAAATGCAAATAGCTGGCCTGATAGCACAGCTGAATTGCAATCTATTTCCAGTCAAAGATTTCAGGAGAAGATTAATTACACCTCTTAAAAAAAAACAAACAAGCTGTACAATTAGTAAATATGTGTTTCCATAGTAACATATACTGTATGCAATCTGTGACATGTTGTGGGCCTGTTTAGGTGCCACATGCTGTGTTAAGCACACATGTGGCTATCATTCTCTGTTATGTCACTTCCTGGATGTGTGGGTGGAGTGCTCCATTGTTCTGCTGTTGCTATGCGGAGGCATTGTCCCTTTGTGATGTCATTAACAGTTCACCCCAGAGCAGATAGCGGGGAGGGATGTTCGGCTGCTGAGAATAAAAAAGGTAACTGTTGTCTCTGAACACACTGTCGTGACAGTGGGGGGGTGGAGGGTACATCTAACCGCAAAGGGAAGTCTTGTAAAACTGCCCCCTGAGAATTGCAGCTGGAAACCGTGATGGACAGATGAGGAAGTTGGAAACGAGGCTGACGTGGATAAATGAATCACAAAGTGATGTTACCTTGTCCTTCCCCCCCACAAAGGACGGACAACTTGACCTTGCGGTGGAGGGGGGCATAGACTCCCCCCTGGGAAAGCTGGTGGTATCAGCCATTTATGAAGGGGGCTCTGCGGACAAGCATGGTGAGTGTGTGCAGCATTAGAAACACACGCACATGCACATACACACGCACGTACACTCACACACACACACGCTCAGAACTGTAAGAAATAGATATGTGAATTAATGGTTCAACTTCATGGTGTCCAGTATCCCTTACCACAGTACCCCCCAAATAAATGGAGTTCCATAAACTCTTTGAGTAGTTATTTTAGCTTGATTGAACCCATCCCCCCCCGAAGCACAATCACCAAACACCTCTTAATGACTGCAGCAGTCAGTTCTCTTAATCAGTCGCTGATTTAATTTGCCTCGACCCTGTTGCTGGTCATTTGTCAACTCAGATTTTTAAAAACGAAACTCATGTTACAACGGTGAACGTTATAAATGTAGCAGCCATCTGTTTCAGGCAGCTAAAGTAATAACTAATTGTGAGTAGATGAGCAACAACAAGCCATTGTTGCTCTTATTTTCAGTATTATTATTATTATTAGTAGTAGTGGTAGTGGTAGCAGAATGGGCTATGTGTGTATGTGACTGAAACAGATGTGTGATGGGTAATGTGCAGGTGTGTGATGGGTAATGTGCAGGTTTGTGATGGGTAATGCAGGTGTGTGATGGGTAATGTGCAGGTGTGTGATGGGTAATGTGCAGGTGTGTGATGGGTAATGTGCAGGTGTGTGATGGGTAATGTGCAGTGTTGTGATGGGTAATGTGCAGTTGTGATGGGTAATGCAGGTGTGTGATGGGTAATGTGCAGGTGTGTGATGGGTAATGTGCAGGTGTGTGATGGGTACTGTGCAGGTGTGTGATGGGTAATGTGCAGGTGTGTGATGGGTAATGTGCAGGTGTGTGATGGGTACTGTGCAGGTGTGTGATGGGTAATGCAGGTGTGTGATGGGTAATGTGCAGGTGTGTGATGGGTAATGCAGGTGTGTGATGGGTAATGTGCAGGTGTGTGATGGGTAATGTGCAGGTGTGTGATGGGTAATGTGCAGGTGTGTGATGGGTAATGTGCAGGTGTGTGATGGGTAATGTGCAGGTTTGTGATGGGTAATGTGCAGGTGTGTGATGGGTAATGTGCAGGTGTGTGATGGGTAATGTGCAGGTGTGTGATGGGTAATGTGCAGGTGTGTGATGGGTAAGTGTGCAGGTTTGTGATGGGTAATGTGCAGGTGTGTGATGGGTAATGTGCAGGTGTGTGTGATGGGTAATGTGCAGGTTTGTGATGGGTAATGTGCAGGTGTGTGATGGGTAATGTGCAGTGTGTGATGGGTAATGTGCAGGTGTGTGTGATGGGTAATGTGCAGGTGTGTGATGGGTACTTGTGCAGGTGTGTGATGGGTAATGTGCAGGTTTGTGATGGGTAATGTGCAGGTGTGTGATGGGTAATGTGCAGGTGTGTGATGGGTAATGTGCAGGTTTGTGATGGGTAATGTGCAGGTGTGTGATGGGTACTGTGCAGATGTGTGATGGGTAATGCAGGTGTGTTTAGGGGTGTGAGGGCTGACGGTGCCCGTGTGTACCCCTTCCCCAGGTGGGATAGTGCAGGGGGATGAGGTCATGGCTGTTAATGGGAAGATTCTGACCGATTCCACGCTAGCAGAAGGCCAGAGCTCTCTGGTACGCGCCTGGAACAGTGGGGGGGTAAGACACCATCCTGTCTGTCTGTCTGTCTCTGTCTGCTGTCCTGTCTCTCTCTCTCTGACTGCCTGTCTGTCTGTCTCTGTCTGTCTGTCTCTCTGTCTGCCTGCCTGCCTGTCTGTCTGCCTGTCTTTCTGCCTGCTTGTCCTCCTGGCGATCTGTCTGTCTGTCTGCCTGTCTGTCTCTGTTTGTCTGTCTGCCTATCTTTCTGCCTGTCTTTCTGCCTGCTTGCCTCCCTCCCTGTCTGTCTGTCTGTCTTTCTGCCTGCTTGTCTCCCTGCCTATCTGTCTGTCTGTCTGCCTGTCTATCTCTGCCTGTCTGCCTGTCTCTCTGTCTGCCTGTCTTTCTGCCTGCTTGTCTCCCTGCCTATCTGTCTGTCTGTCTGCCTGTCTATCTCTGTCTGTCTGTCTCCGTTTGTCTCCCTGCCTTTCTCTCTCTCTGTCTGTCTGTCTGCTGTGGTAGGGTGGGTCTCCAGATTAATCACATGGGAAAATACAGAGCAGATTGAGCAGCTGTCATCATCCTGATCTTTTGAAATGCAATAAATCCGCCATGTAATAAATCTGTTTTACTCGCTTTTCTAAATTTGATAAGTTTTATAAGTGGGCGTGATGTCACAGTCATGGCTCGTTGTGGTTTTGATGCTGTGCTGATTTACGTGAGGAATTCTGCATCCTACTCCTAATGTGTCTCCATTCCTGTGTGTGTGAATGCGTGTGTGCGTATGTGCATGTGTGCATGTGCCTGCGCTTGTTTGTGTGTGCGCGCATGTGTGTGTGTGTATCTGTGTGTGTGTGTGTGTGTGTGTGTTTTCTCTGCAGGATTGGATTGACCTGGTGATCGCAGTGTCTCCACCAAAGGAGTATGAGGATGAGGTGTACGTACTCTCTCTCTCCCTCTCCCCCCTTCTCTCTCTCTCTCTCTCTCTCTCAGATTTCTCTCTTCCCTGTTCATCTGCTGTGTGTTTGCACAGATTCACGCTTTTCCACACCCACAGACTCCTACTGGGAACCATGTTTACTTACAGACACCATCTTCATCTGAAACCACAAAAATGACCTAAAAACCTGCATGAGGCAAAATATCATTTGGAGCTCTTTGTATAAACGTGGTGAAATGATTTAATTTCAGATCATTCTAAATTCATGTGGGTATTTTTAAGGAGGGGGCTTTGGGGGGGGGGGGGGGCTGCAGTGTCAACAGTTTCCCAGGTCCTCCCTGCCCCCGCAGTTTGACGATGAGTGAACGAGCGGTAACGTGGTGAACCTGTCGTCTGTTTAGCCCAAAGTCTCCCCCTGTCAGCCCCCCTGCGAACAGACGGGTCTTTGAAGGCAGTGCCTCTGTATACAGACAAGGCTACCTGCTCCAGCTGTAGCTGCCTGAGGGTAACTGACCCCTGACCCCTGAACCCTTGACCCCTGGCATGAGACACTGCAGAGGAAGCACGTCCCAGTATGCACACGCATGTGACAGACTCCGCCCACCAGGAACAACCACAGCTGCCGAAATCCTGGAGTTATTAACACGCGAATGGTCTGAATTCTGTCTGTCCGCATAGCTGTTTGTCCTTAAATTGTCCTTGAAGACTTGCCGTACTGTGGTTTGCCTTGTTGTTTGCATTGCAGTTTGTCTAAAATTTAAAACGAACGTTACTTTTTAAAATCAGTTACGCAAAGTCTCCAAAGTCAGACTTGGTGTGTCCCCCCCATTTTTTTGTTTCTCGAAAGCAAAAGTAAAGGAACATAAATTTGAATTAATCTAGGTTTCATTTGGCACTGAAAAGTTTCCATTTCTAGATTTCTTCTGTTGACTGCTAAATTGACAGACATGGATTTCAGTTTTGTAAATGGATCTTTTGTCTGGACATTATTAAATTATGTGTAATCTGCAGAGGGATGGGGCATCTGATTAAAGCTCATAATGGTTTGAAGTATTTGTATATATTTATAGCTTTCCTTTGTTGTAGCAACCTTATATTAGGTCATCCTTACAGTACTTTACAGATATTGCCTAGACATGAATTACAGCATGGTTTGTTCAGACATTAATTTTGAAAGATCTAGGGCAGAATGGATTGAGACACGTACACCAAAAAGGCATTAAAAACCTAGTGTAGTTTTTTAAATATCAGAAAAGCACAGAGCAGTATGGATCGTAGCGCAAATTCTGCGGTTGTCGGTTTCAGCTCTACATAATCGAGTGTTACAGTGATGACGTCTTTGTGGAGGCCATCATGGAAGTTTTTTTCCGCCATGGGTTCCCTCGACAGATTTTCTTGTTGAAGCTGATTGGCTGCAGCAGAACTGTTTCCACCTTCGAACGGTGGCTCTGATTGGTTTCTGATGAAGCACTGTTACATGCTGTGACTCATACAGGTGGATTTCAGTCACTGATGAGATTCAGTCTCATCGTGTGTTGCTGCCCAGGCTTCTCATCTTAAAGGGCCCCTCAGTCTCTTACCTAAAACTGTGTTAAATTATCAGTTTTATTTATTCATTATTATAATTATGATAATAATAATTATTGTTGTTGTTTTGAAATGAATAGAAACTTTTTTACATGCAAAACATTAACTCAGTGGCCGTTACGAGACTTGCGTATATATAAAATGCTTGGTATGGCCTGGCCAGCCAAACATATTCCCCGGGTTTTCTAATCTTAAAGGTGCCCTTTAAGTCTTTAACTCTTGGTTCTGTGTTATTTTCTTGTTCTATAGTACTACAATACTTTTGCCACTCAGATATCCTGGATGAATTGACTACATAAAGATATAATAAGAATAATCTGGAAACATAAGCACAATTGAACTGAACTTAATATGGCAAACCCAAGGTAAAATGACCAGTAAGATGTTATATGTTTCAAAATCGTATGCTCTATGTATCAATGATTCCAGGTATTGTTTGGCAGTATGGTATGTTTGTGTGCACAAAAAACCCATTCTACATTCAGAAATGCTCACAAAATCACAGAATAATTCTCTTTGGTCACAGAGAGAGAATAAAAATGCCCTGTACTTTCAGAAGCGTGGTGTGCCTTTGTCTCATAGCTCGTGAAGTAGAGAGAGGGAGAGAACAATGGAAGCAACCTTGAATAACCCCACTGTTTGTTCCCCTTTTTCCCTGCAGGACGTTCTTCTAAGGCTCTCCCCTGGGCACCTGCCATGGAGACGATGTTCAACGAGGAGCACCGTTTTCAGTCGTCACATTCATGTTGCTTTTTTAAAAAAAAAAAAAATTAATTAAAATTTTTGAATTTTATTTTTTCAAAATGGGTCCAGATAAGGTCGGTATGTACACGATGATGCCGCCTGCAGAGAACTCTGTTAGACGTGTTTGGAGATTTTTCTCCAAGATGGCGGCCCGCATGATTGCAGTGGTTTGAAGACCAGCCTAACACGTGCAATCGCTGGTGTGTGCGCTGACAAGGCTACCTGCTTCAGCTGTAACTGACCCCTGACCCCTGACCTGTGACCTCTAACCCTATACTGCCAGCATGAGAACACCGCTGTAGGAGCCTGTGCCTCATTATACATCGCATGCATGCGACCGTCTCCACCCACCAAGGAATGACACGGCCGCCAAAATCGCCAAAAGCCTGGGGGATTAAAAACGCAAGAGGCCTGGATCGTATCCAAACGCATCGCTATTTGTGCTTACATTTGACCAGCATGCAGTATGTGAGGGTTAGTTTTGTGCCTGGAGCGATCTGTCTGTGGCATGGTGGCATGCATAAAAACATTGTGCCCGTTCCCTCTCCATGGTAGTGAGCTTGTCCCGCATCGCGCTGGTCCCTGCTGGAGGGGGGGGAGTAGAGTTTGGGCCGGACGCCTCGTCTGTGTAACACTGCCTGGCTGGACCACCTGGTGGTCGGCTTTTCTCTCTTCTGCCAAAATGAATCAGCGCAAAAATAACCAGTCCTCGCATTTCTTCACTTTCTGTCTCCAGTGTGTGGCATTTGGATATGTTGATATTGTTTTAAAAAAAAACAAACAAAAAAAAAAAACATTTTTTTATTTTTAAAAAGTTTGTAAATCCACAAACATTTAATTGCCATTTTTTTTATAATGAGGGGTTCATTTTTAAAAGATGTGAATCGCAAGGCTGGAATATTTTCCTTTGAAATGAATCTGTTAGTGTTTCCCGAAAGCGCTACACCAATGTTAGGCTAAACTGGTCACATCATGATTTCTTTTTCATTTAAAAATATGTTAGAAGTCTTATGCACTTGATTCATAAATCTTCTGGTGGTGTATTACTGTAGTCCTGTTATGTCTGATTGTTTATGGATGCTTTTGATCTGCACTCTGTATCCATTACTGGTTTTCAGTGACAAAGGGATTAATTAGTGCGCTCTCAGAATCAATAAAGATGTACAAAGACTGAAAAGGTGCAGTTGTCTTTGTTGTGTAGCCAGAAACCTCAGTGTCACCAATGTTGCTAATCATCATTGCATGATCAGTCTTCATTTGTGTGATGCAGTGTAATTGCAATTAGGCTGAATAGGATTGGTAAGATATTTAATTAGTATGCTATTTGATTTGATTGTTTGTGACGTTATGACATTGTGTATTGCTTTTAATATAAATTTATCGTCCAACATGGGGCTGTACACATCCAATTCCCAACCTGATTTGGAATGTCCAATCATATGCAACTGCGACAGCTGCGTTCTCGCGGACGCCCCACGCCGATTCTGGAGAGTGTAGACATCCGCAGTTCTCCTCCTTAACACGTGGTATCTCCGGATAGCTACTTCTTTTCACGCCGCTGACTACAGTAAGCTCGCGCAGTAATGAGCCTGAGGAAGGCCATGCGGCTTTAGCACGAAGTTCACGGGTGACCAATCGACTAGCGGTCGTCGCTAGATAGCGGGGTGAATCTGAACGAACCAACTGACCTCTCCCATTCTCCTATACCAGTGGTAACCAGCCCTGTTCCTGGAGATCTACCGTCCTGTGGGTTTTCACTCGAACCATAACAAAGCACACCTCATTCAACAGCTAATTAATGTCAGCATTGAGCTGCAAATTAGCAGAGCCCGGTGTGCCAAATTAGGTTTGAAATGAAACCTACTAAATGGTAGATATCCAGGAACAGGGTTGGTTACTACTGACAAATACAATGTGCAACGCACGCAGTAACGATCAGCCGTGAAGCTAATCCAAGCACCTCAGTGACAAGTGTGTGGTACTGTAGTTTTACATAAAACTATATTGCAGTCCATCCCTTCAACATTTTTCCTTCGCTATGAATATGAAATACATTTCATTATTGCATGTTTTATTCAGGTTTGGTTGTTTAGTAGTCCACAATTACCCTGAAATATCTAAACTAGAAATAGAAAAATATTAGTTTTTTGTCTGTGAAGAACCAATGCTATACGTTCTACATATAAGTTTACGTCAAGCAAAATGTCGAATTGTTTCTGATTCTTGTGTTTTTATTTATCTGAAAGTATCACTTCAACCATATTATATTTTATGTATTTAGCTGCCGTGAGTTTATTGTGTACCGGTTACACTGAAATAATTTATCAAACGTCTAATCTAATTGTATGATTTACGCCTTCATGCTGTAAAACGACGTTGGTGTATTGCGCATGGCTATCTGGGGGATACAGGTCTCTTGGGGCGCGGGATTCACATTTAGGTTAAGGGATGTTTTTGGCTGGTTGCCACGGCAAAAATGAAAACCCGTCCAAACCACAGCTGGAGGTTTTTCTGAATTTGAACACCTCGGATTGGACAACGTTGCATTGCAATGGATCGCCAACAGGGGGAAGTGGTGCTCCTCTAACTATTACAGTGGTGTGAATGTCCGTTATATACTTTGGTATATAACTGTCATTGTATTCACCTGTGCCCGATGTATTTCGGTGTGAGTTTTATTTTTAGGTTTAGGAACCTGTTTAATACCGTTCGCTTATGTAAAATAGCTAGCTTTAATAGGCCCAATTTTATCAGGGGCATTTAAAGACGCTTTCATACGTCAAAATATTGCATCGTGCGGTAGTCACGAATATTTGTATGTTTAGATTTTTAAAAAAGCAGTCCAGGCAAATAACTGTTTCATTCATATTGTCATATTTGCATGGCCGATAAGTAACTTTATAATCAACAGTATGGTTATGAAATTCTGTCAGTTAAACTATTAATGTGTATAGATTCGATACGAATGCATTTGAATGGATGGATGTGTATTATTTTAGATGATTATGTAATGCAGAATTTCGTCCACTGGCGCCGAATATAGGTTTCGAATGTACTGTCATACGTGATAATCATGTGTCCGGGCATTACGTCGAACTGTAAACTGAGAGCTTCATGCCAACGCTGGGTTTCAAAACCACGAAGTGGGTCGTTTCCAATTCTTCCTGCGCTCAATTTCGTTTCAGCACCATGGCCAGTTCTACCAAGAGCAAATGGGGAGGATCTTAAAGGTTCAAGGAACCATCGATTATTCCCGACTGTTTAAACTATTTTTTTGTTCGTGTGTGCGTGCCTTTGCGCTCAACATCAGGTTAAAATGATGTACTAGTAAAAATAAATTGTCTTTATAGCGAACCCGCCTTCCGTATCGGCGTGGATTAATTTTTCTCTTTGAAGACTTCTGACACAAATTGAAAATAATATATCTGTTGTAATATATGTCCGTTGTAGTCCCGCTGTAACTGTAAGGGAAAACGATGCGAAACGCTTCTTGTAGTTCACAACATTGATTCTGCGCTGAGAGTGTGGCGCTCAAATGGGGAGACTACAGCCATACTTGGAGTAGTTTATGAACGTTATTGTGGCAACGTCAGGCGTCTGCAAATCAAGATGCTACAACGATACAAACCGGTAGGTGCCTCCATTTTTAGATGTTTATTTCCACGTGGCCGGCTGCCGCTGCTTGATGATTGATTTACAATGTGGGGTTTCTGGTTCGTCGTGGCTTATTGATCGTAGCCGTTGAACGACTGCGGCTGTGAAAATGGAAATGGGTCATTGGAATGTAACGTTTATACATTTGTGAACGGTCACTCACTTTTCGTAAATTTCGTGTACAAGTGGTTGATTCTTCTGTCTTTCCTCTTTCTCGTGAATTACGTTTTGACACGGAAGCTTTTGAAAAGCGGTCATATCTGAGAGTTGCAACAATACATCACGTAGGCTACAATGTATCGTGAATAAAGCGTAGGCCAAGGCTCAAGGGTTTGTTATTATTTTTAGTAGTAGTAGTTGTTGTTGTAGTTCTAGTAGAAGCAGTTGTGGTATTGGATAATTTATTTTTTTGGTTGAGGCATCAAAGTCATATATCTTTTCTTCTTTCCCGGATAATAGTCAACTTTAACTTTCGCAGTACTGGTTTAAAATGGAGGTTTCAATGTCTTGTTGTAAACTATTCTTTTTTCATTTTATGAATGTTTTAAATTTTATGATGTGCAAACGTTTTATGATGTTTTTTTTTTTTTTTGATCTCGGAAGTGTTTAAAATTCACGCCCAGGCATGTAAAAATGTATCATGCAAATGTACAAATGGGCACTGTAATTGTGTTCTTTTTCGGTCTACTACCCTACATGTTGGTTGAGGGTTGCGGGTGATGGATCATTAAAGGAGGTAAATAAAATCCAAGTCTAAGGTCCAGGCCTAAGACCCAGAGCATCACCTCAAAGCCTGAGATCCATTTCATTATCGTATCCCACTGCACCACGGGAACCGTATCGGATCGATTCTCATCCATTAAACATGTATATTTCAGTGGGAAAACATGATTCAATTATCTTTATTCTTCTATGATTTTGGATGAAGTCCTACTGAGAACAAAAGGAAATACGCATTATATATATATATATATATATATATATATATATATATATATATATATGTGTGTGTGTGTGTGTGTGTGTGTGTGTGTCTAAAATGTAATGTGCAATTATATATAGGTGTCCCATACTTTCGTGCCATATAGTCTATCAAAGCTGACAGCGTATTCCATGCAATCTCGCCTTGCTATGTGAGTTATTGAAAAATAATGGTAATCTCGTATTTCAGTTGTCATTGGTTATTATATACTGGCTGCCCTTTCTCGCCGTTTACTGTGCTGTTGTCAGCTGTTTGTGATCCGTGCGTGCGCGCCAGAGCTTTCTCGCCTACGTTAGCGCGCGCCTGCGTGCGTGCGTGCGTGCGAGCGAGCGTGCTCGTTGCTTACTAGAAAGCTTAACTTTAATGCGACTCACCGAGGCGTTTCTGACGAGATTTTTTTTTCGGGCTTCAGTTCCCCACAATCCCTTCGACATCACCCTGGAGACCGGCCTGCGAGCGCGCCATTTAGTTCCTTCTCTGACCGGAGGGCATGCCTTGCCCTGGTCGCCGGCGCACACTTATTAAATGCGTTGTCGCTGAAGCGTTACCACGGAGTTAGCAGTGTTGCATAGTCCATAGTCCTGGATGATGCGGGTTCCTGCACCTCCTGCAGGTTTGATTCAAGGTGGGAGGCCCTCACTGTGCACCTCAGCTGGGTACTTAATCCAGACGACATCAGACAGTGTCCATCTGGATGATATATCCTTATAGACAACACAAGCGGTGCAAGACATCCTGAATAAGTGCACCTCATTATAAAATAGTTAATAATAATGATAACAATCAAACCAACACCTAAGGTGCTGAAAAAGACCACTAAGACAAAAACAAGAAAACAAACAGTGGTACTCAATTTTGGTCATGGTTGTAACTCAGCGCTTAGCTCACCTGGCTTCTGGGCTTCTTGGCCTGAAACTGGCACACCCTCTGCCAAAAGACTTCTGGCACATCCTCTGCCAGGCCCAGGACTGAGGAACAGCAGTCTAACGGAAACCTCTGAAAGCTGGCGGGGTGAAAGTAGGGATTGAAGAGGTTTTCATCTGCTGTCAGACACAAAAGCAGACAGCCAGGGTCCAGCTTCTTTATTATATAACTTGTAAAGTGTCTTAATATGTTTTGTTTTGCCTTAATTTGTTACATAAGGTTTCTTGTGTAAGTACTGTAGTTATTTCATCTAATTATGTGGCACCTGGCCATCTATGCTGCAGCACACTGAAGAGAATTAGCCCACAAATGTGGGCCCACCTGTTAGATTTGGTTGGCCACGCCCAATGTTGCACCTCTGGGACCATCACCCCGCAGCCCCCTGCCCAGCAGCTGCGGCTGGACTCCATACAAAGTGGGCGGTGCTGTCCTGAAGCAGGCATTTAATTGGCCAGCCCTGAACTTTGACCCCTCCCTCTAGTCTGAGTGAAACTGAGGTCATTGAGAGAGGGTTTTTTATTCTGGCGAACTGGGTGGGCACCAGATCTGGGTCAGTAAAATTCTGACAGATGGCAGATGTTTCTCAGTTCTTTCTTCTGTTTTCATGAGTATTCTGAACCATGATTCATAGGGTTTGGTTAGTAACATGACAAATCAAAACTTTTCTCAGGCATCTGCTGGAGTTTTGCCAATTCTTTTCGGGCATAAATAGCATTGCCAAAAAGTTTCTCATACATAATTGACCCAGGTCTCTTTAAATGGCCTTGTGGAAGCTCATTAGGAAGACGTGTTATTTAAAGGTTTTAGTGCTGTTTTTGTGCTGAGTGCTGCTGTAATTCTATCCTCAAAAGCCTTATCACGTCCTCATTAAATGTGTGGGTAAAAAAAATCAAGGCCTGGGTGGGCGGTCTTTTCAAGGGCATTAATCCGTAATCCCAGGGCAGTGGGTCCCACGGCACCTATCAATACTCCACCTGGGCGTCGGTTTGCTGACGTACAGGAAGTCCCTGGAAGAGGAGGAAAGACATTTGTTAGGGGTGTGTGGCAATGTCACCGCACCTTCTATGGTACATTCCAAACCCTAAGGGTGCTCTGTGGTGGGATGTGGGGTCACGCTGGAAGTGAGACCTTGTATGGTTCACTGGCATCCGATTCCATGCCTGTAGCATGCGTGCCTGTGTCCACCTGCCTAGACCTACAACCCTGTGGCATGCGCGGGTTCGCATGTCATGTACTGTGCGATGGACACCACACCTGGACGGGAGGGCCTTTGGGGGGGGGGGGCTTTCTATGTTCTCCTGCAGTTGTGCGCATCACATGACATGAAACACACACAGTGTGTCATTGCGCCATTCGCCGGTGTGTCAGATGAGCACTGTCGACCCTTCACAGTGTAAGATCGCAAATATGTCACTAGAATGTTCTTAGCTGAACATTCTAACGCTGATGTCACAATCGTTACTGGTAAACGAAAGCCGTGGAGTTCTAGAACACTTGGAATTTAAAAAAGAAAAACATTCCACGAAAACCTACTCAAAGGGCTAATTTGTCATTTTAAATCTCAGTGTGCCAAGTTTTCAAATGACCTAATTTTCTCTCTGGCTATGAAGCTGTGTGAATCGCAGCTCAGAGCTTCATTTATATTTGATAAGCCCCCAAAGTCTGTCCATTTATTTCTGCACATCACCGTCAGGTTTTCTACAGTATGTGGTTCACTTGCCATTCATTCACGTCCTGCTCAAAGTCAGAAGTGAAACCGATTTCTATATTTACCCAGTTTGCTCTTTCTGTGTTTACCCAGTTCTCCTCTGTGCATGAAGCACAATAATAATTTCACATGTATTGCACGTTTCTCTCTCTCTTGCTCTCCCTCCCTCTTCTCTCCTCTCCTTTCCTCTCTCTCTCTCAATCTCTTGCACTTCTCTCCTCTCCTCTCTCTCTCTCTCTCTATGACGTGAGAGACCACCTCTACAGTCACATACCCACAGAGAGCAGACGCTCCTCTCTCTCTCTCTATCTCACACTCTCTCTCTCTCTCTCTCTCTCTCAGCCACCTCCAGCAGGTCTGCCTGCGCTGTTTGTTTCCTGCAAGGACACGCATCGTATCGATAAGCCGGCACGGATAACCCACTCTCCTGCTCTCTCTCTCTCTCTCACACACACACACACACACCACACCTCCATACCCGTCTGCGCAAGGTCACCTCTGGAGTCTCGCTGCACGCTGAGGGCTTGGAATAGAACGCGTACCTGAGGAACGAGAGTCAGCTCGTGCTCACCCCTCTGCGTGTGTGTGTGCGTGCGCGTTGCTCTGAACGCAGGTCGGAGCACTTTGGGAAAAGGATGCCGGTGAGAGGGGGTGGGGACATGCGATGCGGGCGTTCCTCTCCAACCCAAATTCTGCTTAGGCAGCACAAGAAGAGGAAGGGCAGCTACATCCCCACTGGACTGTGACCGGCTCTCCCCACACCCCACACCCGCACCCGCACACGCACACGCACCCGCACCCGCACACGCACACGCACACGCACGCGTACACACACACACGCGCGCGCACACATGCATGGTCAAGGCCGCCGGCATCACCACGGCAACGATGTAAAGAAGAGAGGGATTACTCACTGAGGATGAGAGTGACGTTCTGAGGACGCTTTTCTTTTTTCTCCTCTTTTATTTTATGCCTCCTCTCTCTCCTCCGTGTCCTCCTCCTCCTCCTCCTCCCCCTCCTCTTCCTCCTCTCTCTCCGCGTCGTCGCCTCCACCCGCCTGCCCGCCCGCCGCCCCCCCCTCCTCGCCACACCCCCCCTCCCGGGCCGGACAGAGCCCCAGCTCCAGGATGTCCTTGGCGTTCTGCGGCAACGAGAACGGCTCGGCGGCGTACAACGTGGACGGCGGCGTGCTGAACAACGGCTGCTTCCTGGACGCGCTCACCGTCGTGCCCCATGTGTTCCTGCTCTTCATCACCTTCCCCATCCTCTTCATCGGTGAGTCACAGCCGGCATGCCGGGGGGTGGGGGGTGGGGGGGGGGCGGTGGGGGGCTGTACGCCGCGCCTCCCCCCCCCCCCCCCCCGGCCCCCCCTCCTACGAACACTCTAGGACAGGCCAGCCTGTGAACAGTGGGAATGAGGCTTAAGGGACAATCTGGGCCAAAATAGACATTTGAAGTGTTTTAACTCTTTCAGTGCCGGTCACATCTGAGTGCACAGGCTCTGCTGAATCCTGCCTGTTTTTGAAAGAGAGGATTTTACTAAATCGAAGAAATACAATAATGTAAATAAGAATCATGTTCAGAATGTTAGTGAAAACAGACACAAAGCATGTTTCTTAAAAAACACTTGGCCATTTGTAGGCATTGCATTAGTGTCTAAAGAGCAGTGGTGTTATGTATAAGGTCCTTTGACCTCTGGTTTCCTGGTGTTTTTGTGGTTGCACTTCAGGCGCAGATGCTTTTTTGATTTAGTACTTTCAAAACAATGAACATAAAGAGGTTCTTTTGCATTAGCTGAAATAGTGAAGTGCCTACACAGGGTTAGCCCGGGTTGCTCAGGACGTGATGACGCGATGCTGCTGCGACAAGAGATTAAAAATGGCACGGCAGAGCTGTCTCTAACTGTTCTTAATGCTGAATAAAAACAAACCCGGTTTACCCGTCGCAGGGTCGAAGCGCACGTGCGCGTTTCTGATTAAGAGACGGCTTTAACTGTCGGCCTCTATAGGCTCTACGTGAAGCTTGGCAGCGGGGGAATGTGTGGTGTGAGGCCCTTAGCATTTTGAGGGGGGTCTAATCAATGTGGGGAATGACACCACGACTGTGGGGAGGTGGGGGGGGGGGGGGGGGGGGGGGTTGTGTTTTTATTTTTGACGAACAAATGTGACCTTCGCGTCAGAATTTGCTGAGCAGAGGTTGAAGCTGTCATCGTCTTCGGGGTTGTGTTACTGCTTTCTGTTCTTCTCTGGCCCTGCCGTGGACCTCCTGGTCGTGTTGTCTGTTCGCCAGGCGGGTCGCTACTAACTGAGCTCTCGTCGCTAACGGGAACATCGCTAATACGGTGGCCCTGATACGCCACAGCCAGGACATTATTGGGCTAGCTGTATGTGTCACAGAGCTGGTCTCAGTGCATTGTTTTAGAAAGAGCCTGGATGTGCTGGGTAGTTTAATGGGTAAGGAGCTAGTCTTGTAACCTTAAGGTCAGGGGTTCGATTCCCTAGTGGGACACTGGCTTTGTACCCTTGAGCAACATACTGCACCTGCATTGCTTCAGTATATATCGAGCTGTATAAATGGATGCAATGCAAATGCTGTGTAAAAAGTTGTGTAAGTCACTGTGGATAAGAACGTCTGCTAAATGCCTGTAATGAAATATCAGCAGTGGATGTGCACTTATGCACATTTCAGTTTGTGTACGCCCAGTGGAAACTGTTATTAACAGAATGAGGCAGTTTAAGTTTACAGACAGAAGCTAAGAAAGTGGTGCAGGTCCTTCACTTCTCATCAAGTAAACTGGCTGACAGATCTTTTGTGGCAGTGACAAGCATTAGAGCTACTGATTTATTTAAAGATCCCAGATTTCCCACTCACTGCAGTTTATAGCATACTGCCTGATATGGGCTATTCTTGGTGAAAATGCACTTTGCATATGCAGGTTTAGGCCACAGGCATATACAGACGGGTGACAAATGAAAGAAATAACTAATATAAAGTGTCTTGGTAAACTGTTGGGCAAGCTACTGTGCACCTTGGCATAGATCATACGTGTCTCTGGAACTCTACTGGTGGGATGGAACACCATTCTTCCAAAAGATATTCACTCATTTGGTGTTTTGATGATGGTGGTGGAGAGCGCTGCCCAACACGTCAGTCCAAAAGTCTCCCATTGGTGTTCAGTTGGGTTGAGATCTGGTGACTGCGAAGGCCACAGCGTATGATTCACATCATTTTTATACTCCTCAAATCATTCAGTGACCCCTCGTGCCCTGTGGATGGGGGCATTGGCATCCTGGAAGAGATCACTTCAGGATAGAATGTTTCATCATAGGATAAAGGTGATCACTCAGGATAACTTTGTATTGATTTGCAGTGACCCTTCCCTCTAAGGGGACCCAAGTGGACCCAAACCTGCCCCCCACAGCAGCATAACAGAGCCACTGGACCCCCTCACTGTAGGGGTCAAGTGTTCAGGCCTGTACCATTCTCTTAGTGTACGCCACACATGCACTCGCCCACTTGTCGAGAATATGATGTGGGATGACCATATCACTATCGTCCACATCTCTGTAGACCAGTGCCTTTTTGCACAACTGAACTCTCAAATGTGCGTTCATCTTTGTAATGAGAAGTTCATGCAATGCAATCCTACTATAATATATTATAATATGTATGTAGCTGTTGATGGACCGTTTGAGCTGACAGTCTGATCACGTCTTACATTAACATTCTTAGTCACCAGTGGAAAATTACTCTTCTGTTTTTCCTTGCATATCGTACTAATGCACGAGCATCACAGCCATCTTACTGATGACTTTCCTATAGATCTAAATACAGATTTCACTTTAGTCAGTGTTCCTATTGAAACACTAGCCAGTTGAGCAGTCTTTGTGACTGAAGCTCCTGCCATCCGTGCCCCAATAATGAACCCTCTTTCAGAGTCACTTAGATCTTTTCCTCTTGCCATCTTGATCCAAATTTTTATACATGCCACAGAGCATGATAGGAGTAATTACTCAATTGTATCATGCAGTACACTTGTATGGAATCATCTGCATTTGTTATGTATCTCCTCTCATTTATCCAGGTTTTTCCTTTAATTTGTCACCTGTCTGTAGCTAAAATGTTGTTGCTCAGATATGCATTGTTCTACCAGAGTGGGTATTTTTTGGCATGTCTGTGACTAAGGTGAGCCATGTCTGTTGAGTAAATGAGATTAGGAATTCTTTCAAATGTGAATGATTTACTTCCAAAGCAAAATCAGTCATGAGGGCTTTGACTCAGATGGAGTTTCCGGTCCGTTCTGCTGATCGGAAATGAGGTCTTAATCCTCACTGGAACATCTATTCATTACATCATTTCATATATAGCATACTGAAACAGACACACTTAAACCTCTTAGGCCGTGGTCCTCCAGTGAGAGAGAGCGAGGGACAGCATGACTGTCTGTCTGTCTGCTTTGTGTTCTGTCTGTCTGTCTGCCTGTCTGTCTGCCTGCCTTCTGCACTGTCTGTCTGCCTGCCTTCTGCACTGTCTGTCAGTCGGTCTGACTGTCTGCTGCTTTATCTGTCTGTCAGTCTGTCTGCTGTCTGTTTGCTGCACTCTCTGTACTGTCAGTCTATCTGCACTGTCTGTCCGCTCCACTGTGTCTGTCTGTCCGCTCCACTGCGACGTAGTCCGGTAGATTAAGGATGCGGCGACGGGGTTTGTGGCTGCTTCTCCACTGCCTCCCCGTGGCTCTGTGCTCTAGTGCGCCCCCTGTCTGTGCCCGCAGGGTGGGGCAGCCAGAGCTCCAAGGTGCACATCCACCACAGCACCTGGCTGCACTTTCCGGGACACAACCTGCGCTGGATCCTCACCTTCATCCTGCTCTTCGTCCTGGTGTGCGAGATCGCGGAGGGCATCGTCTCCGATGGGTGAGTTTCCGGTTCCTTCCGCCGCTCGGAAGTAGATCACAATCCCAACTCAAACCCCCCCTTTATTCTCTCACGTATGGTATGTCAACAGACACACAAGTGAACCCCTTAAACATCAGTCCCCGGTCCTGGTCCTGGTCCTGGGGAACCGTAAGGTTTGCGTCTTTAATTTCACAACCATGTCAGACACGAGGAACCAGGTGAGGTGAGTTACCTGTGTAACCACCTGTCTTAGTTTACCTTTTAAGTGCTGGGTAATAATGGGACCACACACACACCCTGGAAGCTCCAGCGGCAGGGTTGGGGAGCTCAGGATGGAGGCCCAGAAGTGAATCAGTTATTAGATCAGGAAGCTCAGTCCTGTTCCCTCTTCCACTTGGGGAGCCACAGGTTGTGTTTGTTTTTGTTTTCACCTTTTTCCAAGACTCAGCCCCGAGGAACCAGAAGAGGTGAGTTAATCAGCTGCTTAAATTGGCTGATTAAGCGATTAACGACGGAAACCTGCGGACCCAGCCGCTCTCCAGGGGCAGGAGTTTGGCCCTTTTTTTTTTGGCCAGCTCTAACCGAGAGACCCGCATGAAGCTGTGTGGACGATACAGGACTGCTTGTTTAAGGCTGCTCGTCCCTGTGGAGCAGATTTGCATGCTGGGTAATGGGAAGCCCCTCCCGGGTGGCTAGAAACCCCACCCCCCCCCCCCATGTTTTAATCAGTGTGTGCGCTGTCAATCACGATTGCCAGCGTCATCTGCTTCCTGGTTTTCTGCATGAAAGAACAGCTGTTCAGACCCAGCCCAGAAAAATCCATTCTGGTAAAACATCCTCTCTCCCTCTCCAAAACAACCTCTGTGCCTCTCTAAAACACTCTCTCCCTCTCCAAAACATCCTCTCTCCCTCTCTCAAACATTCTGCCTCCCTCTCCAAAACATCCTCTGCCCCCTCACAAATATTCCTTCTTTCTCTCAAACGTTCTCCCTCCCTCTCTAAAACTTCCTCACCCTTTCTTGTCTGTATTTATTCATGCTGTTAATCTCCAGTCCAAACCAGCAGACTCCCAGCCGTTGGCTCCACACTGGCAGAGCGTCTCATTGCCATGTATAAAATGTTTTTTTTTAGCTGTGGGTGGTTTATGCAGAGCTCTCCCTCCACCGTCTGTCAGTCCAGACTGCGTAGGGGTCCCGGGGGGGGGGGGGGGGGGGGGGGGGGGGGGCGAAGCAGAGTGCTTTTACCCCCCTGGGGGCGAAGTGTGGGCCAGTCTACCAATGCCGTCGCCTTATTTTGAACTTACTTTACGCATGGGGAATTTTTTTTTGAAAATTTAATGTGTTTTCCACGCACACGCACAGTGCTCTTAGCTTGCTACAGTCAGTGTGAAGCCTGACTCACTCCAAAACACTGCAGAAGTGCGCTCGTGGGAAGGGGGCTGGGGGGCAAAACATCACTCCTACTTCCTGGCTGCCTGTGAAGAGCTCATACAACAGCCCATCTTTGCTAACAAACTCCCGGTCCTTAACGTCAAAAAGAGTCCGATTGAGATTTCTACTTCTTTTTTTGTTTAAGATGGTGTTGTTTCTTTACTATACACATCGTTGTGTATTCTCATGCAAGTCATAAAACATCAGTTAATAATCTGAATGTTTAGTTGCTTATAATGTAAGTTAGCCCTGCTGTTTGCTGCAACCGGGTTTTTATATTCATTTTCATATTTTTGTTCTGCGGTTCATTTGCAGTGTCTAAGGGAAATTTTATTGCAGCTAACTAGTGGTTATTGGTTCTTTCTGGTGTGAACTGGTGAGATATTTTTAAGTGATATAATACTTAGACTGTAGTGAGGCACTACTTACAGTAGGCTGCTTAAACTGTTTCCTAAACTGTGTTCCAGAACCCAAAATGGGTCTCTGGACTGCATTAGCTGAGTCCTTGAATGAGTTTAGAATGAGCCGCAAGCTCTGTTGGTTTTTGTTTATTCACCTTAAAAATCAGCACCCACTTTAGACCCAAGTAGTCAGGTGAAGTGAGTAAACCGCGTAATCAACTGCTCTGATTGATTAATTAGGTAATTAAGAGTTACAGAATGAAAGCCTGTTGAGTCTGTGGCTCCTCAGGACCCGTGTAACAGACCCTGCATCAGGCTCTGTTTGTATTTTTATTTGAGGGGTCCCTGAAAGGTAATTAATTTTTAATTTGGGTCCGGATATTAAAACAATTTATAATTTAATCTAAGACTTCAACCAATAAAAAAGCCGCAGGTGGTGGGTAATTGACTTTAATTGGTTGGATTAGATCATTGTAGTTACAACAAAGAGATTTGGTTATATGCAGTTGTACATTTCATACTTAATGGGGTTTTATTAAAATACTTTGATTAGATCTGAGATTAGTGGTGAAGTTTATTTAGTGATGAAAACTTTTTATTAAAATGATTTAGTTTGAAATTGACGAAGATTCACGGACCTGCCAGAGGAGAAAGTCGCAATTAAAGGAGGATCAGATGCTAATCGCTAATCCTGATTTAAACTTGATATTCTTGTAATTCAGGAGGAACAATCAAAAAGCAGATTTACAAGACAGGAAGTGTTCCGATTCCCCAATTTGCTGCTCGTTATCATTCACTAGCTTATCGATAATATGATATGATAGATGGTGGATGTATTCTGACTGTGAATGACTACAAATCATGGGTCGCTAAGCGGCTAACCAAATTAGCAATGTCACCAGGGAGCAAGCGCAGTAGTATTAGCTATCAGTATCAGGCAGCTTGAAAGGTGAAGTTTAAAAATGTGTGTGTAGCATTAAAATAAGGCTCATTAGCTGCTAACATTAGCAGCAGTGTTTACTGTGTACCACAGGGTGCTATCTCTTTGGGATCTTATCTGCTGCTTTTCAATGCGAGAGACATAATATTTAAACTGTCATGTGACTCATGTTGTCTCAGCTGTACCTATTATTGTGTGTGTGTGTGTGTGTGTGTGTGTGTTTATGTGAGTTTGTGTGTGAGTATGTGTGCGTGTGTGTGTGTGTGTGTGCATGGGCGCTTGCTTGTGTATGTATTAACCTGCTCTCTCTCTCTCTCTCTCTCTCTCTCTCTCTCTCCAGGTTCACTCAGTCTCACCACCTGCACCTCTACATGCCCGCAGGACTGGCCTTCATGGCCGCCATTACATCCATCATCTACTATCACAACATCGAGACGTCCAACTTCCCCAAACTCCTGCTGGGTACGTCCCCTCCCTGTCCCAGCAACAGCTGGTTGGGTACATCCCCTCCCTGTCCCACCAACAGCTGAGTATGTCCTCTCACTGTCCCACCAACAGCTGGCCTCTCTCTGCGAGACAATGGTATCACAAAATTAATATTTACATGGTCTATTATAGGTCCCTGCAAACTGCGCAGCTTCAGTTAGTAGTTTCGAGGGTTTGATTCCTTGCAATCTAAGTTTGTTCTGGCGTTTATTGGAGATCTGGAAGTTGTTGTTGGAGACCAGATTTTATCTTAATTTTTTATGTTTGTGGTGTTCCGGGCTTCGCAGGAGATAGTTTACAGACTGTGCCTAAGGGATGTTTTAATGTCACTAAATAGTTTACTAGTCAAAAGTTGCTAATAGTTTTTGTTAAAAAAAAAAAAAAAAAATTTAAATTTCATACTTTTTTATATGTAGGTATTTTGCTGAGGAAAGTGAAGGGGTGGGGGGGGGCGGGTGCGGTAATGTTGCACAGCCCCATGCAGCTTGTGTGCGAGAGTTTAGTCTTAGTCAGAGTCACCGGACAGAGCCGTCCTAAACGCGGTGTTTGTTTCGGCCGGGTGTGCCCGAGGTCCTGTCCTAGGTTCTGCTGCCCTTATTCCACAGTCTGTCGTCCTGACGACGTTCTCCTGCCCTTGTTCCACTGCTTGAAGTTCTGGCAACAATCTCCTGCCCTTGTTCCACTGCCTGTAGTTCTGGCAACATTCTCCTGCCCTTGTTCCATAGCCTGTAGTCCTAGCCACGTTCTTCTGCCCTTGTTCCACAGCCTGTAGTCCTAGCAATGTTCTCCTGCCCTTGTTCCACAGGCTGTCATCCTGATGACGTCCTCCTGCCCTCTTTGCTGCATGAGCCATTACCTTGCCGCATTTCATTTCATTGCACAGGGTTATTCACACACACGGTTAGGGTTGAACGGAAAAAAAGTCTATTAGTCCAAAAAGAAAATAAATAGTTTCCAAGCAGAACCAAAGTTGCTTGTTGGGAGGAGGTGGATGTGGGGTTCTGGCAGGATTGAACCGATCAGGAGTCACTCCCATGATCCTTTGTGTTTCTTGGCCAACTGGTGCATGGCCATGAGGTGGGCAGATACTGAGGTAGAGACCAGTGCTAACAGAGCGTTAGCCTGCGTCTGGAGTGCTGAGTTTCTCTGTCAGTGTCAGGGCTGAACTGGATGAGGGAAGGCCAACCCTGATTGATCCCTGAGTTCCCACTGCTGTGGTTTATTTGTGTTCCTTTCCCCCCCACATGCCCCCCCCCCCCCCCCCCCACAGCGCTGCTCATCTACTGGGTCTTGGCCTTCGTCACTAAGACCATCAAGTTTGCGAAGTACAACGCGCACGGCGTGGGTCTGGGCCAGCTGCGCTTCTGCCTCACGGGCCTGTGGTGCTGCTGTACGGCCTGCTGCTCGCCGTGGAGATCAACGTCATCACGGGCCGGGTGAGCGCGCGCACGCGTGTGTGTGTGTGTGTGTGTGTGTGTGGAGGGGTCACTGTGTGTGTGTGTGTGTGTGTGTGAGAGAGAGAGAGAGTATGTGTGTGGAGGGGTCGCTGTGTGTGAGTGTGTTTGTGTGAGGATGGATCACTGTGTGTGTGTATGTGTTTGTATGCATAGTGTGTGTGTGTGTGTGTGTGTGTGTGTGTAAGAGAGTATAGTGTGTGTATACATAGTGTGTATGTTTGTGTGTGTGTGTGTATGTGTGGGCATGTATAGTGTGTGTGTGTGGGTCTGTGTGTGTCTGCGTGTGTGTGTCTGTGTGTGTGAGTCCATATATGCAGAGTGTGTGTGTGTGTGTGTGTGTGGAGGGGTCGCTGTGTGTGAGCGTGTTGTGTGTGGAGGGATCACTGTGTGTGTGTATGTGTTTGTATGCATAGTGTGTGTGTGTGTGTGTGAGAGAGTATAGTGTGTGTATACATAGTGTGTATGTTTGTGTTAGCATATAGTGTGTGTGTGTGTATATGTGGGCGTGTATAGTGTGTGTGTGGGTCTGTGTGTGTCTGCGTGTGTGAGTCCATATATGCAGAGTGTGTGTGCTCGTGTGTGTGTTGCTGTTCTTTGCCTCTGCACAGTGAGTAGAGCAGGTGCAGTTTGGGCAGTCTGTCCCTCCTGTCCTGCAGTGAGGCAGCCAGAGGCGGTCTCTGAGCCTGTTCCCTGGGTCATACGCTACCTCAGGATGCTGAGGCCCCAAGGCCAGACCAGCCGATCGATTCCATCTGTCACTCTGATTACTGCACGCAGGCCTGGCTCCCGGGAACAGCGCTCAGATAATCAGAGGTTGTAATTATGCACAGCTCTCCCATCCGTATACAACCTGTCAGTTCCTTCCTATTCCGGTGGGGACCTGGTCTTCATCATTTAATTCACCAATTGCATCAGTGTCTCTGCGATCGATTAAACGCCCTTGAGGTCTTCAACTTCGAAGTAAAATGCTGTGATACTATTGATTTGGCGGTTAATGAATTTCAGTTGCAAGAGACTGCACAATGTGATCCATTAAATGAAAGAAAACTAGTATGATTCAAGATGCCTGTGATCATTATGTCTTGGGCATGGTAATGGCCTTGTGCATTTAGGAATTAAATAGCATTTTAGAAGAATATCTCGCAATAGACAACACAGCCTTTATATCGGGAGTTCTCAACCCTGGTCCTGGAGAGCCACAGGATCTGCTGGTCTTTTGTTTTCATCTTAAAACCACAGCCAATTCAGACCCAACAAACGAGCGAGGTTATTATCATCAGCCAATCACAATGAAACCCAGCAGACCGTCCAGCCTCCCAGGACCTGGGTTGTGGCTCCCTGCTGTAAATAGGCTCAGGTAAAACATGATTAAAACCAGGGATGGGCAGATGCGCCTGGCACAGAATATCTCCCAAATAAATCCATCTGTGCCAATTAATCCATCTGCAACTACCTATAAACTTCAGTCAGAAGGACGCCGGTGTTGATTGCTTTTCGGATATCACGGGGGTATAAATAATGCATGCAAAAACCAAATGCGAACAACCCGTATTACATATGGAATTAGTTTTTCAGTGTTTTGTGACTGAGATGCTGCTCAGTCCTGATTAAGTGAGGTGCAAGAAACGGTCATGCGGAAAGATAATTAACGAGAAAGCAATCTCAGCGTTTGGGGAGTCTCTGATCGATGACCTCGTCGCTGATGTCACAGCCGTCTCTGATCCACTCCGCCACGCTAATCCCGTGTTTTCAAAAGCCAATCACCTGGCTGTGTTTGTGCAGCTACAGGGCTGCTTGTCTTGTGATTGGTGGGCAGGCTTTGGAGGGTGGCAGCTGACGTTGGACCTGTTGTTCTCTAGTAGCATGTGTACCTATGACCATAGAAAATGTGTAATGAATGCATATTTTTTTAGGGAAAACATTTTTGTTTTTTAAATGACCTCAAGCATATTATTTTGCATTTGTATTATTGTATTCATGATATTTACCTTGTTTTCCATCAATTTTAAATGGGTTTTCTGATGTTTTCAAAGGTACCAATGGCTTCAATTAGGGTTTAGGGCTCAAACTAGGGTTCAGCTAGGGTTAGGGTTAGGGTTAGGGTTAGGAAAACGGTAAGTCTGAGGGTTGAGGGAAGTTTACGGTTGTGTTCAGCAGCTTGAAGAAAGGTTAGAACATGGGTTTGTTTATGATTTTGAATGAACCAAAAAATTTCTTTAGTAGTATATGTACCTATGACCATAGAAAATGTGTAATAAATGCATATTTTTTTAGGGAATACATTTTTGTTTTTTAAATGACCTCAAGCATATTATTTTGCATTTGTATGAATGTATTCATGATATTTACCTTGTTTTCCATCAATTTTAAATGGGTTTTCTGAAGTTTTCAAAGGTACCAATGGCTTCAATTAGGGTTTAGGGCTCAAACTAGGGTTCAGCTAGGGTTAGGGTTAGGGTTAGGGTTAGGAAAACGATAAGTCTGAGGGTTGAGGGAAGTTTACGGTTGTGTTCAGCAGCTTGAAGAAAGGTTAGAACATGGGTTTGTTTATGATTTTGAATGAACCAAAAAAATTTTTTAGTAGCATGTGTACCTATGACTATACAAAATGTGTAATAAATGCATATTTTTTTAGGGAATACATTTTTGTTTTTTAAATGACCTCAAGCATATTATTTTGCATTTGTATTATTGTATTCATGATATTTTGTTTTTTTTTTATCCATTTTAAATGAGTAATCAGATGTTTTCAAAGGTACCAATGGCTTCAATTAGGGTTTAGGGCTCAAACTAGGGTTCAGCTAGGGTTAGGGTTAGGGTTAGGGTTAGGAAAACGGTAAGTCTGAGGGTTGAGGGAAGTTTACAGTTGTGTTCAGCAGCTTGAAGAAAGGTAGGACATGGGTTTGTTAATGATTTTGAATGAACCAAAAATTTTCTCTAGTAGCATGTCTACCTATGACTATAAAAAATGTGTAATAAATGCATATTTTTTTAGGGAAAACATTTTTGTTTTTTAAATGACCTTAAGCATATTATTTTGCATTTGTATTATTGTATTCATGATATTTAGTTTGTTTTTTATCCATTTTAAATGAGTAATCAGATGTTTTCAATGGTACCAATGGCTTCAATTAGGGTTTAGGGCTCAAACTAGGGTTCAGCTAGGGTTAGGGTTAGGGTTAGGGTTAGGAAAACGGTAAGTCTGAGGGTTGAGGGAAGTTTACAGTTGTGTTCAGCAGCTTGAAGAAAGGTAAGGACATGGGTTTGTTAATGATTTTGAATGAACCAAAAATTTTCTCTACTAGCATGTCTACCTATGACTATACAAAATGTGTAATAAATGCATATTTTTTTATGGAATACATTTTTGTTTGTTAAATGACCTCAAACATATTATTTTGCATTTATATGAATGTATTCATGATATTTACCTTGTTTTCCATCAATTTTAAATGGGTTTTCTGATGTTTTCAAAGGTACCAATGGCTTCAATTAGGGTTTAGGGCTCAAACTAGGGTTCAGCTAGGGTTAGGGTTAGGGTTAGGGTTAGGAAAACGGTAAGTCTGAGGGTTGAGGGAAGTTTACGGTTGTGTTCAGCAGCTTGAAGAAAGGTAAGGACATGGGTTTGTTAATGATTTTGAATGAACCAAAAATTTTCTCTAGTAGCATGTCTACCTATGACTATACAAAATGTGTAATAAATGCATATTTTTTTAGGGAAAACATTTTTGTTTTTTAAATGACCTCAAACATATTATTTTGCATTTGTATTATTGTATTCATGATATTTACCTTGTTTCCATCAATTTTAAATGGGTTTTCTGATGTTTTCAAAGGTACCAATGGCTTCAATTAGGGTTTAGGGCTCAAACTAGGGTTCAGCTAGGGTTAGGGTTAGGGTTAGGGTTAGGAAAACGATAAGTCTGAGGGTTGAGGGAAGTTTACGGTTTTGTTCAGCAGCTTGAAGAAAGGTTAGAACATGGGTTTGTTTATGATTTTGAATGAACCAAAAAATTTCTTTAGTAGCATGTGTACCTATGACCATCCAAAATGTCTAATAAATGCATATTTTTTAGGGAAGACATTTTTGTTTTTTAAATGACCTCAAGCATATTATTTTGCATTTGTATTATTGTATTCATGATATTTAGTTTGTTTTTTATCAATTTTAAATGAGTAATCAGATGTTTTCAATGGTACCAATGGCTTCAATTAGGGTTTAGGGCTCAAACTAGGGTTCAGCTAGGGTTAGGGTTAGGGTTAGGGTTAGGAAAACGGTAAGTCTGAGGGTTGAGGGAAGTTTACAGTTGTGTTCAGCAGCTTGAAGAAAGGTAAGGACATGGGTTTGTTAATGATTTTGAATGAACCAAAAATTTTCTCTACTAGCATGTCTACCTATGACTATACAAAATGTGTAATAAATGCATATTTTTTTATGGAATACATTTTTTGTTTGTTTAAATGACCTCAAACATATTATTTTGCATTTGTATGAATGTATTCATGATATTTACCTGGGGGGGGGGGGGGGGGGGGGGGGGGGGGGGGGGGGGGGGGGGGGGGGGGGGGGGGGGGGGGGGGGGGGGGGGGGGGGGGGGGGGGTGTTTTCCATCAATTTTAAATGGGTTTTTCTGATGTTTTCAAAGGTACCAATGGCTTCAATTAGGGTTTAGGGCTCAAACTAGGGTTCAGCTAGGGTTAGGGTTAGGGTTAGGGGTTAGGAAAACGATAAGTCTGAGGGTTGAGGGAAGTTTACGGTTTTGTTCAGCAGCTTGAAGAAAGGTTAGAACATGGGTTTGTTTATGATTTTGAATGAACCAAAAAATTTCTTTAGTAGCATGTGTACCTATGGCCATACAAAATGTGTAATAAATGCATATTTTTTTAGGGAATACATTTTTGTTTTTTAAATGACCTTAAGCATATTATTTTGCATTTGTATTATTGTATTCATGATATTTAGTTTGTTTTTTATCCATTTTAAATGAGTAATCAGATGTTTTCAATGGTACCAATGGCTTCAATTAGGGTTTAGGGCTCAAACTAGGGTTCAGCTAGGGTTAGGGTTAGGGTTAGGGTTAGGAAAACGGTAAGTCTGAGGGTTGAGGGAAGTTTACGGTTTTTGTTCAGCAGCTTGAAGAAAGGTTAGAACATGGGTTTGTTTATGATTTTGAATGAACCAAAAAATTTCTTTAGTAGCATGTGTACCTATGGCCATACAAAATGTGTAATAAATGCATATTTTTTTAGGGAATACATTTTTGTTTTTTAAATGACCTTAAGCATATTATTTTGCATTTGTATTATTGTATTCATGATATTTAGTTTGTTTTTTTTATCCATTTTAAATGAGTAATCAGATGTTTTCAATGGTACCAATGGCTTCAATTAGGGTTTAGGGCTCAAACTAGGGTTCAGCTAGGGTTAGGGTTAGGGTTAGGGTTAGGAAAACGGTAAGTCTGAGGGTTGAGGGAAGTTTACAGTTGTGTTCAGCAGCTTGAAGAAAGGTAAGGACATGGGTTTGTTAATGATTTTGAATGAACCAAAAATTTTCTCTACTAGCATGTCTACCTATGACTATACAAAATGTGTAATAAATGCATATTTTTTTAGGGAATACATTTTTGTTTTTTAAATGACCTCAAACATATTATTTTGCATTTGTATGAATGTATTCATGATATTTACCTTGTTTTCCATCAATTTTAAATGGGTTTTCTGATGTTTTCAAAGGTACCAATGGCTTCAATTAGGGTTTAGGGCTCAAACTAGGGTTCAGCTAGGGTTAGGGTTAGGGTTAGGGTTAGGAAAACGATAAGTCTGAGGGTTGAGGGAAGTTTACGGTTTTGTTCAGCAGCTTGAAGAAAGGTTAGAACATGGGTTTGTTTATGATTTTGAATGAACCAAAAAATTTCTTTAGTAGCATGTGTACCTATGGCCATACAAAATGTGTAATAAATGCATATTTTTTTAGGGAATACATTTTTGTTTTTTAAATGACCTTAAGCATATTATTTTGCATTTGTATTATTGTATTCATGATATTTAGTTTGTTTTTTTATCCATTTTAAATGAGTAATCAGATGTTTTCAATGGTACCAATGGCTTCAATTAGGGTTTAGGGCTCAAACTAGGGTTCAGCTAGGGTTAGGGTTAGGGTTAGGGTTAGGAAAACGGTAAGTCTGAGGGTTGAGGGAAGTTTACGGTTGTGTTCAGCAGCTTGAAGAAAGGTAAGGACATGGGTTTGTTAATGATTTTGAATGAACCAAAAATTTTCTCTAGTAGCATGTCTACCTATGACTATACAAAATGTGTAATAAATGCATATTTTTTTATGGAATACATTTTTGTTTGTTAAATGACCTCAAACATATTATTTTGCATTTGTATGAATGTATTCATGATATTTACCTTGTTTTCCATCAATTTTAAATGGGTTTTCTGATGTTTTCAAAGGTACCAATGGCTTCAATTAGGGTTTAGGGCTCAAACTAGGGTTCAGCTAGGGTTAGGGTTAGGGTTAGGGTTAGGAAAACGATAAGTCTGAGGGTTGAGGGAAGTTTACGGTTTTGTTCAGCAGCTTGAAGAAAGGTTAGAACATGGGTTTGTTTATGATTTTGAATGAACCAAAAAATTTCTTTAGTAGCATGTGTACCTATGGCCATACAAAATGTGTAATAAATGCATATTTTTTTAGGGAATACATTTTTGTTTTTTAAATGACCTTAAGCATATTATTTTGCATTTGTATTATTGTATTCATGATATTTAGTTTGTTTTTTATCCATTTTAAATGAGTAATCAGATGTTTTCAATGGTACCAATGGCTTCAATTAGGGTTTAGGGCTCAAACTAGGGTTCAGCTAGGGTTAGGGTTAGGGTTAGGGTTAGGAAAACGGTAAGTCTGAGGGTTGAGGGAAGTTTACGGTTGTGTTCAGCAGCTTGAAGAAAGGTAAGGACATGGGTTTGTTAATGATTTTGAATGAACCAAAAATTTTCTCTAGTAGCATGTCTACCTATGACTATACAAAATGTGTAATAAATGCATATTTTTTTAGGGAAAACATTTTTGTTTTTTAAATGACCTCAAACATATTATTTTGCATTTGTATGAATGTATTCATGATATTTACCTTGTTTTCCGTCAATTTTAAATGGGTTTTCTGATGTTTTCAAAGGTACCAATGGCTTTAATTAGGGTTTAGGGCTCAAACTAGGGTTCAGCTAGGGTTAGGGTTAGGGTTAGGGTTAGGAAAACGATAAGTCTGAGGGTTGATGCAAGTTTACGGTTGTGTTCAGCAGCTTGAAGAAAGGTTAGAACATGGGTTTGTTAATGATTTTGAATGAACCAAAAATTTTCTCTAGTAGCATGTCTACCTATGACTATACAAAATGTGCAATAAATGCATGTTTTTTTAGGGAAAACATTTTTGTTTTTTAAATGACCTCAAACATATTATTTTGCATTTGTATTGTTGTATTCATGATATTTACTTTGTTTTTTTAAATCAATTTTAAATGAGTAATCAGATGTTTTCAAAGGTGCCAATGGTTTCAGTTGGGTTTTAGTGCTCAGATTATGGTCAGTGTTGAGTTAGGGTTGGCAGCGGTGTCTCAGTTCAGTTTTTAATTCCGCTGGGACGGTGGTGGTGATGAAGACGAAAGGGTTTGTGATATATTCCTGAAAAGAAAAATAGAAGCATTTTTTCGCTTCAGGTGGTGATAATGAGCAGAAAGCAGGTGTATGTCTGCTGGAGCTCTTTAAGCAGCTCAGCTCTGGATCTCAGGGTGCCAGACTCTTGCCTGATGCTGATTTCATAGCTAAATCCGGGGAGTCACACTCCTGTCCTCTCGAGGTGCACAGCGTCTGCAGGTTTCTCTCGTTTTTTCCCTTCATTTGACTGCCAAATTAGGCCCTGTAAGAACGAGGCCTGTGGAGTGGAGTCTTCGTCAATCAGTGTCTTAATTTAAGTGCTCTTACACGCTAAGGCACACCATCAGGACTGCAGCCCTCCGGGGCTGGAGTTAAACCCGTGGCCCCTGACGACTGGCGTCTGCCACTTCAGGGCTGAATAATCAGATGAAGTGCTCTTGCAGGACGCAGTTTAATCTCCATCTAAATACAAATTGCGAGCGCTTTTTTTTTTTCTTCTTCTTCATTTTTTTTTTCACTCAGACAAAAGTGGGTCACTTTTGCAGAAAAGGACCCACTGGAACCCAGTCATGTGTTTGGGGAAATCCTGAGTTTTGTTTTTTTTTTTTCATCCATTTTGAAGAACATGGTGATGCCCGTTGCTTTGGCAAAGATAAACCCCCCAGTATATTAATGTTCCATTTTTCATTGGCTTACATTCACACTGTTCCTATCTGCAGTCAAAGCCTTTGCACAGTTAAGAACACTGTTATCTGCCAGCTTTTAGTTGATAAAGAGATTGAGAGATTGCTGTCTGCATTGATTCAATGGCACCGAATTGCTGAATTTTCTGATATACCTAAGAAGCGTCTGTTCATTGTGCATGTGCATTCTTTTGATAATATATCTAAAATTGCTGATAGTAGAGGTTGTGGCATTGCAATGCTGTTGGGTTTTTAAAAAAATTGTATTCATGCTGAAGGCTTTTCAGAGTTAGCAGGAAGCTAAATACAATATTGCGGTGAATTACTGTAAAAAAAAAAAAAAAAATAGCTGTACTTTTCCTCTCCCCAAGTGTACCTCCAGGGACTCTTTGATTGAAATAGAGCTTCTCCTGCTAAACATAGCCGCCCCTGTGGCGGTGATGCTGTGATTGTGCTACCCTAACCGTTCTCCGGATAGGGCAACCGCAAGCTAATATTCCTGATTCCTGTGCTGATGCTGCCGCAGAGCTGAGATTGCTCACTTATTTTTTATTATTGTGCTATTGGATTTCTTTCTGCTCCAGGTCAGATTTGAATCAGGGGTTTTGCGGTAGCTGCGATGCAACTAGAACCCGAGGCCAATTTAAACTGCTGTGCTGTTTACATACATTGGCTGTTTGCTGGAGTAATTCAGCTCCCCGAACGCAGCCCGTGCGTCGTCTCTGGGAGTCTCTGCAGCACCACAGGAACCAAGGCTTCAAAAGAAAATCCAATTACGGGGAAGTTAAATTAATAGAAATAGTCATTCTTCCCGCCGAGCCCTTTTTTTTAAAAATTAAACGCTCCTGACGGGACTTCTGCAGTGAAATGAATGCGTGCTGGGGGGGTGATGTGCGATCAGACCGCCCTTCAGTTTCGCGGGCGTCCCCGTGGGCTCGGGGGCTGCGACTGCGTGACTGCAGCGACTGCAGCGACTGCACCGACTTCAGCGACTTCAGTGACTGCACTAACTGCACCAACTGCAGCGACTGCACCGTCTGCATCGCAGCCGCCATTCACGGTCCTGCTCAGAGGCGTCTGTAGCTCAGGCTCCCTGCTGTTTCAGCACGAAGCGTTCTGATTTGATGTATCCTATGAGCATCCATAAAGGGGGTGTGGCCTGAAAGGACAGCGCTGTTGCATTGTGGGGGTTTTGTCCTTTCATCCTTTATTCATGAAAAACCTTCTCATGGACATCCATTAGCTGTTACATAGCACCGGAAACTCCTGTTTTCAGCCAGATCCTCCTGTAGTTGTAGAGCAGAGAGTGTGGAATTGTACGTGGGAGTTGGCCAGCTAGTTAGTCAACAGAGCCTGTGAAGGATGCGTTTTAGCATCTGTCAAGCAGCAAGGAAAGAATAACACTCTTGGAGCCAGTCCAGAGCTTTGCAGTACCCACAATCCCCCAGGAAGCTATGACATCACTCAGGAGCTTAGAATAATATGGTTCTATTTTGATTTTTTTGTTGTTGTCAAAAACAGGTTATTATCATAACAAATTGGTTATTATGTGAAGGCACTTCGATCTGCCCCCCTGCTAAGCAATAATGGGTGAATAATCGAGTGAATAATTACTTTTAGAAATGTCAACATGTGCTGAAAAAAACAATGCTCTGATTACAGGCTTGTGTAGTCATGGAAAAAGATGCTGAAGGATGTTTGCTGTGCGTGAGCGATTGGAATGTCCACTTGAAGCTCACTCATCTTTTGAGTATTGGCTCCAAAACAGATGGGTGTTCTACCTGTCTGTCCCTGACTTTACCCATGTCCTTTATTCATATTAATTTCAATGTAGTTGTATGTTTAGATATGTGTGTATGTAAAAATGTATATATGTTCATATATGTTTGTGTGTGTGTGTGTGTGTGTGTGTGTGTGTGTGTGTGTATTCCATATTTACTTCAGGATAGTTGTATATCCATTATCGTATGTATGTATATATGGTGGTGCAGTGGGTAGCACTGTCGCCTCACAGCAAGAAGGGTTCGAGGTTCGAATCCGGCCTGGGCCTTTCTGTGTGAAGTTTCTCCCACAGTCCCAAGGTAGCAGGTAGGCTAATTGGAGACTCTAAATTTCCCATAGGTATGTGTGAGTGAGTGGTGTTTGTGTCTTGCTATAGATTGGCAGCCTGCCCAGGGTACATTCCCATAATTTTATTTATTTTATTTTATTTTTTATTTTATTTGTATTCGACTGTAAGGCTCTATAGATTTCCTGTTTGCACTTCGCCTGTCCAGAACCTCCTCTTACCTCTGAACGTACTCAGTCAGCCATTATTGACATGATGATGATGAGAAACACAGAGTGATAAAACTGGGCACATTTTCATGTGACTCATATAATCATGTTTATGATGTCATGTCATAGAGAGGCGGGGCCACAATTACCGGCTGTCACTGCCGAGTCGCCGCTCAAGTTGTCTTGACGACTCGCACCGCTGTCATCAGAAGATCGTCGCGGTTGAGCGACGTCTCTCTGAAGAGGCCCGAGAAGCAGCGCGGTCTGGAGGGCCCGCCGTCGGGCGGAGGAGAGGGAGCGAGCGAAGCTGCCAGAACAGCCTCGTTCTTTACGATCAGCTGAAAAGGACGTGGCTGCCAAGCAGATGCCTGGCGGGCCTGGCTGCGTGTGTGCGCACTGCAGCCGCTGACGTTCGCGCCTTCGAGGGCAGGCTGTGTGCCAGTAATGGCGCTAATGGCGGTAGCTTCTGATGCGCTGTGTCCTGTCTCCCTCGCATTAAGGGTAGCGATCGCGGGCATTCTCTGCGGGACAGGTCATTACTTCTTTTTTGGTAATTTGGAGGGTGCCACGCGGGCCTCCTGCCTGTCTTTATCAGAGCTGGAGCACTCTCCTCATCCCGCTGGTGTGTTTGATGTAGGCTCATTTTGCGAATGTTATCGAGGCCCCCAAAAGCAGGGTTATCGCTGCCAAATGACTGCCTCTTCACTTCACACCTGTGTGGGAGAATAGTGGTGTGTGTGTGTCTGTGTGTGTCTTTGTCTGTGTCTGTGTGTATACATTTTTCTGTGAATGTGTGTGTTGTGTGTGTGTGTATGTGTGTGTATATTTGTGTATTAATTCTCTTGTGTGCGTATGTGTATTTATTCTCTTGTGCGTGTGTTTATGTGTGTGTGTGTGTACGTGTGTGTGTGTATGTGTGTATTAGATTCTCCCGTGGATGTGTGTGTGTGTATATGCATGTGTGCATATTAATTCTCTTGTGAATGTGTGTGCGTGTATGTATGCGTGTGTACTAATTTTTCTGTGAACATGTGTGTGTGTGTGTGTGCGTGTGTGTGCGTGTGTGTGTGTCTCTCCTCCATATGCCTTTGTGCTGCTGTGCCGGATGGCTCCTGGCGGATGGTGGATGACGCGTGGCGGGCGGGTGGCTCCTGGCGGATTGGCGGATTGGCGGGTGGCGGATGGCGGGTGGCGTCCCCCCCGCGCAGCGCTACGTGTGCTTCAGGCACCCCACGGAGGTGAAGCCCCCGGAGGACCTGCAGGACCTGGGCGTGCGCTTCCTGCAGCCCTTCGTCAACCTGCTCTCCAAGGCCACCTACTGGTGGATGAACACCTTCATCACCTCCGCGCACCGCCGTCCCATCGACATCAAGGTCATCGGCCGGCTGCCCATCGCCATGCGGGCGCTCACCAACTACCTGCTCCTGCGCGGGGCCTTCGAGAGGCAGCGGGTAAGGGGGCGGGGTCTCCGCACCGACTCTGTTACCGAAGCGCGAGTTTACCTTCGCTTCGTAAAATGTCGCTTTTTTTTTTAAATGCGTCACTTCTGCGTAACGCTTTGTCTGGCGGTTCGTGCGGCCATTTGATCCATCCGTGAAGAATATGAATTGGAATAACTCTGTCATACAAATAGCGTAAAATGGAAAATTTCCTGAGGGTCAGTGCCTATTACGTGCAACAAAAACAACAACAACAACAAAAAAACACACGTGGAGAAATGACCGTTTTTGTAAAAAGACAGGTCTCGTAATCCCCTGAATGTCATTTGGTGTGACATCTCCTGTTTGCTTTTTTGGCTAAACCCCCCGATCGCTCCATTACTGCAGTTGGCAGTTGAGTGTGTTTAAGTGGGGAGATTTAAGCCAGAGACCGCAGGAAGCAGGCTGACCTTATCAACAAAGTGATTCAGTTTCGCTCGGACAAATATAGCAGCCTGTCATGTAGCCTTAGCGGCGCAGGCTAATAACTGAGCCTGGGCTATGATAGACTGCATGGGTCAGCTTCAGTGGACAAATCCAGGGGAATTTTTACCCACGTTCAATATTTTTATGTGGCTACCCTCCTACTGGTATGCCAAGAATGGCATATACACATCTTTCTCCAGATAAAAAAAAAATATTTGAGCTAAAAATGAACAAAAAAAGACACTTTTCGCTTCCTGTTTGGCATACTGAAACTACAATCTCCCATAGTGCATTTCTTTTTCTCAGTGCAAGGACAATCCATAAACCAGTCATTGCATTCTGGGAAAATGAGGCAGTGGGGAAAATAACAGTTGGTTAATTCATCAGGATCTGTTTCATTTTGCAAAGGGCTCTTCAGATACATGCAATGTCATAGCATACATGTCATTCGATATTTACAAAGATCAGAAGCAAATAAGAAAATTCAATATGCACAATATAAACATAAAAATACAATACATACAAATTCACAAACTATATTAGAATATATAAAGAATACATGGATCACTGTGTCTACAGTTGAGCCCATGATATAACGTAGGCCCTGATTTAACTTAACCTACTGTCTTTAATTTGAATTTGAAGCAGAAAGAAATGCAAATGTTTCATTTTTTCTTCACAAACACAGCTTGATGAGTTGAGAATCTTGTCAAACTGTATTTGTGAGGAATGAAAAGGGCAAGGCTTGTATTTACAGGATATGCTAATCCACAGGACAAATGTTGATGAAATACAGGTTTATCAGAGTCACGGAGAGCTTTGACCTTTTGCAGCCTGGACCGTGTTCTTACAGGCAGTTTTAGAATAAACAGTTGATTTAGGCTCAGGATCTCAGCAGTTTATTATCCGGTTTAATGGCTTTTCCGTAGAGCAAATAAAATTTATTGGCGGCGTAAATTCCGGGGTTGTGTTCGGCAGTCTGCTTGGGGCCGCGGTTTTGAGTTACAGCTGCCGTGCCCAGCAGCAGGTATCCGTCGTCTCGTCAGACGATCCTGTTTGGAGCCGCGGCTTTCCAAGATCTTCCTCCTGCTGTCGAAGGGGATCCTACCACAGCAGCAATGGAGAAAATGATTCATTCATATAATTTTATGTTCTGGGAAATAGCAGTCTTGATTCCCCAACCCCCCAACCCCCCCCACACTGATGTCACTGGCTTTTCCATGCGGGGGTAAAAAATGCAGAAAGCAAAAAGCTGTCAGTTCCCAGTCAGTTGTGTGTGTGCTGTGCGTGAGGTGGGGGGGGGGGGGGGTTCAAGAGTTGAACTTTTTCCGCTGCGCAGACGGAGCTGGGGGGGGGGGGGGGGGGGGGGTCACGGGCCCCCACCCCACATCCGCTTTCTGAGACGCAAGAGCGTCCGTCCACTGTGAACGGGCCGACCTTTGACCTCCTCCAGACGGGGGTGAAGAACCTCTCTCTGTCATGGGAAAGGTGGCCTGTGGCCATGCGCACGGGGGGGGGGGGGGGGGGGGGGGGGGTTCTGTGGTGTCACGTTTGACGTGC
Organism: Anguilla japonica; assembly: GCA_025169545.1. Lineage (NCBI taxonomy): Eukaryota > Metazoa > Chordata > Actinopteri > Anguilliformes > Anguillidae > Anguilla > Anguilla japonica. Next base: position 45,724,926 of record CM045898.1, read on the forward strand.
AGGTGAATGACGTGCGTGTGTGTGAGGCAGGGAGTTGCGTCATGGCCGACACGTTGCCTGTTCTCCCCTCGACGACGGTCGGGCCCCTGGGGGCCAGCAGTGGCCTGGGACTCTCGCCGGGGACAGCAGATGTTGGGATTACACACTGCAGGAGCCGCCTTGCTTAACCCAGTTTCCAGACCCGGCAGGACAGGCGAGCGTATGAACCAACTCCGTACCGCTGACAGCTCCACACATTGGCTGGGAAAATTATTGATGTACTTAAGTTATATTTTTAAAAAAACCACTTTCAGATTTTGCAATATCGTTTTTTTTGTAATGCATTGCTGTGAAAGGTATTTGCCGTTTATTTTTGAAAAATGTCGCTACATTTACAATGTCGCATGTTGCAGTGCGTTCAATGTCTGTAAGGACAAATATTGGGAATGAAAATTAATTTCAGTTATATCATTGCTAGTCCTAACACACACAGACACACACGCGCGCACACACACACACACACACACAGAGTTGCTGTGTTATTGCCGTGAGTTGTCACACCAGGCGGTAGCTCTGAGCTGTTGGAACACTCGTCTCCATGGTGATGGGATGACAGCGGGGGCCTCTGGAACGAGCCCTATCAGGACCGAGCGCATTTGGCTCTACCTGAGTTAACAGGACGCTGTCTCACCTGCTGCTCACCTGCTGCTCGCCTGCTGATCCCTGCTGGGGGTGTCAGTCTCAGTGCTGTTTCTCTGCCAGGTTTGAGCGAATCGTCTGGGTATCCAGGTGGGACATCCACCCAGGTTATCACGAGATGGTGGCTTAAGGGCATACATGTGACTGGTGTCACTGGCAGAGTGGCCTTATGGGTGTGGATGTGGGCTCCTAACTCCAAGGTTGTAGGTTTGATTCCTGGCAGGGGGGTTCTGCTGTTGTACCTTTAAAGCAACACACTTGACGTGAACTGCTTTGGCAAACATCATTGTGTCGAAATGTATTGGATGTAAAAAGATGGTAATCTGTGTGAGTCACTCTGGATAAAAGCATCTGCTAAATGCCATAAATGAATTGTCAATGGGCAGCATTATGTGCTTTTTAACCCCCAGATGTGGGTCAAATATGAATTTAAAATGTCAACTCGATAAATGCCAGGAAAATGCTAAAATTTTCCTGCAGGTCCCAGAGAATTTAAAAGCAACACACTATTACCCAGAACATAAAATCATATGAATTATTTATTTTGTTCCTTTAAAATAAGTCAGTAGTTTACAGGAAAAAATTTTCTACTGGTCTGTAAATGGTTAAAATATTTAAATATTTTATAATACATACTGTATTTGACTCATATCCTGGCTGATGATTCCGGATATAAAAGGTAAGTGTTATGAGGAAAGGCTTGAGATGCTTGGACTTTTCAAGCTTAGTAAAAGGAGAGTTAGGGGAGACTTGATTGAGGCTTTTAAATTCATTAAAGGGATTAAGAAAGAGAACTACAGGAAATTATTCAAGTTGAGTTTGGTTAGCAAAAAGAGGAGGCACAAATGAAAACTGGCAAAGGGTAAATTTCACACAGACATCAGGAAATATTTTTTATATAGTCAATGTGTGGAATGGCTTGCCTGGACATGTAGTGGAGGCAGAAACACTGGGGATATTCAAGGCCCGGCTTGATGCAGTGTTAGATACTATCTAGCTTTTAGGTAAACTGAAGCATTAAGTACAGTTTAGTGGTAGGAATAGACGAGCAGTGTTGGGCTGAATGGCCTGTTCTCGTCTTGCGTTATGTCGTTATGTTGTGTTATATCATGTGACAGTACAGTAGATTCTTCTCTGTTTCTCCCCCCCCCCCCCAGGGTAAGAGCTCGGTGCAGCCGCAGGGCTCTAAGTGGATCTGGAGGGCTCTACGCGAGGCCTTCGGCAAGCCCCTCATCCTCAGCATCACCTTCCGCTTCCTGGCCGACCTGCTGGGCTTCGCCGGGCCCCTCTGCATCTCCGGCATCGTCCACCACATCAGCCGCGAGAACCGCACCATCCGCCCCCCGGTACTGTCCTGCTGCCGATCGGTCACCCCCTCACCCCCACATCCCCTCACTCACTCACCCCCTCACCCCCACATCCCCTCACTCATTCACACATCAGAACCGCACCATCCGCCCCCCGGTACTGTCCTGCTGCCGAACGGTCACGCCCTCACCCCCACATCCCCTCACTCATTCACTCACTCACCCCCTCACCCCCACATCCCCTCACTCATTCACTCACTCACCCCCTCACCCCCACATCCCCTCACTCATTCACTCACTCACCCCCTCACCCCCACATCCCCTCTCCCTCACTCACTCACCCCCTCACCCCCACATACCCTCACTCATTCACTCATCAGCCGCGAGAACCGCACCATCCGCCCCCCGGTACGGCCCTTCTGATGAACAGTCACCCCTCACGCCCACATCCCTTCACTCACTCACTCAGTCACTCACTCACTCAGTCATTCACGTGTCCCCTCTCTCACTCACTCACTCACCCCCTCATTCACTCACTCACTCACACATTTACTCACTCACTCACTCACTCACACCCTCACTCACACATTTACTCACTCACTCACTCACTCACTCACACATTTACTCACTCACTCACCCCCTCACTCACTCACTCACTCACTCACACATTTGCTCACTCACTCACTCACTCACTCACTTCAGATTTCAGAACTTCATGGTTAAAAAAAGACTCATAAGGCTATCTTTGTACCCTGATGGTGTGTGATATTTTTAAAAAGGGCAATGCTTAACTTTTTCTAATGGTAGAGTCACTCTGGGAAAGGTCATCACATTTTAATGCTGAAAAATTGAAATTTAGGGGGTTTTCACTGCTGTTTAAGTGAAGAAAAGTGTCATTTTTTACCCTGAGTACAACAGGAAGGTTAAGATAAATCGAACCTGCTGCTGATGTTCTGCAGCCTCAGTTAGTTTGGCTGACAGCTGAACAACGCAGAGACACCTTTTTAAACCTGATATTTTATTGGAAAACTGTCGCTCCCTTTTCAAGGTGAAGCCCTCGTTCACGTGTGATTAAATATTCAAGAGATTACAGGCTGGCATTTCGGTGGTTTCAGTTTCCATCGCTATTCATATCGGACATCAAGACGCAAAGTGCATGAAAGCAATCCTCCGTTACCAAGACTGCATTTTCACCTTGCGGTTTAAAAGTCAAACCTCCATTTTTGATGGAGTCAGGGGTATATTTTTTTGGAATTTTAAAATCCCCAACTATTCATTGTTCACTACATGAAAAAAAAACATCTAGAGAACAAGTGATACAGTACATTTCCATGACAAAAGAAAAGACATAGCTTTTAAGCTGCTAAACATCGCATGAGAAGTTAAACATGTCAGAGAAATGGATGGAAACATATTACTACTGCTTCTGTGTGGCCCACCAAATTGATACTCATCTGCAGCATGTAGGAGTTCACATTATACCATGTGATGAAAAAGTATATTTCAGCATACATGCAGTATAATCATAAAAACCTTAATAATGCTCCTGGTATACATAAACATGCTGTTTTCTCATATGAGTTGCCTGTGCTGTCAGTTGGCATGATCTCCATCAGAAAGGGGAGGGGAGGGGGTGAATTGATCAAAGTGATTGGTTAAAGCTACGTCCAATGGGGGAGGTTTTTGGCTGGCAGTGTATTGTCCACATCATCACTCAAAGGCAACCATTGTGTATGTGACTAATGTCAGCGATTTGACGCTCCAAGATTGACAGAAAATGCCTTGGAGAAGAACCTATAACTGCTACTGGCCATTCCAAATTGTGGGAAGACTCTTGAGAAATAAAATCATTTGTACTTGGATTTGCACTTTGCGTGGAATTTTTTACACATTTGTTGTGCTGTTAGAATGTATAAATGTTCAAATTGAATCTGTTGAGTGTTAAAAACCTACAAGCACAGCATTTTTTTTTTCTCTCAACATGGACATAATACAGCTTAATTTTGTCTGAGAAAAAATGGATTGTGAAGCATTTTACCGGTGACTGATTACTTGGAATGAGTCATCACATCAGAGCAGTCGATATTCTCCTGAAAGCTGCCTGTCTTTATGTGTGGGGTAATTAGCCAGTGCACAGTCCACTGGGAAGCAGCCCCAACCAGTCCTCTGTGATCTATGACAAATGGCCAGGTTCCTTCAGGTCTTTATTCTGCTCTGTGCCCTCGTGTGGCTTCAGTTCCGTTTGCTCTCTGCTTTTTGTGTCACGGGCCTTCGGAGGCTTTCATTTTAAATTCTCTTTGCTCCACGGCTGATTGGTCATTCGGTGGCTGAACTTCTTTGTGCCATGGAGCTGATTGGTCATTCAGTGGCTGTACTTTTTTGTGCCATGGAGCTGATTGGTCATTCAGTGACTGTACTTCTTTGTGCCATGGAGCTGATTGGTCATTCAGTGCCTGAAATTCCTAGTGCCATGGAGCTGATTGGTCATTCAGTAGCTGTACTTCCCATGGAGCTGATTGGTCACTCAGTGGATGCGCTCCCCGTTTTGACAGAGCTGATTGGTCATTCAGTGGCTGTACTTCTGTGTGTCAGGGAGCTGATTGGTCATTCAGTGGCTGTACTTCCTTGTGCCATGGAGCTGATTGGTCATTCAGTGGCTGTACTTCCCATGGAGCTGATTGGTCACTCAGTGGCTGTACTTCCCATGGAGCTGATTGGTCACTCGGTGGATGCGCTCCCTGTTTTGACAAAGCTGATTGGTATATTCAGTGGCTGTACTTCCGTGTGTCAGGGAGCTGATTGGTCGTTCAGTGGCTGTAGTTCCACGCGCCAGGGATCTGATTGGTCTTCCCGTGTCGCAGGTGAAGCTCCTGGGGATATACTTCATCTCCTCCCAGGAGTTCCTGGCCAACGCCTACGTCCTGGCCGTCCTGCTCTTCTTCGCCCTGCTGCTGCAGCGCACCTTCCTCCAGGCCTCGTACTACGTGGCCATCGAGACGGGGATCAACCTGAGGGGAGCCATACAGGTGCGTGAGACCCTCACACCCGCAGCACAGGTGTGCATCCGGTTCTGCTGAAGTATTATGGGATGTTATTTGCCAGTAGAACATTTGTCACAGAAGGAGAAAGCCTGCTGGTGCATTTAAATTCACATCTGATACCAACGGAATCAGCCCCAGACTACCTCCAGACAGAACTGGAATCAAATTTTGACAAACGCGCTCCACACTGACATCTTGTGTTTTGAGCCATCAAACTTGAAGTATTCTGAAGTAAATTGTAGCATTCTGACAGCTGCTGTCTGTGTGGATGCTGCTGTCTCACACCACCTAACTGGCTAACACTGACTTGCTATCATTCCTCGGGAGCTTGTGTGTATTTTCATGCAGAATAACAGTCACGCGTGAAGCACGTATAAAAGGTGACGTGACGAGGAGCTGGATGGGTAGTGGCCTGTTTCACCCCTGAGTTATGTAACCGTCTGTGTCACAAAAGATCAAAGTTATAATCCCAGCTGGGCTGCACTGAGGCCAGTTCCCAGCAGTTCCAATTCCCTGGTGCCAATACAACGGAAGTATTACAGCATCCAGTACTGTGGAATATTAGAGTAAATGGTACTGTGAGTTATTACTGTATCCAGTATTGTGAAATATTACAGCATCCAGTACAGTGTAATATTACAGTAATCCAGTACTGTGAATTATTACATTATACAGTACTGTAAGTTATTACTGTATCCAGTACTGTGAAATATTACAGCATCCAGTACTCTGGAATATTACAGTATACGGTACTGTGAATTTTTACCATATCCAGTACTGTGAATTATTACAGTATTCAGTCCTGTGAAATATTACAGGATCTAATATTGTGAACTATTGCTGTATCCAGTACTGTAAAATATTACAGATGTCTTTTTCTGAAATAATTGAGCCTACTCTGATGAATTGCTCTGTCTGTTTTCAATCATGTTCCTTAATTGCTGATCTCATTGGTGGCCAGAATTGGGATCACCACAGTTTCTTACACAGAAGTGATTCCCAACCCTGTTCCTGCAGATCTACAGTCCTGTAGGCTGTCATTTAAACAATAATGTGGCACTCCTGATTCAGCTCAACAAGATCTCTAGCTTTTCAAGGAGGTGTACCTTGTTAGGGTTGGAGAGAAAACTTACAGGACGGTAGATCTCCAGGAACAGGGTTGGGCTGCCCTGCTCTGGCTGTTAAATGAGGTGTGGCTTTGTTAGGGTTGGAGTGAAAACCCACAGGACGGTAGACCTTCAGGAACAGGGTTGGTTACCACTGCTCTACAGGGCTCTCTGTGCTCGAATGAACGAACAGCTTCCCTGCTTAGACGCCTCTCCTGTTCCATCCAGACCAAAATCTACAACAAGATCATGCGGCTCTGCACCTCCAACCTGTCCATGGGAGAGATGACTGTGGGGCAGATCTGCAACCTGGTCGCCATAGACACCAACAGCTGATGTGGTTCTTCTTCCTGTGCCCGAACCTGTGGGCCATGCCGTTTCAGGTACGAAATTTTGTGCGATTATAGAGTGGTGACTTCCACAGATCTGACTCTAATGGAAGCTAAGGAGTTATTGTAATCGTATGTGCTGCCGCCGTTATGTTTTTAGAGGTCCAAGCAGCGAAGCTGGTGGAACCCTACTGTATCTGTTAGGATTATTATTATTCCTATTTTTCTCCGCCAAAAGTGTCTGAGGCTCAGCAACCATAAGTCCTAGAGCAACCAAATTTAGTAGGTGGGTTCCTATGGCCCCCCACTACCCAGGCACTACAAATCACCTGTGTCGGCCAGATGGTGGCGCTATAACAAAGGGTAATGCTTAAAAGGCCATAACTCCCACACCATAAGTCAGATCAACAAAAAACTTCATCGACGTATGCGTCTGAACGTGCTCTACAACTTTGCCATTGGGAGCACCTATGTCCGCCATATTGTTTGCCTGCCATTTGAACTTTTTAATTAGTTGCGGTGCGGAAGAGCTGTAGCTCCACATCTAAAGTGTTACGACATCTAGTAAACTCCTTTACGGCCCAAACATAAAAGTTGTTAGTTAATTTGAACATAATAGGAGGATTAAAAATCGATCCATAGCTCCAATTGTGCCAATACTTGGACCCCTCCCTACGCCGCTTGCGGCTTTAATTATGATTAGGTTTGTTTACATTGTTACATTGTGAGCCAGAATCTGAGAACGTAAATGAAATTCACACTCGTTCGTCAGTAGAATTTAAAAAAGCATCTGTCTCACTTTGTCCCAGTTCCATACGAGCATAATGATGCAACAAAGGCAACAAAGGGGATGTTGTGATGCTGTGTTCTGTTGCTGGGGAAACAGGCGGAAGCGGGCCAATGAGATCTGTTCTCTCCCATTGACGGCTTCTGTTCCTTTGGGTGTATGGCTGAACCAGCTGAGATGACAGAGGTGGATGAGAGCACATGTCTGACTGGGCGGGGGCGGGCTGGGCTCATGTTTTTAATTCAACATCTTCAGAGGAGGTCAGCGTGGGGGCGACCTTGGCTGACATCGCTGTGCACTATAACGACAGCTGGAGATCGCAGGGTTGAATTTAGAGAGGACACAAGTCCTGGGGGGTGTCCTGCCGGGGAGCAAGGCTCCGTTTACTCTGGGACATTTTTACGCGGGACTCTGGGTTCGATTCGTCACATTTTGATGGCTTGAAACACAAGATGTCAGGCATGGAGCATGTCAAAATCTGATTTCGGTTCTGTCTAGAGGTAGCCTGGGTTGGATTTCCCTTGGTATTGGATATGAATTTAAATGCGCCAGCAGGCCTCTCCTTCTGTGACGAATGTTCTACTGACAAATAACATCCCATAATAAGTGTGTGTGGGCTGTGAGACACTCTGTTGGGACATTGGTAGTATGTCACGGGGTGTTAGCTACAAAAGAACATTAGATTTCTGGGGTGAACTACAGGAATGAGTGAATGAGAAAATTTAAGTTCATGAGAAGTGCATGAGAGAGAAGTGCATGAGAATTACGTGCATGAGAGAGAAGTGCATGAGAGTGAAGTGCACGAGAGTTAAGTGCATGAGAGTGAAACACTTCAGGAGAGAAAGTCTCTTTGGAAGGAGAAGGGAGAACCATGAGATCCTGGTGTTAAATCAGTCGTTGACCTCTGAGCCGAATGTGTTTGATCAGGGTCCAGTTGATGGCTTCGCTACATTTGACCCTTTTGCTTCTACCCCAATTAAAAAAGACATTTACATTAATCAGAAAAGCATAAGCAGCCGGCGCCAATCAGCACAATGGCACAGTCCTTCTCTGTGCCCATATCTGATCATAAAACAGGTTTATGTGGCGGCACGTCCCCCTTTCCTGCTGTTCGGCTGAACTGCATGGGTTTTACTCCCAGATAACTGCGTGTGCAGACTTCTCAGAGATCCACACGGTCGTGCTCCTGAATGTAATTTTTATGGTTACACAGAGTCGCTGGCCTGCAGGGCTCCTGTGTGTAATCACGGCAGTAGTATGCACTCTGCAGGGCTGCTGCCAGCTACGTGTCTTTTTCGCTGCTGGGCTCATCTGCACATAGATGGGAGATTTAAATACTGTTATTGTCACATGCCAGCATGACACCCCTCGGAGGGAGATGCGGCAGTTCTGGGAGTGCGCAACGTTGGTTGTTGCATGGAGAGAGAGAGAGAGAGCGCACCCACACAAACACAAAATAAAATAAACAAACATCGTCACCCTTCCTCCTCAGGGGTTCCGGGCAAAAACAATAAACTAAAACAAGAAACTAAAATAAGACAAAAGAATCAAAACTGAGCAGCAGCCTTTCAGCTCACTGTTCATAGCTGGGCTGCTTTTCAGCGGATCAGCTCCTCTAACTTTTCAGCTGCAGGTTTACTTTCTTGTCGTGCTGGACAAACACTAACGAAACTAAACATAACTCAAAAACTTTCTCTCTCTCTGTGTGCTCCTGGTCTCGGTCTCTGTGACGTGTGTCAGATGCGGCATGTGTGAGGTGTGATCATGTGACCCAGTATAGTGTGTGAGATGTGATCATGTGACTCTGATGTGTGTGAGATTTGATCATGTGACTCTGTGGCATGTGTGAGGTGTGATCATGTGTCCCTGTAATGTGTGTGAGATGTGATCATGTGACTCTGTGGCATGTGTGATCATGTGACTCGCTCAGTGACGTGTGAGATGTGATCATGTGATTCCTTCTGTGACATATGTGAGATGTGAACATGTGACTCTGTGATGTGTGTGAGATGTGATCATGTGACTGTGACTTGTATGAGATATGATCATGTGACTCTGTGACGTGTGTGAGGTGTGATCATGTGACTGTGACGTGTGTGAGGTGTGATCATGTGACTCTGTGATGTGTGTGAGATGTGATCATGTGACTGTGATGTGTGTGAGATGTAATCATGTGACTGTGACGTGTATGAGGTGTGATCATGTGACTCACTCCTGTGTGAGGTGTGATCATGTGACTCACTCCTGTGTGAGATGTGGTCATGTGACTCTGTGACGTGCCTGAGGTGTGATCATGTGACTGTGACGTGTATGAGGTGTGATCATGTGACTGTGACATGTGTGAGGTGTGATCATGTGACTCTGTGACGTGTGTGAGGTGTGATCATGTGACTGTGACGTGTGTGAGGTGTGATCATGTGTCCCTGTCATGTGTGTGAGATGTGGTCATGTGACTCTGTGACATGCCTGAGGTGTGATCATGTGACTCTGGCCGTTGCAGATAGTTATCGGAGTGTTCCTGCTGTACTACCTCCTGGGGATCAGTGCCTTAATCGGAGCCGCGGTCATCGCCGTCCTCGCCCCCGTGCAGTACTTCGTGGCCACCAAACTCTCCCAAGCACAGAAAAGCACTTTAGTGAGTACACGCCCCCTCCGCCCCGTTTGCCCTGGGTTCGAGTCAGGCTGGAGTTAACATATACAACTGCATTCTGGGATCAGAGCAATTAGGCAGAAGACATTTTCCCCTGACGTGGAAGGTGGGCTCTGTATATTAAAATTATTTTTTTTCTGTAAACTCAGGAAACACAAATTCACTGCATCGCCAAATTTGCCTGCGTGCGCAGTTAGTCATTTCCCTAGTGGGGATTGGAGGGTGTCCAGAGTTAAAGGTTTAGGCCATAAGCTTTAATTTTATTTATGCAAACATTTTCAATCATTTGGACCAAATTTCTCTGACTGCCCATCCACCCCAAACTAAATGTTTATCCAGGGGAAACGCATCCATCATATGCAAACCCATGTGAGCCGTATAAATATTGATTTATCCCCATTGCTGTTGCGCATGATGATAGTTCCACATCATGCTGACGTACGGTTATGAAACTGGCCTGGAAACAGAAGCTGTGCCAATGCAGAGGGCCTTCTGCAGTCCCTGTTTACTTTTAGAATATCCTTGAAAAAATTGTGTCTTCTGTGTTCCTTGTTCTCTTTTGTAAGTACTTGACTGAAGACATGTTTCTGTCTTGAGTGTGAATCATTTTTGTTTATGATGCCACATTCATATGTGTGTGTGTGTATGTTTGTGCGTGTGTGTGCGTGCGTGTCTGTGCGTGTGTGTGTGTGTCTGCACTCGTGTGTTTGTGTGTGTGTGTGTGTCTGCGCTCCTGTGTGTGTGTGTGTGTGTGCATGTATGCGTATGTGGGTTTGCACTCGTGTTTATGTGTGTGCATGTGTGTGTTTATGTGTGTGTGTGTTTGCGCTCGTGTTTATGCGTGTGTGTGTGTGTGTGTGTGTGTGTGTATGTGCATGCGTGTGTGTGTGTGTGTGTGTGTGTATGTGCATGCGTGTGTGTGTGTGTGTGTGTGTGTGTATGTGCATGCGTGTGTGTGTGTGTGTGTGTGTGTATGTGCATGCGTGTGTGTGTGTGTGTGTGTGTGTGTGTGTATGTGCATGCGTGTGTGTGTGTGTGTGTGTGTGTGTATGTGCATGCGTGTGTGTGTGTGTGTGTGTGTGTGTGTGTGTTTATGTGTGTGTGTGTAACAGGAGTACTCCAGTGAGCGGCTGAAGAAGACCAATGAGCTGCTGCGGGGCATTAAGCTGCTGAAGCTGTACGCCTGGGAGCACATCTTCCGCGACAGCGTGGAGGAGACGCGCCGCAAGGAGCTGACCAGCCTGCGCGCCTTCGCCCTCTACACCTCCGTCTCCAGTGAGCGCCTCCCCACTCTGCACCTCCTCCTCCTCACCTGCTCTCTCTAAAACTCACATATCACTCTACACCTCACCTGCTCTCTCAAAAACTCACTATCACTCTACACCTCCCGTATCACTCTCTACACCTCCGTCTCCAGTGAGCGCCTCCTCACTCTGCACCTCCTCCACCACCTCATCTGTGCTCTCTCTAAAACTCACATATCACTCTACACCTCACCTGCTCTCTCTAAAACTTCCACATCACTCTCTACACCTCCGTCTCCAGTGAGCGCCTCCTCACTCTGCACCTCCTCCACCACCTCATCTGTGCTCTCTCTAAAACTCACATATCACTCTACACCTCATCTGCTCTCTCTAAAACTTCCACATCACACTCTACACCTCCCTTATCACTCTCTACACCTCCCACATCACCCTCTACCCCTCCCTTAACACCATCTACCCCTCTCATATCACTCTACACCTCCCTTAACACCATCTACCCCTCTCATATCACTCTACACCTCCCTTATCACCATCTACACCTCCTATATCACTCTACACCTCCCACATCACCCTCTACACCTTCACATATCACCATCTACACCTCCTATATCACCCTCTACACCTCCCTTATCACTCTCTCCACCTCCCATATCACTCTCTACCCCTCCCATATCATTCTATACACCTCTCATTTCACCCTCTACCCCTCCCTTAACACCATCTACCCCTCTCATATCACTCTACACCTCCCTTATCACCATCTACACCTCCTATATCACTCTACACTTCCCACGTAACCCTCTACACCTTCCATATCACCCTCTACACCTCCCATATCACTCTCTACTCCTCTCATGTCACTATATACCAGACCTGGGTAAAATACGTATTTGTTTTGGATTTGAATACTTTTCTACGCTTTACTGATCTTGTCTGGTGTATTGGAACCAATGAAATACTCTCAAACAGTGCAAACCCTGCCTTCTGGTCTTATTGGCAGGCTCAGTTACACCAGGCAAGATCAACAGAGCACAGAAAAATATTTGAATCCAAAACAAATATGTATTTGACCCAGGTCTACTAAATACCATTTGGTCTAAAAGAGTTATTTTATTGAGTTGTATGTGGAACCACTTTAAAGATGGCACACATCGGTGTGAGGAGTGGTGTAACCCCAAAGCACCTTCAGCGTTTACCTTTGATTGTGTGGGGGGGTTGAGGGTGAAAGTGTCTGTGTGCTCATGTTATTTCCCTCCCTGAACAGGAGCTTCTTCATTCTCAGTCAGAGGTGATGGGAGCGGGGAATGCTGCATGTTTTCTGAATCGAACCCGTGGCTTTTTCCTCGTCATCGCAGCTCTGGCGCTGGCTGTGCGTGCGGGATCTGGATCTGGGTCTCTCTAACTCCGCCTCTTTCCCTTTCAGTCTTCATGAACGCGGCCATCCCGATCGCGGCCGTCCTCACCGTGAGTACCCGTGCGTGATCATGTGACTCCCGTACAGTCCTGCCACCCGTTTGTGTTCAGGAGCCGGGTTCCGCCGCTGAGCGTCCGTCTCACGTGTCATCGGTGTCTCCGCTGCCCTCCCTGAGTCAGTGAAATCAGCTCGCCCTCCTACAGCGCCTCACCCCCCCCCCCCCAGCCCCCCCCCCCCGTTTTAAAAATACGCCCTGCTGATGGTAGGGCTCATCGTCCCGCGCGATTCACCTTCAAAGGGCAAAGTCAAAAACCAAACGGGTCCTGTGCCACTGAACGGGCAGGTGGCAGACTGCCAGGCTGCGGGGGGCCGGGGGAGGGGGGGGGGGGGGGCGCAGGTTAGGGGGGGGTGATGACGTCCGGTGACATTTCACAGGAACACGGTATCTCTGCTTCCCCAGAGATTACGGTGGAAGACCGTCGATGCCTCTTCTGCCGTGGCAACTAAGCCAGCCTGGCACAGCATGGTGGGGAGGAGGGAGGCGTGGGGGGGGGGGGGGGCACAGGGAGCAGGCACAGGGAGCGGGCACAGGAGGGCAGATAAATGTGTTATTAAATCTCTGAGCTGCTCTCATCTCTGAGTGCTGTCTGTGATTCTTCAGCCCCACAGGATGCTCAGCTCCATGTTTTTTAACATTGAAAGCTCTGTTTCCCCTGCCCTGGAAGCATAAATCTTCCAATGTTTGTGTACCTTTACCAATATTTGTGTACCTCGTGAAAATTTATCATCAATGGCTAAGGCCAAAGGGGTATAGGACTGGCCCTGTAATGAAGAAGCAGGGAGGATGGAAGTAACGCAGGACCTGGGTATCTGGTGCCTGCATATGGAATCTGTGGCACTTCTGTGCTCAGGTATTAGTGTTGTGTATGGAGTTGGGTATCTGGTGTGTGCATAGGGAATCTGTGGCGCTTCTGTGCTCGGTGTTGTATCAGTGTTGTTTATAGAGTTGGGTATCTGGTGCATGCATATGGAATCTGTGGCTCAGTGTTGTATCAGTGTTGTGTATAGAGTTGGGTATCTGGTGCCTGCATATGGAATCTGTGGCATTTCTGTGCTCGGGTATTAGTGTTGTGTATGGAGTTGGGTATCTGGTGTGTGCATAGGGAATCTGTGGTGCTTCTGTGCTCTGTGTTGTATCAGTGTTGTGTATAGAGTTGGGTATCTGGTGCATGCATGTGGAATCTGTGGCTCAGTGCTGTATCAGTGTTGTGTATGGAGTTGGGTATCTGGTGCATGCATATGGAATCTGTGGCTCAGTGCTGTATCAGTGTTGTGTATGGAGTTGGGTATCTGGTGCATGCATGTGGAATCTGTGGCTCAGTGCTGTATCAGTGTTGTGTATGGAGTTGGGTATCTGGTGCATGCATGTGGAATCTGTGGCTCAGTGCTGTATCAGTGTTGTGTATGGAGTTGGGTATCTGGTGCATGCATGTGGAATCTGTGGCTCAGTGCTGTATCAGTGTTGTGTATGGAGTTGGGTATCTCCTGAGTCTTACCTGTGCTCACCTGCGGGCTCCTGCGCTTCCCGCAGACGTTCGTGGTGCACGTGAACCTGTCGGACGACGCCGACCTGTCCCCCGCCGTCGCCTTCGCATCGCTGTCCCTCTTCCACATCCTGGTCACCCCCCTCTTCCTGCTGTCCAGCGTGGTGCGCTCCACTGTCAAAGCCCTGGTCAGGTGAGCCCCCCCCCCCCTCATCCTCCCCCCCTCCCCTCCTCCGTGTTATTTATAATGCCATTGTCTTGAAGTGAACACGAGAGAGGCTCCCCAGTTCTGATTTGCGGAAGACTGCAGTGGAAATTCCATTTGTAGGGGAGCGGTGATAGCACAAAATCGCATCCTCGGGCTCAGAGAGCTGTCGGTTCGATCCTTGGCCCCCTGAGGGAAAAAAGTGGGGAATGTTCTTGAGCGGGACCCCTACCCCCCCTTATTGATCTGGATGAGCTGGTCTGTGCCTTGCATGGCTGCTTTTCACTTTCGCTGTGTGTGTGTGTGAGTGTGTGTGCGTTAATCTGTGTGTGTGTGTGTGCGAGTGTGTGTATGTGTGTGAGTGCGTGTGTGTGTGAATGGGTGAATGAGAGACATTAATTGTAAAGCACTCTGTGTAGCCATAGTTGGAAAATGTGTTGGAAAATGTGCTCTATAAATGCAGTCCATTTACCATTAACCATATATGCTGGGGAAAACAAACACACACAGTCACCACTGCCATACAAATGAGCGATTTAACTTTTGGTCTTCTGTTATTATCAGGACATTTCCAACTCAGGAAATAAATGTAAATGCAATTAAATTATTGGAAACATCATGGACATTTTTCATGTCCATGATTCAAATTTCAATTAATTTGATTAATTAATTGACTGAACTGAAATGGAACTGACCCAGCGACCCTGAAAAAATATCCAGTTGTATATAGACAAAGTGTCTCGGCATAAAATCATGCAGTTTATTTGAGAACCTTAGTCCCATGGCAGTATCTGTTTATATATTTAATGCCACCATCTGCTCTTCATTATTTAATCAGCCCAGTCATTTATTTATTCACATTTTGGGTACATTTCTTGATAAGCTCATGAATGACAGCTAAAGACTGTTCTAGTGCCCCTGTGTGAAGGGGTTTACTGTGGTGTGAACTCTGGCTAAACCAACACTGCTCCAGACAGATTATTAGCTAATTGGGCTGGAGTTACAGGTGTGAACGAAAGGACTGCCCAAGCTTGAGCTAAACTACGGACACAGCCACGTATCCCATGATTCCTCTGGGGCGAAGCTCCGTGCTGTTTCCGTGGGCAGGGCTTCAAAGCTTGCGGGCCCATATAGTCCTGCCACCATAACAGGGTGATTCAGCATCTATTTCCACCCAATAAACAGCATGTGCTGTTTTCCACAGGGACACCGGGATTCAGCAAGCAGTAAAATATGCTGACTGCTAAGCAAGGAATGAATCAACAATATGCAATTGCCAGGACATGACGGGAAACACATAATGGGTTTTAATGCTGTTTAATCGCGGCTGCATTGTTTGTTTGAGGGTGATTTATCACGGTGATTCACAGGTTTGTTTTGCCTTCGTTTGCATTGCTTGGGCGTTTCCGTACAGTCTAGCAGGCTAGGATATCCACAGCCTTCTGGGCAGGAGAGTAGGGAAGTGGTTAGGGAAGTGAGCTTGTATCTGGGAGGTTGTAGGCGGGGCTGGGCGATACACCGCAAAGATAATTATCGAATGTTATAAAGGTCGTCGCCACTGAGTGGTGTATTGCTTTTCTTTTTGTCTTTTTCTATGTGTATTTATACCCGAAGCAGTTAGTAAACAGCCAAACTTCAGAGAAAATGTCACCACTCTTATGTATTGGGTTACCATACGACAGCCAATCAGGGGCAAGGCCTCGCAGCGTCCATGTGATTGACAGAAATGTGTCACATGATCACATGGAAGCTGTACGACCTTGCTGCTGATTGGCTGTCTTATCAACACCCAATCGCTAAGAGTGGTTTTTGTTGTTTTTTTTTTAGCCTCTTTAATTTGGCTGTTTACTAACTGCTTCAGGTATGAATAAATATAGAAAAAGACAGAAAGAAAGGTAATACCCCATTTGGTGGTGAACGCCATAATTTGAGAATTATGGTTTTGGTATATCGCCCAGCACTAGCTGCAGGTTTGACCCCCAGGTAGGACCCTGCCAGTGTTCTCTTGTGCGAGGCATTTAATCTGTAATTGCTTCAGTAAAATTAATATTCATGTGTATAATTGATGGACTGTATGCAAAACTATATAAGCAGGATGGGAGCATCTGCTAAATGCATGCAAATGTCAGATGAAGTCTGTGTGGGTCCAGAGTTCAGTAGAGGGGTCTGTTTCCTCTGAGACACCAGAATATCATTGAATCCAGAGTATTCTGTCCATGTGAGTGACTTGACGAAAATACCAGCCCACCCCCACCGAGTTAGGACACCTGTTCCCCCCACTACTGCGTACCCATATGTACAACGGGGAGGGAAGATGCCGTGGGAACAGGCCAGAGATTGAGGTGTAGCACTGCAGCTGCTCCATAGGTCAGTGACCCGGTGGACTGAAATTAACATCCAATCAGCACAGCTAAAGCACTACACGTTTGGGAAGAGACAGTTTTTGTATGGGATGAGAAAAAGTAAATCAATTTTGTTTTTTTTTGTAACTCACACCCAGAAATGCCTGGACTTTGACTTTTGTGCTGCTGTTTCATCTTGCTTTTTGTATCTTGCCTTGCTGAAAATACAATTTATGTGTCCTGGCCAGTTTAAAAATATTTTACAGGTGATAAAACTACCTTGTAAATCACAAAACTCAATTGACACTGAAACTGGCTGTACTGGGACATTGTAAATGCTGGAGCAAATATGGTCTAATAAATTTGGGAAATCATTACATTCTTTGAATATAGATAATGTTGAAAGTGGATTTATGCCTAGTCAGTATAAACTGGTGATTGGGCTTGAAGGCTGATATTACAGGAGATTAATGCAGGAAAATGTGAGGCAAACATGGTGATGTTTGAATTTTCTGTGATCATGTGACTGTTCTTCTTTAGTGTGAAGAGTATTTCCCTGGTCATGTGACTGTTCTTCTTTAGTGTGAAGAGTATTTCCCTGGTCATGTGACTGTTCTTCTTTAATGTGAAGAGTATTTCCCTGGTCATGTGACTGTTCTTCTTTAGTGTGAAGAGTATTTCCCTGGTCATGTGACTGTTCTTCTTTAGTGTGAAGAGTATTTCCCTGGTCATGTGACTGTTCTTCTTTAGTGTGAAGAGTATTTCCCTGGTCATGTGACTGTTCTTCTTTAGTGTGAAGAGTATTTCCCTAGTCATGTGACTGTTCTTCTTTAGTGTGAAGAGTATTTCCCTGGTCATGTGACTGTTCTTCTTTAGTGTGAAGAGTATTTCCCTGGTCATGTGACTGTTCTTCTTTAGTGTGAAGAGTACTTCCAGTGGTCATGTGACTTTGTTCTCCTCCAGCGTGCAGAGAATTTCACTGGTCATGTGACTGTGTTTTCCTCCAGTGTTCAGAGTGTTCCAGCGGTCATGTGATTCTGTTCTCCAGCGTGCGGAGTGTTTCGTGGTCATGTGACTTCTTTCTCCTTCAGTGTACAGAAGCTGAGTGAATTCTTCTCCAGTGAAGAGATTGGGGAAGAGCAGGACCCCAGACCCACTGCACAAACAAGCTCCACCAACCACAACAAATACCAGGCAGTGGTGAGACTAATTACAATAATCAGTTATCCCCTAATTCATATTTACTATAATCCAGCCATGAGAAATGCTCCCGATTTCACCACATTATGCAGCCTAGACTTAAACTTAAACCAAGGTCTCATTTTACATATGTGATTTTTAAAGATGTGTATTTAACACTGTAGTCTTTTGTGTTTTTGACAGTTTTACACTGAAAGACATTTTTCACCACAAATAACTTCAGAAAGATTTATATTTTTTTATTTCACTGTGGTTGTAATGTAAATAGTATTTTCTATCTATCAGAGTCAAAACATGACATTTAAAAATTTTCACTGTTAGGAAATGAGACTATAGTCTTTTTAGGATAGGAAATCAATACAAAATCGCTCTTATCACTTGAATTCTTCTGATTTGTTCCAATAGTACTTTCATGTTATACGTGTATCTCCATTCAGCGCTTGTATTGTTAACTTGATGTTGTAGCTCGTCGTTATACCTCCTACTTCAAATTACCCTAACTTTCTGACCTAGCCTGTGCTTCCTGTGTGAACTGGACTTAATGTGCTCAGGGCTATGGATAACATAAGTATTGTGCTTTATTGGACCAGTGTTTTGTAGTTATTCTGATGAACTTTGGTATGCGCTTATTGTACATCGCTTTTGATTAAAGATTCTGCTGATTAAATGCAATGTAAATGTAAAGTAAAAAAATGATTAGCTTTTTTCCACGAAAGCATGTTATTGTTATGAATATCTTCAGAAAGATTTCAGAACCTGGTGTGAAAAATTTTTAAATGGCATTTTTAGCCTCTGGTGGATTGGAAATTCTATTTATGATACAAAAATCATGAAATAAATCATAAGATATTATTATAAATCAATGTAAAAAGTGCAAAAGATAAAAAATTTGATTTTTTGAATCTAATGGATGAGACATCGTACTTAGGTTATAACAACATTAAAATAAATTATTAGAAATATTTCTGATGATATTTATCTTCTGTTAAAGACCATATCTCCAAATAAAAGTGCAAACAAATTTAAAATGTAATTGTATGACTCTAAATGATAGAAAATCCCATTTATGTTACCAATACATTAAAATAAAAGATTAGACTGGTTTTCTGAACATATTTATGATGAAAAATGTTTTTCAGTGGAAAACAGCAAAACACATAAGCCTATAGCCTTATCTCTAAAGAGTGAAAAAAGTGCAACACATTTTATAATGTTAATTGTATACTCTGATGCATAGGAAATCCTATTTATGCATGCACCCTGGCAAAATAAGTGATTAGAGTTGTTTCTGAACATATTGATGATGAAAAATGTTTTTCAGTGGAAAACAGCAAAAGACATAAGCCTATAGCCTTATCTCCAAAGAGTTAAAAAGTGCAAAATTATTTAAAATGTAATTTTTATACTCTGATGCATAGGAAATCCTATTTATGTTTATGCCATCTTGAAATAAATCATTATAACGGTTTCTGAACATATTGATGATGAAAAATGTTTTTCAGTGGAAAACAGCAAAAGACATAAAAGTCTATAGCCTTATCTCCAAAGAGTGACAAAAGTGGAAAAAAATTTAAAATGTTATTTTTATACTCAGGTGCATAGGAAATCCTATTTATGCATGCACCCTGGTAAAATAAGTGATTAGAATTGTTTCTGAACATATTGATGATGAAAAATGTTTTTCAGTGGAAAACAGCAAAAGACATAAGCCTATAGCCTTATCTCCAAAGAGTTAAAAAGTGCAAAATATTTGAAATAGTTCTTTGTATACTCTGATGCATAGGAAATCATATTAATGTATGTACCCTGGTGAAATAAATGATTAGATTTGTTTCTGAACATATTTATGATGAAAAATGTCTTTCCTTTGAAATCAGCAAGGAACATAAGCCTATAGCCTTATCTGCAATCAGTGAAAAAAGTCAAATAAAATTTTAAATGTTATTTTTATACTAAGGTGCATAGGAAATCCTATTTATGCATGTACCCTGGTGAAATAAATTATTAAAATGTTATGTTAAAATGTTAAAATGAAAATGGCAAAAGACATCAGCGTATAGCCTTATCTCCAAAGAGTGAAAAAAGTGCAAAAAATGTTTAAAAATGTTCTTTGTATACTCTGATGCATAGGAAATCCTATTAATGTATGTACCCTGGTGAAATAAATGATTAGATTTGTTTCTGAACATATTTATGATGAAAAATGTCTTTCCTTTGAAATCAGAAAGAAACATAAGCCTATAACCTTATCTCCAAAGAGTGAAAAAAAGTGCAACAAATTTTAAAATGTCATTTTTATACTCTGATGCATAGGAAATCCTATTTATGCATGTACCCTGGTGAAATAAATCATTATAACGGTATCTGAACATATTTATGATGCAAAATGTGTTTCAGTGGAAAACATCAAAAGACATAAGCCTATAGCCTTATCTCCAAAGAGTGAAAAAAGTGCAAAAAATTTAAAAATGTTATTCTTATACTCAGGTGCATAGGAAATCCTATTTATTTATCTCCCATGGTGAAATAAACGATTAGAATGGTTTCTGAACATATTGATGATGAAAAATGTGTTTCAGTGGAAAACAGCAAAAAAAAAAAAACATAAGACTATAGCCTTATCTCCAAAGAGTGAAAAAGTGCAAAAAAATTTAAAATGTAATTTTTATACTCTGATGCATAGGAAATCCTATTTATGTTTTTGCCATCTTGGAATAAGTAATTATAATGCTTTCTAAGGCTGTTTGATAGTGTAGAGCTATGAGCACTTGCCTACCCCTGTGGAGACCCGGGTTCAATCCCTGGCAGTGGTAATGTGACCGCCACATTAAAATATATTATTAGAATGGTTTCTGAACATATTTGTGATTAAAATATGTTTCAGTGGAAAACAGCAAAAGGCATAAGCCTGTAACGTTTTAAAATGTTATTTTTTTTGCTCTGTTGCATAGGAAATCATATGTATGTGACTACCACATTAAAATAAATGATTAGAATGGTTTCTGAACATATTTGTGATGAAAAATGTGTTTCAGTGGAAAACAGCAAAAAAAAACATAAGCCTATAGCCTTATCTCCAAAGTGTGGAAAAAGTGCAAAAAAATTTTAAATGTTATTTATATACTCAGGTGCATAGGAAATCCTATTTATGCACGTACCCTGGTGAAATAAATGATTAGATTTGTTTCTGAACATATTTATGATGAAAAATGTGTTTCAGTGGAAAACAGCAAAAAAAAAAACAACATAAGCCTATAGCCATATCTCCAAAGTGTGGAAAAATTGCAAAAAAAACATTTAAATGTAATTTTTATACTCTGATGCATAGGAAATCCTATTTATGTTTTTGCCATCTTGAAATAAGTAATTATACTGGTTTCTAAGGCCGTTTGGTAGTGTAGAGCTGTGAGCACTTGCCTACCACTGCGGAGACCTGGGTTCAATCCCTGGCAGTGGTAATGTGATCACCACATTAAAGTAAATTATTGGAATGGTTTCTGAACATATTTGTGATTAAAAATGTGTTTCAGTGGAAAACAGCAGAAGACATAAGCCTGTAACCTTATCTGCATAATGTTTTAAAATGTTATTTTTTTGCTCTGTTGCATAGGAAATCATATTTATGTGACCACCACATTAAAATAAATGATTAGAATGGTTTCTGAACATATTTACAATGAAAAATGTTTTTTTATCTGAAAACAGCAAAAGAAATAAGCCTATAGCCTTATCTCCAAAGTGTGAAAAAAGTGCAAAAAATTTTAAAATGTAATTTTTATACTCTGATCATAGGAAATCCTATTTATGTTTATGCCATCTTGAAATGAATAATTATAATGTTTCTGAACATATTTATGATGAAAAATGTTTTTAGGTTGAAAACAGCAAAAGACATAAGCCTATATATAGCCTTATATCCAAAGAGTGAAAAAAGTGCAAAAAATTTTAAAACGTTGTTTGTATACTCTGGTGCATAGGAAATCCTAGTTATGTTGATACCCTGGTGAAATAAGTGATTAGAAAGCTTTCTGAACATATTTATGATGAAAAATGTGTTTCAGTGGAAACCAGCAAAAAAAAACATGAGCCTATAGCCTTATCTCCAAAGTGTGAAAAAAGTGCAAAAAATTTTAAAATGTAATTTTTATACTCTGATGCATAGGAAATCCTAGTTATGTTGATGCCCTGGTGAAATAAGTGATTAGAAAGCTTTCTGAACATATTTATGATGAAAAATGTGTTTCAGTGGAAACCAGCAAAAAAAACATGAGCCTATAGCCTTATCTCCAAAGTGTGAAAAAAGTGCAAAAATTTTTAAAATGCTATTAGTATACTCTGATGCATAGGAAATCCTATTTATGCATGTACCCTGGTGAAATAAATCATTATTACGGTTTCTGAACATATTTATGATGAAAAATGTGTTTCAGTGGAAACCAGCAAAAGACATAAGCCTATAGCCTTATCTCCAAAGTGTGAAAAAAGTGCAAAAAATTTTAAAACGTTATTTGTATACTCTGGTGCATAGGAAATCCTAGTTATGTTGATACCCTGGTGAAATAAGTGATTAGAAAGCTTTCTGAACATATTTATGATGAAAAATGTGTTTCAGTGGAAACCAGCAAAAGACATAAGCCTATAGCCTTATCTCCAAAGTGTGAAAAAAGTGCAAAAAATTTTTAAAATGTTATTTGTATACTCTGGTGCATAGGAAATCCTAGTTATGTTGATACCCTGCTGAAATATGTGATTAGAAAGCTTTCTGAACATATTTATGATGAAAAATGTGTTTCAGTGGAAACCAGCAAAAAAAACATGAGCCTATAGCCTTATCTCCAAAGTGTGAAAAAAGTGCAAAAAATTTTAAAATGCTATTAGTATACTCTGCTGCATAGGAAATCCTATTTATGCATGTACCCTGGTTAAATAAATCATTATAACGGTTTCTGAACATATTTATGATGAAAAATGTGTTTCAGTGGAAACCAGCAAAAGACATAAGCCTTTAGCCTTATCTCCAAAGTGTGAAAAAAGTGCAAAAATTTTTAAAATTACATTTTTATACTCTGGTGCATAGGAAATCCTAGTTATGTTGATACCCTGGTGAAATAAGTGATTAGAAAGCTTTCTGAACATATTTATGATGAAAAATGTGTTTCAGTGGAAACCAGCAAAAGACATAAGCCTTTAGCCTTATCTCCAAAGTGTGAAAAAAGTGCAAAAATTTTTAAAATGTAATTTTTATACTCTGATGCATAGGAAATCCTAGTTATGTTGATGCCCTGGTGAAATAAGTGATTAGACAGCTTTCTGAACATATTTATGATGAAAAATGTGTTTCAGTGGAAACCAGCAAAAGACATGAGCCTATAGCCTTATCTCCAAAGTGTGAAAAAAGTGCAAAAAAATTTAAAATGCTTTTAGTATACTCTGATGCATAGGAAATCCTATTTACGCATGTACCCTGGTGAAATAAATCATTATAACGGTTTCTGAACATATTTATGATGAAAAATGTGTTTCAGTGAAAACCAGCAAAAGACATAAGCCTATAGCCTTATATCCGAAGAGTGAAAAAAGTGCAAAATTTTTTAAAATTTAATTTTTATACTCAGGTGCATAGGAAATCCTATTTATGTTCATGTCATCTTGAAATAAATCATTACAATGGTTTCTGAACATATTTATGATGAAAAATGTGTTTCAGTGGAAACCAGCAAAAGACATAAGCCTATAGCCTTATCTCCAAAGTGTGAAAAAAGTGCAAAAAATTTTAAAACGTTATTTGTATACTCTGGTGCATAGGAAATCCTAGTTATGTTGATACCCTGGTGAAATAAGTGATTAGAAAGCTTTCTGAACATATTTATGATGAAAAATGTGTTTCAGTAGAAACCAGCAAAAGACATAAGCCTATAGCCTTATCTCCAAAGTGTGAAAAAAGTGCAAAAGTTTTTAAAATGTTATTTGTATACTCTGGTGCATAGGAAATCCTAGTTATGTTGATACCCTGCTGAAATATGTGATTAGAAAGCTTTCTGAACATATTTATGATGAAAAATGTGTTTCAGTGGAAACCAGCAAAAAAAACATGAGCCTATAGCCTTATCTCCAAAGTGTGAAAAAAGTGCAAAAAATTTTAAAATGCTATTAGTATACTCTGCTGCATAGGAAATCCTATTTATGCATGTACCCTGGTGAAATAAATCATTATAACGGTTTCTGAACATATTTATGATGAAAAATGTGTTTCAGTGGAAACCAGCAAAAGACATAAGCCTATAGCCTTATCTCCAAAGTGTGGAAAAAGTGCAAAAATTTTTAAAATGTAATTTTTATACTCTGGTGCATAGGAAATCCTAGTTATGTTGATACCCTGGTGAAATAAGTGATTAGAAAGCTTTCTGAACATATTTATGATGAAAAATGTGTTTCAGTGGAAACCAGCAAAAAAAACATGAGCCTTTAGCCTCATCTCCAAAGTGTGAAAAAAGTGCAAAAAATTTTAAAATGTAATTTTTATACTCTGATGCATAGGAAATCCTAATTATGTTGATACCCTGGTGAAATAAGTGATTAGAAAGCTTTCTGAACATATTTATGATGAAAAGTGTGTTTCAGTGGAAACCAGCAAAAGACATAAGCCTATAGCCTTATATCCAAAGAGTGAAAAAAGTGCAAAAATTTTTTTAAAATTTAATTTTTATACTCAGGTGCATAGGAAATCCTATTTATGTTCATGTCATCTTGAAATAAATCATTACAATGGTTTCTGAACATATTTATGATGAAAAATGTGTTTCAGTGGAAACCAGCAAAAGACATAAGCCTATAGCCTTATCTCCAAAGTGTGAAAAAAGTGCAAAAAATTTTAAAACGTTATTTTTATACTCTGGTGCATAGGAAATCCTAGTTATGTTGATACCCTGGTGAAATAAGTGATTAGAAAGCTTTCTGAACATATTTATGATGAAAAATTTGTTTCAGTGGAAACCAGCAAAAAAAACATGAGCCTTTAGCCTTATCTCCAAAGTGTGGAAAAAGTGCAAAATTTTTTAAAATGTTATTTTTATACTCAGGTGCATAGGAAATCCTATTTATGTTCATGTCATCTTGAAATAAATCATTATAATGGTTTCTGAACATATTTATGATGACAAATGTGTTTCAGTGGAAACCAGCAAAAAAACATAAGCCTATAGCCTTATATCCAAAGAGTGAAAAAAGTGCAAAAATTTTTGAAATGTTATTTTTATACTCAGGTGCATAGGAAATCCTTTTTATGTTCATGTCATCTTGAAATAAATCATTATAATGGTTTCTGAACATATTTATGATGAAAAATGTGTTTCAGTGGAAACCAGCAAAAAAAACATGAGCCTATAGCCTTATATCCAAAGAGTGAAAAAAGTGCAAAAATTTTTAAAATGTTATTTTTATACTCTGGTGCATAGGAAATCCTATTTATGTTCATGCCTTCTTGAAATTAATAATTGTAATGGTTTCTGAACATATTTATGATGATAAAATGTTTTTCATCTGAAAACAGCAAAAGACATAAGCCTATAGCCTTATTTCCAATCAGTGAAAAAAGTCAAATACAATTTTAAATGTTATTTAATGTCTTTGATGGATAGGAAATCCCATTTATGTTACAGGACAGAGGACAGTACATCTACAAAGGCCCACATTTATTACACCAGTGCAACAAATACGTCACAAGCATAAGGAGAATCAATGGGTACTACTAAAATTATTTAAATAATAGTGCTGACTTAAATTATATTAGTTCGCTAACAACAATACCAAAGACCTTGCAAACTTTATTGCCAACTGAAGAATGTCCTAAACTTTCTAAAACTTTATGAAGGTGTACTTGCCCCTCCGTATATTTATACAAGAAATAAATCTCTGAATTAAATTACTGTACTTTCTTTTCTGTTCATTTTCCCAACAAAACAGACACTCAACCCCATATGCAAAACCAAAAAAAAAAAGATCAGAGTTGTAGAATCAGTCACAGAATCGATACACAGCAGAACTCAGAAAAAACAAAGGTATGCAGTTCCAGATCTTGCCAACAACATCAACAAGCACGCAATGGGAAGTCGTCACATTCCAGGTCATGTAGACGATTGCTCGTTCTCCTTTGCTGGTGTCCAGCATTGCCAGAACAGGATCTGAGGAGAAGCAGCCATCCCCTCCACTTGCTTCATCCATCACGGGGGGACCTGCAAGCGTTGATATGTAACAAAGAATACGATTGGACGGGGGAAAACTGGCACTGGCACTGACATGGAGTTGCAGTGAAACACAGAAAAATACATACACACAGACTTTTTTTCTCAAAGGAAAATGCATTTCCTTTTTTGCTTCAGATGGAATTACCTCTAACCCTAACCTTTGTTCCTGAACAATTGATGTTGTAGCTCTTTATCATAACTCTTGTAATCATGCTTCACTTTGAGTTTGGATTGCAATACCCTTTACTGACTTAGCCTATCCTTACTGCATGAGCCAAACTTGATGTTCATGGATATGGCTCTTATTGTACTGTGTGTTGCTTTGGATTGAAGCGTCTGCAAAATAAATTTAATGTAGTATAACAAAACCCCAGACTTGCCTCCATGGTAACACATATCATTTCCCTAACCACAACCCTTACACGACACCTAGCTGAACCCAGTTGTAACCCTAAAACCCAAGTCTAATCTTAGTTGTGCGCCTAAGTATCTAACTCTTAACAATTAAATAGATAAACAACAACATCAATTGCAAGAATGAAGTACAAAGTAAGGTGTTTGAAATTAATTTTTTTATGATTAATTTTCACTAAAATGTCAAAACACAAACAAAATCATTTTACCTATGTGTTATTTAAGATAAGTTTTTGAGAGAACAAAAATTATACCAAGTAAATTAATACAATGAATTGTTTTTGAAGTTATTTATAATCAAAAGTGAATTCATTTTAATTGAACGCTGAGATGAATCAAAAGGTTGGTTGACTGTGTAATGAACTGCTTTAAATGATCAGTTAAGTGCCGAGTAAAGCACTAGCAGACCCTGCGGCTCTCCAGGACCTGGGTTGGCCAGCCCTGCCCTAAGACATAATAACCAGTCAGATTAAAGATTGCCCCGCCCCTCCTCCCCCATTTAAAAACTTTAATTATACCCACAAGTGAGAGGATGAGCAGCTTCACCTTTAATATCGCAGTTAGAGCGCTGGATTTAAAAACTGTCTCCTGCAGACCTCTACCCAGAGGGCTGTTTTTAGTGCCTTGTTGTTTTTATTTATTTCGCCGCTCACGCACCCACCTCTGCCTGTCCCGCTGTAGCCGCTGAAGGTGGTGAACCGCAAGCACCCGGCCAGGGAGGAGTGGAACAGCTACGGGCCTCCGTGCGACCAGGAAGGTGCTGCCCCCCGGGCCCTGGAGGACCACATCTGCATCGAGGTGAGGACCCCAGCCTAGTCTCACGGCCACTGCAAAAGAGTAATTATATTTTAGTCAGGTCCGTCAGAGCTGTTCTCTTATTTATAATCAGGCACTGTGGAGAACCTCCAAGAGTGCATTTTCACTGAGGCCGAACACAGAAAATTAATTTAGTTCAGGCACTGCAGAGGACCCCTAAGAGTGCAATTTCGGTCAGGCTCTACAAAGAACACCTATAAATGTTGTTTCTGCCAGTGCCAGACCCTGCTGGGGGACCACTAGGAAATACATTCCTTTAGGGCACTGCACAGAACAGAAATATTCCAGGAACATTTCAGGCAGTGTCAGCAGTATGGAGGAGTAGAATTTCTTTCAAGATTCTTTAAAGGAGCTCATTCAGGAACGACGTCTTGCCTTACGTACACACTGCATAATGGAAAGGAGTGTGGAATGTCCATTTTGGCTCGAGGCCATGGTCCAGGAACTACATCTTATAGGCTGATGCTCATTAGAGAAGGCAAGGAGCACGGGGGAGAGCCTCTGCTTTCATATCCACAAATCGCATGGCCTAGAGAACTGCACTGAAGTTACGCTGCTCAGGCAAGATCAGAGTGTAAATATGACCCAGGGCCAATCGCATGTGGCCTCTTCCCACACTAAGGCACCTTAAACTGGAAAAATCTACAAAAGACATCCCATCTGTTCTCACCATCAATATGGCCCTTCTGGAAACAGCATAAAAAGATACATTAACATTTTCAAAAATCTATGGATTATTGTAAAAAAAATTTTTTAAAAAGAATGGTGTGAAGGGTTCCCTTCATTTTGAGGCGGATAAAAATATTCCTGCCAATTATTGTAATGATGTGGTTTATTTGAGGTCGTATCACCATAGATACTCTATATTAGCCTGTGCATCGGTCTCATTTCTGAGCATGGCGCCCTACCAGCACACCTCATATCTCTCCTGCTGTAACTAGATAATGGTT
Organism: Anguilla japonica; assembly: GCA_025169545.1. Taxonomy (NCBI): domain Eukaryota; kingdom Metazoa; phylum Chordata; class Actinopteri; order Anguilliformes; family Anguillidae; genus Anguilla; species Anguilla japonica. The sequence continues at coordinate 45,753,217 of CM045898.1, forward strand.
ATTCATCGTACCGTATTCATCTCTATGGTCTCCACAGATAGTTAGCGGATATTTCACTTGGACAGATGGACCCCCCACCTTGTCGAATGTCGACATTAAAATTCCTTTCGGTGAGGATAAAACCATTATTCTTCCTTCAGTACAGGAAGCACCGTGACCTCTGGCCCAGCTAACAATGTCTTTTGTGTGTGTGTGTGTGTGTGTGTGTGTGCGCATAATGTGTGTGTTTGTGTGTGTGTGTGTGTGCATGCGTGTGTGCGCATAATGTGTGTGTGTGTGTGTGTGTGTGTGTGTGCGCATGTGTATGAGTTTGTGTCTGTGTGTGTGTGTCCCAGGTCAGCTGACTATGATCGTGGGCCAGGTGGGTTGTGGGAAGTCTTCGCTGTTGCTGGCGGCGCTGGGAGAGATGCAGAAGATCTCTGGCAGTGTCACCTGGAACAGGTAAGGATCCAGGGGGAAAAAATAAAACAACACCGGTGTATTGTATGGTTTGTTTTTGCTCACAGCTTGGTGTAAAAGGGTAATAATGTAAGGTGCTATTTATAAATAAAATGGATGAACCTCCGCATTATACAGCAATGAATGCATGGTACCAATTAGCAGCAATTCATAATGAACAGAATACCTAGTTTAATAGGCATCTGTTACTTTGCAACAATTGCTAGTAATTACTATGTAATTGCAAATTGTTAAAAGGCATTTACAGAGTTAAGAAAAATGCATTAGGCTGCAAAATTATATTGCACACTGTGACTTTTATTACACTTAATTTCAGTATAATTTGTTTTTTGTTTGTTGTGTAATTAGCAGTAGTGAAGGGGATATATTTAAAGTCAGTGAATTCTTACTTTTCCATGCTAACACATTTTGTTCACACAATTACCTCTTCATCCTGAGCTATAAAATTAAATGGAAGTATGAATTTTAAAGGCTAGTACATTGGTATGCTCAGAACTGCGGTTTCCTGCCTTAATCCACAGTCAATAAGAACTGACCGTGGAGGTTCTCAATCAAAGACTGATGCCAGCCATCGATAACTGAACATGAAATACTTTGGCTAAATCAGCAGTGAATTCTCTTCACAGTCATTTTTTCTCTGTGGAACCCTGGCTGCTGGAATAAAATAAATAATTTATTTACCCCTTTCCTCGTGTGTCTAAGAGGAAGTGGACAGGACTCATCACACAGTTGCCAAAAAAGTATTCAGACAGACGTTTGCATGCAAAGTCCACACTGGGATCATTATTTGTGCCTGCGCAGGCTTGTTTTTTCACCTACAAGCATACCCTGTGTCACACAGATGATTAAGTAATCTTCGTCCATGAGCAACGCCATTGTTGTTTGCAAATTGAATACAAAAATCATAGGAAAGGTTGTCTATAATGGGGGCCAGCATGCTTTGAGTATGCCCCAAGTATACTCGACTGTTAAAGACTGAAAGTCTGCGGACTGTCCAGCATACTGCCCGTCCACATGTGTGTCTGCTCCCAGAATTCAACACTCTGTAAGCACCTTAAGACGTCTTTAACAGCAGGGTTGCCATGACGAATAACCATTGCATTTGCAGTCACAGAATTTATGGCTAGCATGCAGAGAGCTGATACTAACATTTCTGCACTCCCAAATATCTGCACAACAGTATACCCCTTAGAACTCTAATCTTCCTTGTGTCTATGAATGTATTTGGGGAGGGAAAGAATGTAGTTTTTTTTAACCAAAACCTTTGTAGTGTATTACCACTTCTGATCTATAAAAAACTTCAGTGTCCCAAGTCCCAAGAAAGCCATTTATTCTTATCGCTGTTAGTCTGGCCATTGTCACCAAAGCCCGATCGGATCTTATTAAATCTGATATCGCGAGAGAACCTCCTTCATTAAGGAGGAAATGAGGAACTGTAGTCATTAGTAGGGCGGGGGCTTTGTGATATCTTTGATCTTAATGTGGCGGGGTTGGGGGGGGGCAGTTGGCTAACCTGGGGCAATGCACTGCTCACACGTCATCCATGTTTCTTACTTTTATTATGTTTAAAAATGATTTTATTGATTTAGCAGATGCTCATATCTGGAGTGCTTTACATAGCTTGCAATCTTTTACATGCAGTTGGTTTGTACGGCTATATATTTCACTGAAGCAGAGTACCTTGCTCGAGGGTAAAATAAGCAGTGCCCCACTTAAGAATCGAACCTGCAACCTCAGAGTTTTCAAGAGCAGCTCCCTTTCCATTATGCCGCAATGTTTCCCAAATCAATCAATCAATCAATCAACCAATCAGTTATACTTCAAGTAGACAGGAAGAAAAAAAAGGTACTTTGTTGTTTAAAACTAACGCAATTGATTAGGATTTCATCGGACACATTGAAATTGCTGCTCCTTCCTCTCTCCTTCAAGAGTAACCGGGGTTTTGTCTCCTTGCAGCAAAAATGGGCCTGCTGCGTACCCCCCTGGTCCAAATTCAGGTCCATCTGCCCCTCTCACCCATACCTCACACCCCAACGTACCCCCCCCCCCCCCACTCCAAAACTACACCCCCAAGCCACTCTACGACTCTCCAGTGAGGACACACAGGATGGCTAAAGAGCTGCTAATATGGTCCTGGGGGAGTGTTACTGCACTTAAGAGCTGAGCCCTAATTTCAGCACCCCTGCCACCGTGACTGGGGCTCATCGCAGGTCCCTAATTTCAGCACCCCCGCCACCGTGACTGGGGCTCATCGCAGGTCCCGGCGAGTGAGCCGGAAACTATTTTAAATCCCTTCAGGGGCACCTGTGGTGCCGGGACAGTGAAAGGGGCAGAAACAGCTGTCCTGCTCTTTTAAGTACAGCTCCTGGGCCTGACAGGACAGGCAGCCCCAGCAGGACAGGCTCTCCCCCCCCCTTTCTCTCTGTCTGTCTGTCTCTCTCTACCTATCTCTGTGTGGATGTCTCTCTCTCTGTCTGTCTGTCTGTCTCTCTCTACCTATCTCTGTGTGGATGTCTCTCTCTCTGTCTGTCTGTCTGTCTCTCTCTCTCTATCTCTGTGTGGATGTCTCTCTCTCTGTCTGTCTGTCTGTCTCTCTCTACCTATCTCTGTGTGGATGTCTCTCTCTCTCTCTGTCTGTCTGTCTCTCTCTACCTATCTCTGTGTGGATGTCTCTCTCTCTCTCTGTCTGTCTGTCTCTCTCTACCTATCTCTGTGTGGATGTCTCTCTCTCTCTCTGTCTGTCTGTCTGTCTCTCTCTACCTATCTCTGTGTGGATGTCTCTCTCTCTCTCTGTCTGTCTGTCTGTATCTCTCTACCTATCTCTGTGTGGATGTCTCTCTCTCTGTCTGTCTGTGTGTCTCTCTACCTATCTCTGTGTGGATGTCTCTCTCTCTGTCTGTCTGTCTGTATCTCTCTACCTATCTCTGTGTGGATGTCTCTCTCTCTGTCTGTCTGTATCTCTCTACCTATCTCTGTGTGTGTCTGTCTGTCTGTCTCTCTCTCTATCTCTGTGTGTCTGTCTCTGTCTGTCTGTCAAATTCAAATTCAAATTCAAAATGCTTTATTGGCATGAAATACACTTGTACCTATTGCCAAAGCGTACACAGAGACAGGAATAGGAAACATGAAATACAAACAACATTGTGGTAACAACAATGCAATCAAAAGTGTGGCAATGGCCACAGCGAGTAGGCTATACAACAATAACAATAAAGAAAAAAATAAAAAATAAATAAATAATAATAAATAAAAAAATAATAATAATAGTAATAATAATAATAATGTAGAAAAAAGAAAATGGGAAAAAGAAGAAAAAAGAAGAAAAAAAAAAAAAAGATAGAAATTAATTAATAATTAAAATAGATATATTTGTGGTGGTCAACCAGTGTCTCTCTCTCTCTCTTTCTATCTGTGTGTGTGTCTGCCTGTCTTTCTCACCATTTGCTGTGCCACTGCCCTCCCATAACTACCGTCCTCCTTTTATAATTTCCTCCTAATCTGTTTTTCCTGCGATCTCCTCGTTTGGGGGTTTTTTTTGTTGTAAAATGGCTCCTAACGATGGTTAATGGCAGGAGCGGATGCAGGCGGGCCGCCCCATCATGTGTAATAGTTTGATTGTTTGGTGTTTGTCGGAGGGAGATGGGGACGGAGTCACGACTCATTTACACCCTAATGGGACGACATGAGTCATTAACCACCATAATGAGGTGGTAACCATTCACCAAAGAACACCAAAGAGTCCATCTTACAACAACCAAAAACATGTATGTTTTTAGTAGCGAGGAAGGCCCTGTTCTTTGGGGAGAGCTTATCAGAGTTTCCAAGGTAATGACTATCATAATCAATGTTTTTTTGTTTTGTTTTTTTTTGGCTTGACATAGAGAATACTCTTTGAGGGCTTTTTCTGGAAGCGCACAGGCCTAATCTTCACACTTCATTTTGGACTTAGCGCCACTTTAGCGACATAGCTGATATGACGAACGACGGCGAAAGAAAGCCTGGCGCACCCTGTGGTATGAAAAGGGGTCTTAAAATGTCACCCTCCGGGAATTCTTTTTGGCAGCTGTCCATTGTCGCCACCCCCCCACCCCACCCCTTTCACCCTGAGCATGCTGTTGCCATTTTAAAAACCCCACAGTGTTAAGCAGCCTCCACCTTTGGAGAATTTACAGTGCGTTATTAAATGTACTCTCAGTGACCCCGTGACCCTGGTCACACCAGCATCTGTCGAATCTAAAAATAAGGTGAGTTACAGGGGGCACGTACAAAGACAGAGTTCAGTCGATACTTCTCCTCGACTTTTCCTCATAATTAAATAAAACTGTTTGGTGTTTTTGCTTCATAGGCAAAATTTGGTGAGTTCTGGGGACCACCAAAATGAACTAACAGAAACTCCCTTGCTGACCTTGAAAAATGCAACGCTAGGATGTAAAAGATTGTGTGTCACAGTTAAGGGAAAATGTTGACTAAATCCAGGCCAGTTTGCCTGGTAGATAAGCAGTAGTACTGGACAGAGCTTCTCCAACCGATGAACAACTTTTGCTGGTCAGAATTGGGCTGAGAGATCACATCATTAAATATAAAGTAACCAAACATGATAATAATGTATAATTTAAAATATATACATTTGTGTTCTATTGGTTTGTCCTGTAACTTAAATCATCCATGTCCATTTTTTTTTAGAAGAAGAGTGTGTATTTTGATAAAATGAGTGATATTTTCTTTCTTTGTTCACTTTAAAGCATTTCCTGATAGCATTCTTCTCCTCAAAGGGATTTATAAATAACATGCCACTTCAGTCACAGTTCCAATTTTGTCTTCTGCCTCGAAAATTCAAATGACCTATTTTTCAATGAAAGGATTCCAGGGTAAAACATGAGTTGGCAATAATCTGTCAGACACGTATTGCAGTAAAATTGATCAAATGAAAACCGCTTTTGTAATTTTAACATTGTATAACCTCATTCGAGTCTCCTTTTGTTTCATCCACAGTAAACCGAACCAGGATTCAGAAGGAGAGGACAGGTAAATATAATATTCTAAATAAATACCGAAGTGTCCATTTTGCAGCATTTTGTTCCTACACAGAATCAGTCCTGCATCAGCTCCCCTGTGCTGTTCCCGCACTTTCTCTAACACAGCTACCAACAGAAAAGGCCTTCCCAGAATCCCACGCTCCTCTAGAAACATATTTGATCAGAAGCCGATAATCTATCCCCATCCATAGTGCTGTCAGCAGCGAAGGCCGGTCAGTGGCCTTATGGAAAATCTATGCTTTGCTGGAGAGCAGCCAGGTTAGCGCTATGTGCCGTCCCTGAGCTGTGACCTCTGTGTGTGAGATTAATGAGGCTGTTTCAGTACCTCAGGGGTCACAGGGGTCACAGGGTTGCACAACAGCGAATGCGAGAGCTGAGAATCCCTTGCAGTTTCGGTGCAATGGCATGTTATTCTCATTTGCCCATTCTTCTTAGGGATGCCCGTTTTTTTTTTGCTTTTTTTTTTTTTGACAGGAATGTCGGGTTTTTCTAATTATTTGTACAGGTCCGGTTTGTGGTCCCGACCAAGCTGCCCCGACAGCTCCCCACCTCATTTGCCATCAAGCCTCCAGCTGCGCACGTTGTCTGATTTGTCACTCTTACCCAGTGTGAACAAAGTTTTGGACAATGAGCAAAGAGGACTCGAAATGATCAGTTTAAAAAACCGATAACAGTACATAAGTCAGTACATTAACATTAAGTGCCATAGTCCACGCAAGGAGAAGGAGATGGAGAATGTAGTACTTTAAGCAGCAAGTGGATTTGTGGATACAGCATCATATATGACATAGGTTGGAGTAGTAGGCCCATAGTAAATGCTCAGAGCTCAGTGCTAGTTGAGCTAAGATTTATAGGGCCTGGAAGGTAAAATCATTGTGAAGAGAAGTGTAAAGACTGGGTTTGTTACAGTGCTGCAGGTTTTTCAGCCTGACTGGAACACGACAACGGACCAGTGGGTTCAGCTGATCTGAGCTAAATTTATCCGGCTGTGGAGGAGAATCAGAGCGAGGGGGGTGGGCTTATCAAGGGCAGACATGCCATTGCGAATACAGAGCCTTTTGTGAAATGCCAACAATGACACCCCCCCCCCCCCCCCCAAACATCCACACCCCCCCCCCAAAAATATCCAGGAACTCATCCTCACTCATCTCTGGTCTGACAGCCAAGGGTAGGCAGGTCGCGTCACCCCTGCGAGCATCGGGCCTCAGAGAGCCGGCCGTCCAATCAGGAACGAGGTAGAACCGGCGGTAACCGGTATCTCACTCGAGTTGACGGAACCCGATTTGCACTTCCTCTTGGCCGGTTCCAGCAGTATTGTCAGTTAGTACTCAGTTCCAGAGCTCGACTGTGCCTCTCTATCAGCAGACCAGAGGCCACTTAGACCCAATAAGCTGTATATCGGTTACATGGTAAGAGCAAAAGAAGGCACTTTTGTAGGAGGAAGAGCAGAAAAAAAAAAAGAATGTGTCTTTAAAATGAGGAAAACAGTGATTCTTGTGCACACTGTGCATGTTTATTTTTTTATGTAAATTTCTGTAATGCATGTCTCTATGAATGAAGCCAGTATTTAAATGAATTCATAAATATGTAGATACTGTACATAAATAGTTAAAAATATGCATTCTGCCATATACAACAGGGGTCTCAGTCTCTGCTGGTTTTTGTAATTTCCTGTCAATCAACAGCCAACTTAGCCCTTGGAAACAAGGTGCGCAGACTCTTTAGCCAGTCAATGACTTTAATTAAGCATTTCGGTTCAGGAACACCATCGAAAACCAGCAGCCACAGCGGCCCTGCAGGATTTGAGCTTGAGTTCCCTGACATACCACACGCGTGTGTTTGTGTTTGCGTGCTTACAGCCCCACGGATAAGGACACGGCAGGGGATGGAGACGTCAGGTACGTCACCCTGAGCCGAGCGACGAAAGACGCATTTTTCATTTCCTGTTCAGCCACTTAATTGATTACTTTTCTGTGAATGTTGCTTCCTCTGTCACAATGACAAATCTATTGTTTATGTCCTCACTACATCACTGACCTTGACAAAGGATTAATAATAATAACAACAACAACGCCCAGGCACACACATTATCGTGTTCGTACGCACTGTTGACTGCAAAAAATTAAACCAACGATGCCAAAGCTCTGAGACTCATTTGCTTTCAGACGTTAATGGCAGAACTCTCAGTTCAGCCATTATTCAAACAGGAATATGGAGGAGGGGTTATTGTTATGCTAATCAGAGCCTCCTTAATCTGCAGGAGAGTACAGGCGAGAGGATGTAGGTAATTTTCTGAAGCACGGGAGCGTGCCCCGCCTAACTGACGATGGTGCCTGTTGCTGTAATGACTCCCAACAGGAAAAGGGGGTCTGTGGCCTACGCTTCCCAGAAGCCTTGGCTCCTGAACGCCACCGTGGTGGAGAACATTATCTTCGAGATGCCTTTAAACAAGCAGAGGTAATCAACTGGCCCCAGGGGCACCTGTTCTTATTTAATTATTCACCACAGTGAACTCAGCGGTCTGTATCAGCAATGATCTCCTTACCAGCGTAGTAATCCTCAGTATATTACATTTACACGTATTATCTTTTACAGTATTTGTGGGGGAAAAAAAACTGCTAAATAGTACAATACAAATGCGCCAGAGTCTGTGTGTTTTAGCAGCACACCTACTGTCTGTTTTGGTTTTGCTCTTGACTGCTGTGGTTGTGTTTTTAATGGCTGTGGGGCGCACCTTGTCTGTGTAAAAACACGCCCACACCACAGCAGGCACAACACCATATGCCGCCTGGTGTGTTTTAACACATTAGCCGAGGCGGGACACTTTGTCGTGCTCCCAGTTACCAAATGGCCTTCCCAGAATGCATCTGTGCATGCTGCCGCTGCCTCCGCCTCCCTGCCTAATGGACCCTGTCCCAGAAAGGGATTAAATAAGTGTCGCGTTCGTCGCCATGGCGACGTTACATAATGGCAGCTGTTTGCCAAGCCGGGGGGGGGAGGGGTGGGGGCGGGGGTGGTGGCAGGCAGGTGGGTGCCCTGCTGATGCCAGTGCCCAGCGGGTCCTGTGCCCAGGTGCCCACAGGGGGGCCGTGGACCCGCTGCCAAGGCAACCGGGACGCCCTGTAGTGTGACCTCTGGCTGACCTTTCCTGTAATCACCAGTATTCCTTTAAAGTTTTAGCGGTTAGAGTACAGCGTAATATTGAGCATTAATACCTTTTGGACGATGACGCCTGGCAGGAACCAGGTGGCGTTGTGCTGTAGGGGGACTCTGGGTAATGCTGGCCGATTGTGTGGCAGTCTGCCATTTCCTGTGTGAGAAAATAGTGCCACATCTTCCAGGTTTCTGTGCCAGCCCTGGGAACAGCACTGCACTATTTTGTGCGTTTCCATAGCTACCAGGATAAGTCTCAAAGAGAATTTGAATATGAATACAATTATGTCATTCCTTAGACAACAGTATGACCAGTCAACCATTGTTCTTTTAATTAAACATTATTAAAATAATATTACCCAACTCTTTTTTCTTTTTTGAAGAGAGCAGACAGTCTACCCTCCATACATGGTATATTTTACCTTTGTTCAGAGAGAGGGAAAGCAGATAGTCGCTGTACAGGAAGTGCCATGGCTGACAATTGAACCCCAGGCCACATGGGGGATTCACTTACAGGTTTGAAAGTCACTTGACTTACAGAATGTGCCTCATGGTCCCCCAAACAGTGCCGCATATTTTAAAGTACATTACATCCATACGGTATGCTACAAAATACCTTAAATACTGGTGAACCTAAAATCACCTAGTTTCTCATACAAAGGGATGTGACAAACGATAGAGGAAGGCAGCAGTCTTATTTTCCTGTTCCGTGCTTTGACTGGGGTTTGTGTTTTCCAGGTATAAGACCGTGATTGATGCCTGCTCCCTGCAGCCCGACATTGACATCTTACCACAGGGAGACCAAACTGAGATAGGAGAACGGGTTAGTCTGTCTATCCATCAGTGTCCATCAGTCTGTCTGTCAGTCTGTCTGTGTGTCATATCTGTCGGTCTGTTTGTCTGTCTGTCCATCTATTCTATCTACCTATCTATCTTTCTATCTGTATGTCTGTCATATATCTATCTATCTGTGCGTCCATCTCTCTGTTCATCTGCCTGTCTATCTGTCTATCCACTGTATCTGTCGATATGCATGACTGACAGGATGACTGACTGGGTTGGACTGTTTTTGGCTTTTGAGCAGATATTTTTTCTGAAGGAGCACGGCATTGTGGGAAGTGTTTCGGCTTTACAGCACAATTGTACTAGAGAAAGCAGCAGACCAGAACAGAACAGAACAGAACAGGAGGGCTGACAGAGGATTAGCTATGACAAGCCGTGCTCTGGCTGCTACATCTGTCCATTACTTCAGGAAAAGCGTAGCATTGGGTCATTCTGGGGGCTGACACAGTGGAACATTACTGAGGCTGAGCTAGCGTGTAGCATTGGGATATTAGCATACGCTGTTAGCATATTACTGAGGCCCTAGTTAAAGTGTCATTTTTGGATATTATTGGGACTCAGTTGGAGTGTAGCTTTGGGTTATTACTTTGATTGAGTTAGTGCATATCATTGGGATATTCTGGAGAAAGTTGGTGTGTGTCTTTGTGTTATTACTTAGATTGAGTCAGTGCATAGCATTGGGATATTATTGATAGTGAGTTAGCAGGTTGTGTGATATTATTAAGGCTGAGTTGGAATGTGTAATGATGAGTTATTACTGAGCTATCTGCTATCAGAGAATCTTTGCACAGGCAGCAGATGTCAAGCACTCAGTCCTACGGGCTCCATCATCTAACTCACCAAATGGCCTCTGGGGGAAATCCTGTGTGCTCTCTGGGTAGAGGTGGCCAGCGTCTGTCCACAACCACATTTCTAAACAAACAGAGGCCCAGAATCAATACAGGCGTCGGGGAACCAAGCTATGTCTGTTTGGATACCAGTGCCTCATCTCCTGTGTCTCTCTGCCCCCCCTGATCCTCTCCCCCCCTCCCCCTCTCCCTCTCTCACCCTCTCTCCCTACCTCTCCCTCCCCCTACATCTCTCTCTCTCTCTCAGTTCATTTCAGTTCAGTTCATTTCTCTCTCTCTCTCTCTCAGGGCATAATCCTGTCTGGGGGCCAGAGGCAGCGGATCAGTGTAGCCAGAGCTCTGTACCAGCAGACTAACGTGGTGTTCCTGGTGAGAGAACACCTCAGCTTCACTGCCTGTCTCTGCTTTACTCCACCTTTCCTTCTCCCTCTCTTTCTCTCTCTGTCTCTCTTCCTCTCTCCCTCACACACTCACTCACTCCTCCTCCTCTCCCCCTCTATCCGAGGTCCCATTTCTCTCTTTCACATCCTCCCTCTCTCCATCTTTCTCATATTCCACACTCTACCTCTACCTCACAAACCCCACACCAAAAACAGAGTAGCAGGCATTTTTGAGCCTGGGACCCTAATTCAGCAGCTTGCCCCCCCCCTCCCCCCCCCCATTTAGGATGACCCCTTCTCAGCGCTGGACATCCACCTGAGTGACCACCTGATGCAGGAGGGGATCCTGAAGATGCTGAGGGAGGAGAAGAGGACGGTGGTGCTGGTCACCCACAAACTACAGTACCTCCTGCACGCCGACTGGGTGAGAGACTGCACCCCAACTCAGTACCCAAGCACTGTACCCCTCCATACTGTACCCCAACACTGTACACCTCCACACTGTACCCCAACACTGTACACCTCCACACTGTACCCCAACACTGTACCCCAACTCTGTACCCCTCCACACTGTACCCCAACACTGTACCACGCACTGTTCCCCAGCTCTGTACCCCAACCCTGTACCCCTCAACACTGTAACCCAACTCTGTACCCCAACACTGTACCCAAACTCTGTACACCTCCACACTGTACCCCAACACTGTACCTCACTCTGTACCCCTCCACACTGTACCCCAACTCTGTACCCCTCCACACTGTACCCTTCCAGACTGTAACCCAACTCTGTACCCCAACACTGTACCCAAACTCTGTACCCCAACTCTGTACCCCTCCAGACTGTACCCCTCCCCTGCTCCTCTCGGCTGTACCGTACTGCCTGAATGGGCACCATGCTGAGTAGAGAGCGCCATCCTATTGTCTGGGGTTACATAATACACCCAGCTAGAGTTACCCCCTCTGCGTTTGGGTTACACCTGGAAGACGTCCCACCTGCACCCCTCTGATGTCTGCTGTGCCAGCCTGTTACTGAGCAGGCTGAAATTACAGATCCAGCACTGCTGTCCTGAGCTGCCCAGGAGCATCACCTATTTTAATTTCACCCAGCTGGCCTGTACCCCGCAGACACCTCCTCTCTCAGACAGGCTCATGCTGCGTAACTGAGGGCAGATTGGGACAGGGGGAGGAACATTCCCCTGTGTAAACTGCATTATGGTGTTTTTACGTGTGTCCTGTATGAGGTACCCGGCTCATCCTGGTAAATCAGGAGCTTAGAAACGGCCTGTTCTCCTCATTATGTATTCCTCTGTTCTCATGTTCCAGATGGAATGAACAGCGTGTTCTCTTTCTGAACATTTATAGTCATGCTACAAGGCCCTTCTGGGTGTTTTTATGAATACATGTTTTAAAAAACTATGTTAAACTGAAATCTGACTGAACAGCATTTCCAGTGAGCTGACCCTACCCCACCCCACCCCACACCCCCCCACCCCAAAACGTCCTGTTCCTCTAGATCATCGCCATGAAGGACGGGACGATCCAGACAGAGGGCACGCTGAAGGACATCCAGAACACGCAGCCCGAGCTGTTTGAGCAGTGGAAGACCCTCATGCACCGGCAGGACCAGGAGTTTGAGAAGGTGTGGGGGGGGGGGGGACAGTACGGGGTGGGGTTAGGACCAGGAGTTTGAGAAGGTGCGGGGGAGGGGGAGGAGCTCTTACCTGCACACTCCACCCCGAAACGTTCACCCTGTAGGTTCACCCTTTCGGTTCCCGCTCCAGGAGACCTTGGTGGAGAACCTGACTGCCTTGGGGGAAGGGGGGGGGAGGGTAAGTACCTGACAGGGGCTCTTAGCTGCATGCTCCACCCCGAAATGTTGACCCTGTTGGTTCCCGCTCCAGGAGACCGTGGAGGAGAACCTGACCGTGCTGGAGAGGAAGAACCTCCGGCGGGCCATGTACTCCCGGGAGACTGGCAAGACTGAGGAAGAGGATGAAGGTGAGAGGTGCACATCAGCCGACCCCCGTTACCCCGACCCCTGACCCTTCAGAATCACAGGCTAGCTCCACCCACTAATTGTCCGGGGAGTCATAGGCCATGTCCAAATCAGCTTACTAGCCTACTGCCGTTGAGTACACTGGATGAGTATACTGAACAGTTTCTCGAAATGTAGTGTACTTAAAATCTCAGGATGATATACTAATTTCCAGGGGTTCCGCTGAGTATATTCGGGACCATACTTTACAGGAAGTAAACAACCATTTTGGCGCCATAAATATGGCGTACAGCTTCACTTTAAAAAGGAGCCACAGCTTTGGTGATGTTTTCCTTCAACACCAACAACAACGTGTGCATGACCAAAAGGGCAGAAGGTCTTATGACACTTCCACAACACGGTCGCAAAGTAGTATGCAGGATATTTCTTGTATACTGTCCATTGTGTACTATAAAGTACGCACTACCACAGTAGGCAGGATGCTAAGCAGACAGTACATGTTTTGAGGACACAGTGCATAGGAGGATGATTTGGACACAGCCATAAGCGTCCATCAACCCAAGGAATGGGAGGAGCTACAATGAGCTGTCAATCATCGACCTCTCCAAACCAATCAAAAATAATCTTTCTGCCTACTGAAAGCCACAAATCAAAGCGACATAGCTCCTCCTATTTTGGGTTTCACTCAAACCGTCTTTGTCCATGTCACATACATTTGTATATTTGTTAACGTTGCTGTTCCTGTCGGTAGTGTCTCAGAGACAGCGTGCAGCGTGTTCGGTTTAGACCGGTTTTGTCTGAGCGGGATCGCGGCACACGTGTGCACTAGCGCCTGCATATCAGCCTCAGAATGGCGTATTTTACCGCTGGATTCGCTGCGTCCTCTCAGTGTCTGGACTGCCTAACCGTGAGTGCTCTGATGATGCTGTCTGGTGCGGTGTACAGAGGAGGTGTTCTTTATCTGTTGTGTTGTTTTCTGTATCTTGGTGGCACCCCTGTGTGGACGTGTGGGATGTCTCCAGCACCTGATGTTGCTTTTAGTGCTGATACAGGTGTGGGTGAACCGCATGGTTTTACGAGTGGCTGTTTGTTTTTTGTGAAGCGTGCGCTCGGCCGTCCGCCCCTCCCCGCTCCATCGCTGTGCTCCGCCGTGGCTCCGCCTCCCTGTCATCTGGCTCCGCCTCCCTGTTGTCTGGCTCCGCCCCCCCACTGGGCTCTCAGCAGCATGAGCCTGAGGCTGCATTCTGAGTGGCACTTTCTCTCTTTCTCTCTCTCCATCTCTCTCTCTCTCTCTCTCTAGCGCTCTAGCTCTGGCTCTGGCTCTCCCTCTCTCTCTTGCTCCCTCCCTCTTTTTCTCTGACTCTGGACTGTCTCCGTCTCTCTCTCCACCTCTCACTCTCCATCGCTCTTCTACTTTCTCTCTTTCTCTCTCCCTTTCTCTTTCTGCCTCTCCAGCTCTTCCCCCCCACCTCTCTCTCTCTCTCTCTCTCTCTCACATGCACATGACGTATGCACTCTGGGCTACTGCATGAGATGTATACTGTATGTGCATAGATGTAGTTTGTTGGTGGAAAGCCATGAAGTTGTTTGAAAGTGTGTTGACGTGTTTTTTTTCTATATTTGCTTTCCCTACCCCCCCACATCCTCTTGAGCATTTGCATTCGCTGCACACACACCAGAGACGAACCGACACACAGACCTGTAGACCCGAGCCTTCTGCCCTTTCCCTTCCAACCTCCACCAATAAATGCACCCGATTGGCCAAACAAACCTTGTGGTCATAGACTCTTCCCTTGAGGCCCCTCCCACTTTCTGTTCTTGCTCTCACCTTAAAATCAATAATCCCAGGAAACCAGGCAATCAGCCGGTTTACACGATCAATGATGTAATCACGTAAGAAGGAAAATCGGGAGACCCCATTGATCTCAAGGACAAGAGTAGAAGATCAATGCTTTAGATGGAGGGATTATCTCAGTTACCATGGCATTTCGGAAAACTTATTTTTTTTTACATTGCCATTTAGCAGACGCTCTTATCCAGAGCGGCTTGCACAACATTTTTACTTAGCATTTTACACTGCTTCCATTCATACAACTGGATATATGCTTAAGCAATGCAGGTTAACCTTGCTGAAGGGTGCAACGGCAGTGTCCTACCCAGGATTCAAACTGACAACCTTTAGGTTACAAGACCAGTTCCTTACCCGTTATACTACACTCTGTGGCACTCATTTCAGCCCTGTAACGGCAATGTGGTATAATGGATAAAGAGCTGGCCTTGTAACCTAAAGGTCACAGGTTAGATTCCTGGGTAGGACAGTGCTGTTGAGCAAGGCACTTAACCTGCATTGCTTCAGTACATTACATTTTACATTACAGGCATTTAGCAGACGCTCTTATCCAGAGCGACTTATACAACTTTTGCATTGCATTTTTACATTGTATCCATTTATACAGCTGGATATATACTGAAGCAATTTCGGTTAAGGACCTTGCTCAAGGGTACAACGGCAGTGTCCTACCCGGGAATCGAACCTGCAACCTTTCGGTTACAAGCCCAGTTCCTTACCCACTGTGCTACACTCCGTCCTAGTACATATCCAGCTGTAAATGGATGCAATCTAAATGCTGTGTAGAATGTTGTGTAAGCCGCTCTGGATAAGAGCGTCGGCTAAATGCCTGTAGTGTAAATGTAATGTAAAGTAACGCGCCCCATCGCCCCGCCGCTCTATGAGTAAGAAACGAGCGACGCTAGAGCTACCGCTCGAAGGCGGGCCCACACACCGTGCGCTAGAGGACCCAGAAGGCCGAGCGTGGAGGGCGCGTTCGATAAAAGCGAGCGCCGTCTGATCCCCACGGTGGGACGGGTCGGACGGCGCCCTGGCCGAGCGCCGTCCGGAGAGAACTCGGCGCCAGACGCCACGCTCAGCGGTCCCGGCAGAGAGCGCTGGCCAGGTGTCCCGGCTCCTGCCAGCTCCATTTTTAATATTCTCATTATTCTGCATTAAAGTCCCGGGGCGTCATCATAAATATTAGATTCACCGGATTTTATTACGCGTTTTTTAAAAAGTCAGCTCCGGCTGCAATGCATTTGCATGCAGACGATGATGAGAACGCTTTCGCGGTAAATTATTAATCATGAAAAATGCCGTGTAGTGTGGCAAAAAAAGCTGACACTGAGGCTGCTGGTAGGAAGGAGAGTCTAAAGCACCACCATACTGAAGCTAAACGAAAGAGCCGCCATTTTGAATCAGGAGATAAGTGTTCCATCAAGAGATCTACTCGAACCCGGCTCAATCCAATGAGCGGCATAAACAGTTGTTTATTACCCCCCACAACCACCAGGGGGCCCCCTAATTATTCTAAAATACTGTATATTTACTGTATGCATATGTTTTTTTTTGGGGTGGGGGGGGGGGTGGGTTGTTGGAGCCCACAAATCAAATACTGCTTAGGTGTCCCTGAAAGGCTAGGGTCAGCACAAGATATATGTGAGGGAAGATATATATCTTCCCTCAAACGATTATTCAGTTCTGAAAGCATTCCCTTTGAACCGCGGAAGCCATTTCCCTACGCATCTTTCACAAGGCGCTGAAATCATTTTTCTAAGAACCTTTATTACAGCTGGTCTAGCCCAGCTCGTAGATACAGACTTTATCTCAGCTCTACTCAGGCCTACTTCCCCAGCTGTTCCCAGCTGGTATCCACCATAAACAACCTGAGGGCAGATTTTTTATCATTTCAGTGATTAATTCAATCTACAATCAAAGCCGCCATTTAAAAACAGTTGAGTCACACAGCACTTCAAAGCACAGCTTTTCCAAGCTATGAGGGCACGGTCATTGAATCAGCATCAGGAATGCTTTCATGACCGAAAGCAAACCCCCTGGTGGCTCAAAGAAAGAATCTGTTCAGATAAAGCAGGAGGAGATAAATGGCTAAATTTCGGAAAAGGCACACTCTTGCTCGCTTGCGGTCTGGGCTAAAAGCGCTACCGATAAGTCTGCTGTGCTTCAGTTCAGTGTCAACTGCCCTTTTTCAAAAAACATCTGTGCTGCCGCCCCGCCTCCCTCCCTACCCTGTTCCCTGTTCCCCATCCCCCTGTTCCCCCCGTCCTCCATCCTGTCCCCCTGTCCCCTCATCCCCCATCCCCCTGGCCCCCTGTCCCCCTGCCCCCCCTGCCCCCCTATCCCACTGTCTCTCTGTCTCGCTGTCTCTCTGTCCACTCATCCCCGTCCCATCCCCCTGCCCCCCTGCCCCCCTTTCCCCCTATCCCACTGTCTCTCTGTCTCTCTGTCCACTCATCCCTGTCCCATCCCCCATCCCCCTGGCCCCCTTTCCCCCTATCCCACTGTCTCCCTGTCCCCTCACCCCCCTGCCCCCCCCCGTCCTCCATCCCTGTCCCCCTGTCCCCTCATCCCCCATCCCCCATCCCCCTGTCTCTCTGTCTCTCTGTCTCTCTGTCCACTCATCCCTGTCCCATCCCCCTGCCCCCCTCTCCTCCATCCCTGTCCCCCTGTCCTCCATTCCCTCAGGCTGCTTTGAGTTGATTGTGTTTTGGGCGAGGGGGGGGGGGGGGAGCAGCCCGGTCCCCCCCCGCCCCGTCTGACAGCTCTGTCCCGTCTCAGAGGAGGTGTCGGAGAGCGACGAGGAGGACAACCTGTCCCAGGTGCTGCGGCAGCGCGCCACCATCCCCTGGCGCTCCTGCGGGAGGTACCTGAGCCTGGCGGGGCTCCTCCTGCTGCCCCTCCTCATCCTCTCCCAGCTCCTCAAGCACACCCTCATGGTGGCCATCGACTACTGGCTGGCCCACTGGACCTCCCGCGTCATCGCCACCAAGATGGACGCCGCCGGACGCAACTGCACGCTGGGCCAGGTGAGGCGTGGGTGGAGGGGCGGGGGGGGGGTGGGGGCAGGTACTTGTACAGATCAAAGGGTGTCCCACCCAAGCGGACACTCATAACTGCTTACAACAAGGAGCACAATGGAAATAAGTTTCATGACCTCAGCTTCCAGGCTTGATGCAGTGCTGGATGCCCTGTAGCCTGCAGGCTGTAGAGGAGCTGAATGGCCTGTTCACATCGTAATATATATTTTTAGGACAGAATAGGTGAGGCACACAGAAAAACTAAATTAATTGAACATACCAAATTAAAACACATATTTGTCCTGCAGTTTAGATTATAATCTCAGAATTGCCTGTTTAATTAATAGTTTTATACTTTTAACCCAAAGGTGTAAGATCACAACAGCTGAATATTCTAATGCTGATGTAAAAATCACTGCTGGCAGTTGACAGAAACAGAGAAAAATGACTTGGAATTTTTTTTTTTAAACATTCCAAATAAATCAACTCTTCAAAGCATTAAAGGACAGTTTCTAACAGAATGCTTGGAGCTCTCTGGCAGATGGCCAATGCCCTGTGCTTGCCGGTCACCTCTGCTTACCTCTGCAGTCCAGGCATGTGTTTCCCCTTCAGAAGGTTTCCACTCCTTTCTGTTTGTGGCTAATGGGGGTGCCACTCAAATCTAAAGAGGCAGACAGAGAGCAAGCAAACATGTAATTTCACATGTCCATCCAGCGAGCTTTCTAGTTAACGTGCAAATTCTAACAAATTGCCGCATTTCAGATTATTTCTGTTTTGAGTGGTGCGGTTTTTTTTTAACCATTCATCTGCCTGTGATTTCTCTGATAAATGTAAGGTACTCAGACCCAACTGCTGCAGCATTCACAGGTCTACTGAATATGGAGATTGCCAGCCTTGAACTGAGGAAAGGAATATTTGATATGAACAAACAAATGCTACAGACTGATTGGAAGGACCGGTCATTTGATGGATAATTTGTTAGTCTTGTTATTCTCTTCACTGAATTCAGACTGAATGTTCCTGTACATTCCTAACGGAATCACCACAGAAGGATGCAGTATCACTGTACCGGTCTATAACCCCGCCCCTTTTACCAGCTTGTCACTCAAAGACAGTACCAGACATGTCACGGGGGTCAGAGGTCACGGTTTGCTCTCCCTTGACAAAGTCAAAATCAGTGTAGAGATGTACTGCACCCCGACCTGGATCAAATAATTATTTGAAACATTTTAATCTGTCAGTCGGCAGTAAAATTCCTGCAGACGTCTTACAATTTTAAAAGAAACCAGCAGCAACATTCAGTGCAAAACTGATCCTTCATACAATTGTACATCGTTGGTTAGTAACTTATCTCACTGAATATTCCCGGGGATATGTGGGACCATTTTAAAATTTCACCTGCATCAAAAAAAAAAAACAATGTCAGAATCTTCAGAGTGTTAAAACACGTTTATCCCAGATCCGACTGTATGTCTCCAACACAAACCTGTGCCCAGTAAAACAAACAGCCGGGTGTGAAAGGGAATTTGTCACATTATATTCCCAGCAGCAGGGAGTCGTTGTTTCAGGGGTCACATTTCGTTCGGAGGGGCAGTAAGAGCCTGCAGGGTGGGGTTTTTAACGGCCGGGGCAGGGGCCCTTTCACAGGGCGGCAGGGGCCCCTGTGCTGGGCTTATCGCCACTGCAAACGCCTGAGCAGCAGGGCTCTTATTAATAGCCTTGGCGACGGGACACTTCTGGCTCTGTCGTCCACGGCGACGGCACGCTTTGTGACATCACAGAGGCTGCGTCCGCGGCAACGGCACGATTTGTGGCATCGGATAGAATGTGCCAGTGCCCTGCCCGGGATACAGAGGACTGCAGTTTTTATGCCAGTTGAGCGTTGGAGTCACACGTTTGGTGACCCCTTCTGCCGAAAACGCAGAGGGCTTCTGAAGCCCCCCACCCCCACTGTTCGACGTTCTGTCTCTCACTGTGGGACACATGGACATCAGCCACTCCAGAATCTCTGCTGGTTCCTCCAGCACGTGATAACTGTCCCACAGACAGCCCATTTCCACCGCACGGTCCAGTAAGTTATCAGATGGGCGGCATCCCTAAAGATCTGGCAACTCACCACTTGGCAAAACCCATTATTGCATATTGCGTGTGTGTGTGTGTGTGTTTGTGTGTGTGTGTGTGTGAGAGAGAATATGTGAGTGTGTGCGTGCATGAATTTGTGTGTGTGCGTAAGTGTACGTGTGTGTGCGTGTTTTTCTTTGTGCTTTGTCTCATCTGTGTGTGTTCATCTTTCTGTCCGCTGACATGCTTTGACTATCATCAGTATAGGTTATGGCGATACTCTATTAATAGAATTCCCATAAATTATTTACTGTTGGTTGAGCTGCTTGCGGTTTCTATTTCGGGCCTAATTTGGGCTCTCGGATGTACTGTTCTCTTTCAGTCTGCCACTCTCGTCCTGCCTCCTGTCCATCTCACCTCACTGCCCGCGACCCAGTGCTGATTAGGGCTGCGGAGAATTAGCTACTGACAGGAGGAGTCCATCAGTCTCAGCTTGCTTACGTCCTGTTGGAGCTGAATTACAACTTAATTAGGGGCTTGTAATACACATTTTAACCTGCATCTGTAGCTGTATCATTTAGCATTTAATCATGATGAGTTTTTTTTACCCATTTTCCTGAAATTATATAAAATTAATTGATATTATTAATTACTACTATTTTCCCAATAATCCTTTTTGATGTACACTTTTCCAGAGTCGATTTTCATAGCTTACATGCTTACTTACATACAGCTTATTTATTAAGTTGGATATTTAACTGAGATCAAGTGCCTTTAAGTACATTTCTCAGCATTAGAATGCCAGTGTACCACCTGGGATTTTAACCTGCAACCTCCAAGTTTCCCATGCATTATTCCACCCCCACGGTTAAAGCAGTCTGCTCCCATACTGACAGAGGCAGGAGGTTTGGGCCACAGGTGCAGGCGTGGCCAAATGAGGCCGGTCGTAGAGAAGGGAGTACCTGTTCTGTGATTGGCTGGGGAACTTGATGGACGGCCGCGTTGACCCAACTCCTGTAATCAGGATTCTTTTAGACGTTAGGGGGGTTGTCTGAGGACATGTTCAGACCAACTGCCACCCCTCGTAACCCCCCCCCCCACCCTCCCACCAAACAGCGGGATATTTCTGTCATCCCTGTCTCCCTCTCTGTCTGTCAGTCTGTCATCAGTCTGTTGGTCAGTCTGTATGATTCTCCATTTCTCTATGTGTCTGTCTGGTAAATATGACATGAACTTGAATTCGAGTGTGTGTGCGTGCGTGCGTGTATGTGTGTGTGCGTGTGTGTATGAAAAAAATACAAGCTCTAGCATATGTGCAGTTAATGAAATGTAAATAAAATATAAAGTGTATTATTGTCTCCCCCCCCTTGCCCCCCTTGCCCCCACCCCCCACCCCCCCAGAGCTGCGGGTTTAGCCACTCCTCCTACCTGCTGGTGTTCAGCGTGCTGTGCTGCCTGGGCATCGTGCTGTGTCTGGTCACCTGTGTGGCCGTGGAGTGCACAGGCCTGCGGGTCGCCAAGGAGCTGCACCACGCCCTGCTCAACAGGATCATACTGGCGCCCATGAGGTGAGGGGGGGGGGGGGGGTGAGAGAGAGAGAAAGAGAGGGTGCATGTGTGTGAGTGAGAATGAGAGAGAGAGAGAGTGTGTGTGTGTGTGTGTGTGCGTATGTGGGAGTGTGTGTGTGACTGTGTGAGTGTGCATGTGTGCGTATGTGTGACTGTGTGTGTGTGTGTGTGTGTGTGTGTGTGTGTGAGTGTGAGAGAGGGTGCACGTGTGTGTGTGTGTCTGTGTGTGCATGCAAAGAACGTTCATCCAGATTTTTATGAAACACAGCTAGTGGAAATTACCTCTGAATGCAAAACAAAATGAAAATGTATTAAAGCTCCATAATTTAGTGGCGCAGTCTAAAGTTCAGGAAAATGACAAATAATTGTTGTGAAACAAGGCTAAATTAAACCAATGTGACTCACACAAAACATGCCCCTCTGCTCCTACTTGAAAGAAAAAGCACCCGCTCTTGCGTGGGAAAGATTAATTATATCCTTACTGACTGAAGCACGTGGGGTTTGCTCAGATCAGACCAACACAAAGCCGTTTGAAAAAGCCTGTCCGAGCGAGTGTTTGCACACGGATAAAAACAGCTCTTTCCATACCATTCCAGGTCACTTTCCAATGGAAAAGTGTGTGTGTGTGATTGTGTGATTGTGTGTGTGACTGTGTGTACATTATTGTGTGAGAGAGTGCGGATGAAAATGTGTGTGTTTGTAGATGTGTGTGCGTGTATGTGTGTATGTGTGTGTGTGTGTGTGTGTGTGTGCATTACTGCAGAGTGTGTGTGTGTGTGTGTGTGATTGTGTGTGTGACTCCGTGTACATTATTGTGTGAGAGAGTATGGATGAAAATGTGTGTGTGTTTGTAGATGAGTGTGCGTGTATGTGTGCACGTGTGTGTGTGTGTGTGTGTGTGTGTGTGTGCATTACTGCACAGAGTTTGTGTGTGTGTGTGAGTGTGTGTGTGTGTGTGTGTGTGTGTGAGTGTGCGTGTGTGTGTGTGTGAGTGTGTGTGTGTGAGTGTGCGTGTGTGTGTATGTGTGTGTGTGTGTGTGTGTGTGTGACTGTACAGGAGCAGTCCTCTCTCTCCCCTGTGTTTACACACTGAGGAGGGTTCTAGCTTAATTCTGGTCTCCTGCTCCCCGGCTCCATCTGTTCTGAGGGGTAATGGGGCAGACAGGGCCTTTATCCCAGCAGGACGAGCCACGGGACGGGCCTCATGCGGACCCCAAAAACACGTCATCGCCCCGTCACAGCGTCACCACCGGGCCCCTGGAGCCCCTGGCCCCCGATCACTCACTCTGGCATTCCACCTTTGAACTGCTCTGCGCGCAATAACCAAGGGGGTGGGGGGGGGGGGGGGGGGGGTTTTAAAGAGCATTGCCATGGAAACAGCCCTTCATCCCTCCCGCTCTCCTCCCATGCAGGCTGTTCGAGACGACCCCGCTGGGAAACATCCTGAACAGGTTCTCAGCGGACACCAACACGGTGGACCAGGTACGCTGACCGCAGGCCGACAGGGAGGAGTGGGCAGGGAGCTGTGCCGCTGCAGCGGTGCGCTATATAAGGCGCTATGTAAGGCGCTATATAAGGCGCTATGTAAATCTCATAATACATGTCTTGAAGAATGAGCAGATGCAGCTAGCAGCTGCAAGATCTGCAAGATCTAGCAGCTAGCAAGATCTGGCCTACTCTGGGAATATATCATTATTTATTTTCACATTAGTCTAATAATATTTTTAAATATATGCCATTAATATATATGCCAGGGTGATTAATTTAACATACATTTTAGATTCACATTTTTGCAAGTGGCTGGGTAATTTGTGGTGCAAAAGAACTAAACAATACAATTATAATTTACTAATGCTTTTAGCAGATGCTTGTAGCCAAAGCAGCTTACAAAGGTGAACCTCACATACAGCTCCATACACTGCCCATAAAGTTACATTACATTACATTACAGGCATTTAGCAGACGCTCTTACCCAGAGCGACTTACACAACTTTACAAATTTACATACATGCATCCATGTATACAGCTGGATATATACTGAAGCAATGCAGGTTAAGTACCTTGCTCAAGGGTACAACGGCAGTGTCCTACCTGGGAATAGAACCTGTGACCTTCAGGTTACAAGACCAGCCCCTTCCTCGCTATACTGCACTGCCGCCCACGGCAGAGTGGCAGGAACCCAGGGAGGCGGCCGTGGTCGCGTGGTAACCATGGTGACGTGGTTTTTGTGGTTCCAGCACATCCCGGCCACCCTGGAGTGCCTGAGCCGCTCCACCCTGCTCTGCGTCTCCGCCCTGGGGGTGATCTCCTACGTCACCCCCGTCTTCCTCATCACCCTGCTGCCTCTCACCATCGTCTGCTACTTCATCCAGAAGTACTTCAGAGTGGCCTCCAGGTGTGTGTGTGTGTGGGTGTGAGTGTGTGTGAGAGAGAGAGAGAGAGAGCGAGAGGGTGTGTGTGTGAGTGTGTGTGTGCTTGAGTGTGTGTGTGAGAAAGAGAGAGTGTGTGTGTGTGTGTGAGTGCGAGAGTATGTGTGTGTGTGAGCGCGATAGTGTGTGTACGTGAGAGTGTGTGTGTGTGTGAGTGTGAGTGTGTGTGTGAGAAAGAGAGAGTGTGTGTGTGAGTGCAAGAGTGTGTGTGTGTGTGTGCGTGTGTAAGACAATGCTGAAAGGTCACATGACTGCAGATAGTGACACTGCCCCCCCCCCCACAGGGACCTGCAGCAGCTGGACGACAGCACCCAGCTCCCCCTGCTCTCTCACTTCTCTGAGACTGTGGAGGGCCTGACCACCATCCGCGCCTTCAGGTCATTCACACACACACACGCACACACACACACACACACACACACACAGACACGCACACACACACTCACACACACACACACACACACGTACACACACACACACACACACACTAACTCACTCACTACACACACACACTCACACAACACTTTCACACACACACATACATACACTCTCACATACACACACACACACACATACACTCACACGCACACACACGCACGCACACGCACACGCATGCACACACACACACGCACACCCTCACTCACTACACACACACACACTCACACAACACTTTCACATGCGCACACTTTCACACACACATGCACACGCACACGCACACACACACACACACACAGATTCTTCTCATCACAATAAAAAACTATTTTACACATCAGCAGGCAGAGCCCAGTGCATGGTGTGTGCCCGCATGACTGCACATTTTCAGAACAGTAAACAGCGAGGGGTATAATGTGTCTCCCTGGATGCAGGCAAAATGTTAAAACAGTCGTGCAGATCCCTGCGAGCTTTCAATAAAACATCACCAGCTAGATCATAAAATCAAATGAAAGCATATTTTTTGGAATGTGAAAATGTACATAGTTCCTGGTAAAAAGTTAAGAGAGATCTGCAGGAAACATCACCGTCCAAAGAGATAAAGTATTTGAGATACGGTATTTGAGCCAGGTGTTCTGCTGATGTCACGCGCCTGTCCAGGTCACATGACCCGTAGATTCCCGCCCCCCTGCAGGTACGAGACCAGGTTTCGGCAGAAGCTCCTGGAGTACACCGATGCCAACAACATCTCCTCTCTGTTCCTGACCGCCGCCAACCGCTGGCTGGAGGTCCGCATGGTAAGAGCCCCCCCCTCACTGCTACCCCCCCCCCCCCCCCCCACCCCCCACCCTCATACTGCCCATTCCCCCCCCCCGCCCTCACCCTCCACCCTCCAACCTCCCACCCCCTCACTCACCGCTGACTGGAGGTCCGCATGGTAAGAGCCCCCCCCTCACTGCTACCCCCCCCCCCCCCCCCTCCCATACCCTGCCCACTCTCCCTCACCCTCCCCCGCTGGCTGGAGGTTCGCATGGTAAGAGCCCCGCCCTCACTGCTACCCCCTCCCCTCCCCTCCCCCCCCCCCCCCCCCTCATACTGCCACCCCCCCCCACCTTATGTCAAACTCAAATCCTGGAGGGCCGCTGTGTCACAGAAACCAGCAGAGACTGCAGCCCTCCAGGACTCGAGGAGTTAAACTGGCAGTGCCACGTTTCAGTGCCACATTTCAGCGCCTCGACAGTCACGCGTCTGCCCGTTCGTTTGTGGACGTTCGTGGCGGAACTTTCCCCGGGTTTAACAGTAACTCAGTGTGGCAGACCGATTCTTGCGTAATAAACTCTGCCTGGTCAGGTTACATCATATTATGCATTTTATTTTATTATTTATTTATGCATGCATTTTGAAAATGTTCAAATGAGATACTGCACCCTCTGTTGGACTCGGTAAAATTACAAGTTACAGACATCTTTAAAGACGTACATAGGATGAACATAACACCGCCAGTTCTATATACATTTAGTGTACATAGATGCTGTACCTGGAGCAGTTCAGTTCCAGTTTAGTTTAGTTCCCGGAACAGTGAGATTATGTACAAACTCTTCCCAGATGAGTGATGCTGTGTGCAGACACTGTTCCCAGATCAGTGAGACTATGTAGAAACTCTTCCCAGATGAGTGATGCGGTGTGCGGACACTGTTCTCAGATCAGTGAGACTATGTAGAAACTCTTCCCAGATGAGTGATGCTGTGTGCAGACACTGTTCCCAGATCAGTGAGACTATGTAGAAACTCTTCCCAGATGAGTGATGCGGTGTGCGGACACTGTTCTCAGATCAGTGAGACTATGTAGAAACTCTTCCCAGATGAGTGATGCTGTGTGCAGACACTGTTCCCAGATCAGTGAGGCTGATGAAACTGATGCTCTTTTCACAGGAGTACATCGGCGCCTGTGTGGTCCTGGTTGCGGCGGTGGCCTCCATCACCAACTCCCTGTACAGCCACCTTTCCACTGGGCTGGTGGGGCTGGGATTAACATACGCACTCATGGTAAGAGCTACTGGCTCAAAGAGATACTCGCGCTGTGCACCCATTCAGTATAGAGCTGCTCACTCTGTGTAAGAGCTGCTCACTCAGTATAGAGCTTCTCACTCTGTGTAAGAGCTACTCACTCTAAGAGCTGCTCTCTCTGTGTAAGAGCTGCTCACTCTGTGTAAGAGCTACTCACTCTAAGAGCTGCTCTCTCTGTGTAAGAGCTACTCACTGTGTGTAAGAGCTGCTCACTGTGTAAGAGCTGCTCACTCTGTGTAAGAGCTACTCACTGTTTGTAAGAGCTGCTCACTGTGTAAGAGCTGCTCACTCTGTGTAAGAGCTACTTACTCAGAGTAAGAGCTGCTCACTCTGTGTAAGAGATACTCACTCTAAGAGCTGCTCACTCTGTGTAAGAGCTACTTACTCTAAGAGCTGCTCACTCTGTGTAAGAGTTGTTCACTCAGTGTAAGAGTTACTATGCTCCTTAAACCATAATGGAAAAAATTTGGCAACTTAGCTTGTTCTGTTAACCAGGGCATTGCCACCTGAAATAAGTGCTTCAACATGCGGTGAGGACGATCACTGACTGGCATTAAATAACACTGACCTTGCCTTTTAAGTGCGTGAGTGGACCCAAACCATGCCAGGAATATGTGCCATACACCATCGAAGGACCTGCCAAAGTTGGCATATTTATGCTCTTTCCATTGAATGTTCAGTATTTGTACATGCTGAGGGTAAGGCCTGTTCACTTGTGCTGAGAGATACTCGCTCAGTAAGAGCCATTCACTGCAGTAAGAGCTGAACCGTCTCAGTGACAGATGCATGCCGGATTCATTAGAGCTGTGGTGGTCTGCCCAGAAAGCTTTATTTACCACAGCCGATGAAAGACATCCGTGCTATTTATACAGCCTGGATAAGCATGAAATAGATACAGGAAACTCGGCACCTAAAATACAGCTGACTTGTTTATTTGTTTACATAACTGCTGCTGACAGACATGTCTGGAAAGAAGCCATAGGCAATCCTTAAGGGGTAGAAGCCATACGCTAGTCGCTAAGGGATAGAAGCCATACGCTAGTCGCTAAGGGGTAGAAGCCATACGCGGTCGCTAAGGGGTAGAAACCATACGCGGTCGCTAAGGGGTAGAAGCCATACGCTAGTTGCTAAGGGGTAGAAACCATACACGGTTGCTAAGGGATAGAAGCCATACGCTAGTTGCTAAGGGGTAGAAGCCATACGCGGTCGCTAAGGGGTAGAAACCATACGCGGTTGCTAAGGGATAGAAGCCATACGCTAGTTGCTAAGGGGTAGAAGCCATACGCGGTCGCTAAGGGGTAGAAACCATACGCGGTTGCTAAGGGATAGAAGCCATACGCTAGTTGCTAAGGGGTAGAAGCCATACGCTAGTTGCTAAGGGGTAGAAACCATACGCGGTTGCTAAGGGGTAGAAGCCATACGCTAGTCGCTAAGGGGTAGAAACCATACGCTAGTTGCTAAGGGGTAGAAGCCATACGCTAGTCGCTAAGGGGTAGAAGCCATACGCTAGTCGCTAAGGGGTAGAAGCCATACGGTAGTCGCTAAGGGGTAGAAGCCATACGCTAGTTGCTAAGGGGTAGAAGCCATACGCGGTCGCTAAGGGGTAGAAGCCATACGCTAGTTGCTAAGGGGTAGAAGCCATACGCGGTCGCTAAGGGGTAGAAGCCATACGCGGTCGCTAAGGGGTAGAAGCCATACGCGGTTGCTAAGGGGTAGAAGCCATACGCGGTTGCTAAGGGGTAGAAGCCATACGCTAGTTGCTAAGGGGTAGAAACCATACGCGGTCGCTAAGGGGTAGAAGCCATACGCGGTCGCTAAGGGGTAGAAAGCTGGGGCTAAATTGGGGATACTCAGATCTGGCCCTCGAGGCCAGTAGTGCTGCTGCTTCTTATTCTTCCCTCCAATCAGGACTGATTTCATCTGGGGACACCAGGCGAGTTAAAGCTCAGGCCAATTAGGGGCATTAATCGGTCACTTAACTATGAGGTATAAAAGAAACGCAGCAGCACTGCTGCCCTTGTGGGCCAGATTTGAGTGCCCTTGTGGTAACCCTCTGTTGCTCCAGTTGCTCCCCCCCCCCCCCCCCCCCCCTGAGTGACACTCAGCTCACTCCTGTCCCTCTCCAGGTGTCTAACTACCTGAACTGGATGGTGCGTAACCTGGCAGACATGGAGGTGCAGCTGGGCTCAGTGAAGAGGATCAGCAGCCTGTTACAGACAGAGCCAGAGAACTACGAGGGTCTGCTGAGTGAGTCAGCCTCCGCCAGAGCCACGCCCCTCTCCCCCAGAGCCACGCCCCTCTGCACCAGGGCCATTCCCCTCTCCCCCAGAGCTGCACCAGGACCACGCCCCCTTTCCACCAGGGTCACTCCCCTTTCCCCCAGAGCCACGCCCGTCCCCCAGAGCCACACCCCCATCTACCAGAGTCACGCCCCCTTCTCCAAAGTTACTCCCATCTCCCCCAGGGCCACACCCCTCTCTAGCAAACCCACTCCCCTTTCCCCCAAAGTTACTCCTATCTCCCTTAGGGCCACACCCCTCCACACCAAAGCCACACCCATCTGCACCAGAGCCATTTTACTCCCCAGTTTGGAATGGGTGTGTGTGTGTGTGGTTTTGTGTACATGTGCATGCGTGTGTGTGGTTTTGTGTGTGTGTGTGTGTGTGTGTGTGTGTTCGCGTGTGTGGTTGTGAAACTCACCTCCTCTCTTCTTCTCTTCCTCTCTGCTCTGTGTGCTGGGGGGGGGGGGGGGGGGGTATTTTGGGGGGGTGTAGCTGCGACTCAGGTCCCGGACAGCTGGCCGCACCAGGGGGAGATTCAGATCCAGAACCTGAGCGTGCGCTACGACAGCACCCTCAAGCCCGTGCTCAAGCATGTCCACGCCCACATCAGCCCGGGCCAGAAGGTGGGCGGGGCACCCGGCAGGCCACTCCCCCTCACTGCAGGACCATGTACAAATCAATACACATACAATCCATACACATACGCACAAATTAACAAACCTTATTAAACGACGTTCTTCATTAATAGGCCTAAGTTAGTGTCTGTTTCGGTTCTCAGGGCCTCCCCACGCCCCCACCACACATACAGCACCCCCCCACTAACTTCACTTCTGCGTATATTCCATACAAATACACACAAATTACTGAACATTATGAGAGATGCGTTAGATACCCACTGCATAAACCCCCTTTCCATGACCTTTTTTTTTAACCGTGTCCTATCCCACAGCATTGCCCGACCCCCCCCCCCTTTTTTTCAAAATGTAAAAATATTACATGCATGTTTCCTCATACATATTTCAAAAATAAAGTAATGCTTATTAAATATTAAAAATAAAACATATTCAATATTTTAAATAAAATGCATTAAATATTATAAATAAAAGACAGCTTTCCCTGTAAGGAGCGTCTCTTCCGTCCGCAGGTGGGAATATGTGGGCGAACAGGAAGTGGGAAGTCCTCCTTCTCCCTGGCCTTCTTCCGCATGGTGGACACGTTCGAGGGTGAGTGATGAGTTCTCCCAGTGTCCCGCCCAGTCAGGTCTGGAGAACACGCGGGGCAGAGAGAGGGATCTTTATTCTGTGCTTTACAATACACCATCTTTACAGAAGGCAGCAGCAAAACATTCAATCTTTCAGCCAATACCTAATCAGCACCAGACCTGGGTCAAATACGTATTTGTTTTGGATTCAAATATTTTTCTACACTTTACTGATCTCGTCTGGTGTATTGGAACCAATGAAATACTCTCAAAAAGAGCAAATCCCGCCTTCTGGTCATATTGGCAGGCTCAATCACGCCAGGCAAGATCAACAGAGCACAGAAAAGTATTTGAATCCAAAATCAATACGTATTTGACCTAGGTCTATATCAGTACTATATTTCCGTTTTTTTTTAACTTTCTGAGTGACGCATTTTTAAAGTGCTACACCTCTCTCCTTGGTCCAGGAGTCACACGCTCAGTCTTAGAAGGCCAGGGTAGAGTAAGTGTATCTCAGTTTTTGGAGGTTAATGGCGGGGTCCTCCGCGCTCGATCGCGGCTCGGCGTCTCTCTCTCTCTCTCTCTCTCCCGGCAGGGCGGATCATCATCGACGGCATCGACATCGCCAAGCTGCCCCTGCAGACCCTGCGATCCCGATTCTCCATCATCCTGCAGGACCCCACCCTCTTCAGCGGAACGATCAGGTCCGGGAGCCCTGGGGAGGGGGGGGGGGGGGCACAGTGTGAGTGGGGGGGGCACGGTATGTGGGGGGCACAGTGTGGGGGGGGGGGGGTAACAGTGTGGGGGGGGCACAGGAGAAGCACAGTGTGTGTGGGGGGGGGGGGGGGGGGGCACAGAGTGGGAGGGTAGCACAGTGGGTGTGGGGGGGTGGGGGGGTTACAGTGTGGGGAGGGCACAGTGTGGGGGGGGGGGGCACAGTGTGGGGAGGAGCACAGTGTGTGTGTGTGTGGGGGGGCACAGAGTGGGGGTAGCACAGTGGGTGTGGGGGGGGATAGGGTACAGCGTGAAGAGGACAGCCTGTATCTGGAAGGTGCATAATAAACAGTGTACAGTTTTTTCCCCCTCAAATTTCCCCACTCAGCTATTTTCTCCTGACCGCACCAGTCAGTTCACACACAGTCATCCCAGTATTGCTCTGGATATGGACGGAAATTGGCAAGCCATTAAAACACTGCCCATAGTCTACTGCCGGAACTCCAATGCCGAAAGCGCTGAAGGTATTCAGAGTGAATTTGCACAGGGGTCTGCTTCACAGTGAGATACAGCTCTGGAGCTCTGGCTACACGCTCCTCTGAGCGCTAAAGCTTGCCGCAAAGTCTTAGTGTCCTCACCCCGCTGCTCATTCAGACCGACGTATGACCCCCCCCCCCCCCCCCCCATGCGTGTGTTAGACAAGCCTTTCAAATACTTTCAGCGTTTAGAGCAGGGTGCCAGTCCTGGAGGGCCGCAGTGTCTGCGGGTTTAACTCCAGCCCTGGAGGGCCGCAGTGTCTGCGGGTTTAACTCCAGCCCTGGAGGGCTGCAGTGTCTGCGGGTTTAACTCCAGTCCTGGAGGGCCGCAGTGTCTGCAGGTTTAACACCAGTCCTGGAGGGCCACAGGGTCTGCAGGTTTAACTCCAGCCCTGGAGGGCAGCAGTGTCTGCGGGTTTAACTCCAGTCCTGGAGGGCTGCAGTGTCTGCGGGTTTAACTCCAGTCCTGGAGGGGTTGCAGTGTCTGCAGGTTTAACTCCAGTCCTGGAGGGCCGCAGTGTCTGCAGGTTTAACTCCAGTCCTGGAGGGCCGCAGTGTCTGCAGGTTTAACACCAGTCCTGGAGGGCCGCAGGGTCTGCAGGTTTAACACCAGTCCTGGAGGGCCACAGGGTCTGCAGGTTTAACACCAGCCCTGGAGGGCCGCAGGGTCTGCAGGTTTAACACCAGTCCTGGAGGGCCGCAGTGTCTGCGGGTTTAACTCCAGCCCTGGAGGAGCCGCAGTCTCCGCTGGTTTCTGTGATTTCCTTTCAATCAGCAGCCAATTCAGGCCATGGAAACAGGCTGTGCAGACTCTTCAGCTGATGACTGACTTGCATTAAGCACTTAAGTGCAGAAACGCATCAAACACCAGCAGACAGAGTGGCCCTCCAGGCTTTGAGTGGGAGATGGTTCAGGCCGGGCTCCTGTCCAATTTTTCTTATTTTTCTCTGTAAAGCGTATTTGTGACAGTTTTCTGTAAAAAAAAAAAAAAAAAAAGCGCTATACAAAGTAAATTGAAGTTGAAATTGAATTGACATCCTTGCTTTTGATGCTGGAGAGACTTGAAAGCACTCCCGCAAGACCCACAGGAGCTTCAAACAAAACACCTCACTACACCAAAACACACGGTCAAGACCATTAGAGTTTTTCAGCGAAATACTGATGAATGTATATTTCTGTTTTTAAATTGTGGGTATATTTCTTTTCCAAGAACTGTTGGGAAAACAAAGGGAACTACACTGTGCATTAAATTAAGTTACTGTTCTTCAGGAGCAGGTGAACAATTATGATATACTTTATCTTCAGGAAACCCATTATATATATATATATATATATATATATATATATATATTTATTATTTTTGGTATGGATACACTACATTTCCTTTTGGTTTTAATCTGTGAGAAATAGCAAGCATTTAATGGTGTTTTAGATGCCTGTAAAGGCTTGAGGTGTTTCGGATTCCTGTAAGGGCTTCAGGTGTTTCAGGTGAAGCATGTGACCCATCTCTCATGTGTGACTGCCCCTGCAGGTTTAATCTGGACCCGGAGAGGAAGGCCACGGACAGCATGCTCTGGGAGGCCCTGGAGATCGCTCAGCTCAAGACCCTGGTCAAGGCCCTGCCCGGGGGCCTCGGTAAGAACGGCCTGAGAATATAGTCATGCTTTAGACAAGAGGCCCCTGGTCCTGAAGGTACCCTACACCCGTGTGTGGGAGGGTGCCTACCCTGGTCGTGGAGGTACCCTACTCTGGTCCTGAAGGTACCCTACACCTGGTCCTGGAGGTACCCTACCCTGGTTCTGGAGGTACCGTACACCTGGTCTGGGAGGGTGCCTACCTTGGTCCTAGAGGTATGCTCCACCTGGTCCTGGGGATACCCTACACCTGTGTGTGGGAGGGTCCCTACCCTGGTCCTGAAGGTACCTTATACCTGGTGCTGAAGGTACCCTACCCTGGTCTGGGAGGTACCCTACGCCAGGTCCTGGAGTGTGCTGAATGTCTGAAGAGAATGCTCATTCTATTCATAACACTGACCACAATATCACTGTAGGGCACAGACGGGTCTACTGCTCCATGATATAAGTGATACTGTAACATCCAACAGATCCTGCCACTGTACATGACCAACTTCCCCCACCTCTGCTTTAGATGAAAAGATATATAAATACACACAATGACTCCTGTCTACCCCATGGGTAAAATATTTCCCTGACTCTTTTTCATTTTTGATATTGCTGTGGAGTCTTCAAAGGTGACCTGAGGTGAAATCTTCCTCGTTGTAAAAGGTAAAGATCAGCCAGTAAGAATTTAAGTTCTTACTGCAGAACAGTATGCAGTGGCTTCATCATCGCTGCTCAATTTACCGTTGGATGGAATGGAATAACTGGTGTGCAGTAACATCTCACACTGCACGCAATGTTGATATTTCTGATGCCGGTGGCAGCAAAGGTCAGAAGGCTTTGGGGTATTAACCCTTTGAGAAGAGTAGGTTTTTTCAAGTAACGTTTTTTTTTTTTTCAAAACTGCAAGGCAGTGTTCTAGAACTCTGTTGCTTTCAATTACCAGTAGTGATTGTGACATCAGCATTAGAATGTTCAGTTAAGAACATTCTAATTGGATATTTGTGATGTCATACCGATTAAAGGGATAAAAAAAAAATAAACGCAAGTGGTGTGTGTGGGCTCCGCAGCTGATTGGTTCATGTGAAGGTTTTAACGAGCCGTTTTCGCCCGAATGCCTCCGCCCCCTGACCTGTAAGAATGTGTGTCGCAGACGCCATGGTGACGGAGGGCGGGGAGAACTTCAGCCAGGGGCAGCGTCAGCTGTTCTGCCTGGCCAGAGCGTTTGTGCGGAAGAGCAGCATCCTCATCATGGACGAGGCCACCGCATCCATCGACATGGCAACGGTGAGGTGGGGGGAGGATCGGGGGGGGGGGGGGGGGGGTCAGGGGGAGCCCCGCGGGCCTTGTCACAAAGAGCTCCTTTTAGTCGGTAATGCTCATGCACGGGGTCCCTGAGCTGTCACTACAGCGGTTACATCACTGTCACATCCCTCTGGAGAAATGGAGCGTGCTCTTCCTTAACGGGATGCTCCAGCTGCGGTCACACTGCAGCGAATACGATCTCCCGATCTCCCGGAGAACGACTTTGAAAGCCGTGCACAGAGTCTCGCGATTTTACGTGACATCTACTCTTATGCCACAGCAGAGCCCGCATTTTAGTAACGTCAGGCCCAGCAGCTTCTTAAGCTAATTTCAGTAGCCTACGCCAGAGGTAAATTTAACTGCCACTGAGGAGCGTATTGATATCCCCACATGAAATGAGACAGGCCTACTGTGTAGAGAGACTGGCTAAACAAGGCAGGATCTCTTATTAAAGCAGGACCACTATTCAGCAGAACCAGAACTATCCATTTAATTCTTTCACAGGGGAGTAATGAATTCACACAAAATTACTGGAAATTAAAATGTAAACTGTAAAGCTTTACTGGAATAGAGAGGGAAGCATAAACACATAGACTATGGCTGTGTTGGGTTTGTAAAGTAGATGGGAACTAACTACGAGCAATAAATTAAAATTACTCTCGCCTACACTACAGCCAACAGGACAGCCCCTGCCTACATACAGGACATGATTCAATCCTATACGCCTGCTGGACCACTCAGCTCTGCTGCAGCAGAGAAACATGCACCCCCTGCCATCCGGGTCAATGGTTCTCGCTCATCCTGACCACGGAGCTTCTCCACACTAGCTCCCCAGTGGTGGAACGAACTCTCCACTCTTCTACGAATCACTCTGTCATTGCCGCTGCCGTGGTCTGAAGACTCATCTCTTCAGACAAAACCTGGACTAACTATCACCACTATGCAGGGCACTCCCAATCTGAGATCATTGTTATCACTTAAATTCCTTTTTTTCTATAGCACTTTCACATTACACATTTACCTGTGCCACTTTCACCTAGCACTTCGTATCATTATCTTCATGTTGTAGCTTGTCATGCCTCCTGGTTTGCTAGTTTGACTTAGCATATGCTAGGTCAGAGAGTACTGTTGACTGTGTGAACTGGACTTAATGTGTTCATGGCTATGAATAACTGTTACAAAATTACTATTGTACCTTATCGTACCTGTGTCTTGTAGTAGTTCCAATGAATTTCTGTATATGCTTATTGTACGTCGCTTTGGATAAATAAATATAACAATGTAAAAATCAGCAACCTTGGACAGCGCCGATACGTGTCAACGTATGTATCGGCTGAAAGAGTGCATCCGCCTTGTTTTACAGGAAAGTATTCTTCAGAAAGTCGTGATGACTGCCTTCGCTGATCGAACTGTGGTTACCATAGCAGTGAGTATCGCAGCATCTACGGGCACATAAAATGAATGTTATGATGTCTTCAAAATTTTTTGGCATCATCGGTGGACATTACGGGCGTTTATGTTCAGCGCCGTGACAATACGGTCATGCCATTGAGTGCATCTCAGTGGCTGTTAAATGGAGGGGGGAGTCCCGGAACTGAACAGGGGGGCCCATTAAAATTCGGCTGAGAATAATGCGTGTCTGGGAAGGCAGATGCTGTGGGCTACTCTGGTTCTCCAGGGCAAAAAAAGGCCTTTTACTAGTAGATTTTATTAGAAAGTGCATTCAGACCGTCAGTAGTATTATGTAAGTGATTTTAAAACAAGAAAATTGCGACCTATGTTGAAGAAGGACAACCCGTAACCAATATGACACTCTTGGAACATAAATGTAATTCCCTGGATGGCATGGAATGAACATGGAAAATTATTTTTTTAAACAAACTTGATAAATGTTCGTTTTGATTACGCACTGTGGCATAGCAATTCAACGTGCGTCACGAAATACGAGAACTTTCTAGGAAGAGTGCAGATCAAGGTTATATTGCCTTTTCGAGGAAACCAAGTGCACCTTTCTGTTAATGATGTGGCCTTCCCTCCTCTTGCAGCACCGAGTCCACACGATTCTGAACGCCGACATCGTCATAGTGATGAAGCGCGGGATCATCCTCGAGTACGACAAGCCGGACGTCCTCCTGAACCAGGAAGAGAGCGTCTTCGCCTCCTTCGTTCGGGCGGACAAATGAGCTGAGCGGCGGACCTTCAAAGTGCAATTGTACAAGGGACTTTTATTTTTTACCCATGTATCATATTTGTACATAAAAATGCTAATTCTTTATTATTAAAAAATGCACAGTCATCAAAACAACATCGGCTGTGTTTTCCCTGGAAGTATAATGAACAGAACACTGCCATCCTTTTGAATATGATGGTATTGTCAGGTA
Organism: Anguilla japonica; assembly: GCA_025169545.1. Taxonomy (NCBI): domain Eukaryota; kingdom Metazoa; phylum Chordata; class Actinopteri; order Anguilliformes; family Anguillidae; genus Anguilla; species Anguilla japonica. Next base: position 45,789,392 of record CM045898.1, read on the forward strand.
ATGCTTCACACATTGTGAAATGGCTTGGGGGGGGGGGGGGGGGGGGGGGGGGTTAATATCCACCAGAGAAACTTAAGAACAATGCTGCAACCATACGGCAGGCAAAAAAATGAAAATGAACAATATAATGGTCAGATAGATCACACATTCAACGCGTACGTAGACAAGGGGCCAGCGGCGTGACAAGCCAGCTATTTTAATTGTGGAGGAATTGGTGTACTACATGTTGCCAGCTATCTGCCTGATGGAGTCGTCGTGGTACAAATACTCACCGTCACGAATTCTGTTGCGTCTTATTCTTTATTATACACCTGGAAAACAATGTTTAAAAAGTCGTATTTTTGACTGGGGAGCGGATTGACGCCTATCCTCAAGTTTTTCAACAAGAGTAACAGCCATCGTTCGCACAAGAAATGATCACGTGACAACAGCACCCAAAGAAACACCAGTGCTTTGCTAGGTGACATGCTTACCAATCTACAAAAAAACGTTTTTCCAGCAAACACAATATGGAAGTGTATTGTTTGATCATGTCGCACTTAAAAGACGGTACGCAAAGACTGTAACAGCAGGGTGGATGGAACGTTCGGCACAGTTTGAGTTGTAAGAGTCATGTGATCAAATGTACATCTAGAGTGGGAAAAAAAAAAAAACATCAGCGTAGCACTGCAATTGCTTCACTATCCACAGTCTACTTTTCTCCATTTCGTCACATGCGTTACGCATGGGAATTGTAAAAAAAATGCTGGTCATAACGCTTGGTATGAATAAATAAAGGTAAGAAAATTGTATACAGTAACTAAGGTTATATGTTGGGCTGGATAACCGGAGCAAATATTGTGGGAAGTGGAAACCCTTTCCCGGATATATGTCGGAATACACAAAACGAATAAACTCTACTGGGTAGGCCTATTTTATGGGAATTTCTTCGGCGCAACAAAGATATTCGTACTGTAGGTTACTGTACTGCTGTACCTCGGGGTTGAAAGTGAGGTATTTCGAATCACGAACAGGGCGGTATTGGTTTCGTTTGGAAGCCGTGTCATCAGTCACCGCCTTCTGGGGCAGCCCAGCCACGGTCTCGCGCCGCTTCCCTTTCCACCTGCGCCATACCGCAGTCTGAGGTCCCCCCTCTTTTGAGAGCATTTAAAACTTTAAAACGGAATCGTCTTTGATCGGACGATGCTAGCGCATTCCTGTAGCTGAGTTCCACGACGGCAAGACTGCGATTTTCTGGGGACGGGACGTGCGTGCGGCTATCGGGTTGCAAAGTGACGGGCAGCGCCAGCTGGGGTGAAAGCAGAATCCTCTCCCGGGAATGTTGCGGCTGCGAACCGCCTGATCCGGACAAGGCGAGCGGTGCGCGCACACTTTTAGAAAGCAGATGACAGCAGTTCTATTCGGCCAGCTGTCGATGGGACTACTGCTGTCATGGGTGAGTCGCGTCCGTTCAGGAAACACATAAAGGGCTATCCCGTATCTCATGAAGCGGAGCTCGTGACACAGAGGTAACCCGCCTCCGCCAAGGAAAAGGTATCTCGTGCGTAGCATGGGAGCGCTATGTTGTCCAGAAAGGGGTTTATTCCAGAGGACTATGTGCTGACTCGTTTGGTGGAAGATGTCCTCCAACCGAAATATAAAGCCAAGCAGCGAAAGGCTCGCTTTGTGGACAAGAACGGAAGCTGTAATGTGGCCCACACGAACATTCGCGAGCAAGGACGGTTTCTGCAAGATGTGTTCACCACCTTAGTCGATTTAAAATGGCTTCACACACTTATAATATTTACCATGTCTTCTTGTGCAGTTGGCTGTTGTTTGCTATGATATGGTGGCTTTTAGCCTTTGCTCACGGGGACCTGGACCAGAAAGGTGACGATTTTGTCCCGTGTGTCACCAGCATTCAGTCATTCGCCTCCGCGTTCCTGTTCTCCATCGAGGTGCAGGTGACAATTGGCTTCGGCGGACGCATGGTAACGGAAGAGTGCGTTGCCGCCATCATTATTCTGATCGTTCAGAACATCGTGGGACTGGTCATAAACGCCATCATGCTGGGCTGCATCTTCATGAAGACGGCGCAAGCCAACCGCCGCGCGGAGACGCTCATTTTCAGCAAGCACGCGGTCATCGCCGCGCGAAATGGCAAGCTGTGCTTCATGGTCCGCATCGGGGACCTGAGGAAAAGCATGATCATAAGCGCCGCGGTCAGAATGCAGGTGGTGCGACGGAGCACCACGCAGGAGGGGGAGGTGGTGCCCCTCGACCAAATAGACATTCAGTTGGACAATCCCGTCGGGACGAACGGCATCTTTCTCGTGTCCCCTCTCATCATATGCCACGTCATTGACAAAAACAGCCCTCTATATGAGCTATCCGCGGAAACCCTGCAGCAGGAGGACATAGAGGTTATTGTGGTGCTGGAAGGGGTCGTAGAAACCACGGGCATCACCACCCAGGCCAGAACGTCTTACTTGTCCGAAGAGATATTGTGGGGGCAGCGTTTTGTGCCCACCGTGACCGAAGAGGACGGGATGTACGCAGTGGATTACTCTAAATTCGGGAACACAGTGAAAGTGCCAACTCCAAGTTGCAGCGCTAAGAAGCTGGCCGAAGACGGCGGGCTCGCGCGGTTCAAACTTCAAGACTCGGCCGCGAGGGGTTCAGTCAGAAGACGGCGTCCCTCTTTACGATTGAAGCAACGCAGCATCTCACCGTAATTTAGACGAGGGTGACCGTTATTTTTTCATTGTTTTGCTACACTTGAACGTTCATATATATATTTATGGCAAATGTTTCCAACTGAAGACGAACTTATTTTTCTAGATGTTTAATGTAAATGTTTTACTTTTACTTTTTTTGTTTCGTTTTGCAAGATGTAGTTTTATAGCGTCCCTGCATTTTATACAATCGCTGTACTTTGTACCGTACAGGAACCAATAGAAATATGTGTATGCACTTCTTAAATGCTATGTACGATTGTAGGGCAAAATGTTCTTATGCCGACATGTCCTATCGGCAGTGGGGATCCCGCATGGAATCCTATGAAACGCATGCCTCCAGCACCTTTGTTTTTGCACATACTCAGGGTTCAATAACAAATGTGCATAGCTAAAAGCAAATATATGCAATGTCGTGTTTATGATTATGTTTATAAGTAGGCCTGCGGACACGTTTCACGCACTTGAATCATCCTTAGACGGACTCGCTGTAATATGACATGGCTGCACGTGAATGATATGACATCATGCCTTTTCAAATAAACTGCCAGCTCCATTTGAGAAGTAGGCTGGATAATATATATATATATATTTAACGTTTTTCCGTGTGTTCAGTTATGTTCACCCCGTCAGATTAGCGGACCACAAAAGCAGATGATGCACTGTATTCCACATACTTTTTTTTGCAAGAGCTAAATTAGGCTCTCTCTGCATTTAACTATTCCTGGGTCATCTACGGTAACTTTACATCGTTCAAATGAACATCTTTATGGAGCCTAGCATGGACTAATGCAGTGGACCACGTCAAGGGTATTCCTGTCCTTGGAGAGTCGCTGGGTATGCAGGTTTATTCTATTGCTTTGCACTTTATTGATCAATTAAAGCAGGTGTATTGCACAGGAAGCTTGCCTCAGTCAGGTTTTTTTTTTTTTGGGGGGGGGGGGGGGGGGGGGGGGGGGTGAGAACCAGGTTTCAGATTTTAAGGTGAAAGCAATAACCAGCAGACCCTGCGGTTTTCCAAAGGCACAAACACTAAGGCTGTACGCTCACACTACGCTATGCTGCGAAATATCCACCAGATAGGGAGCTGAAATGAGCTGAAAGCTCAGCCACGCTGTGCTCACTTAAAAAAAAAACAAAGGTGGAGCTGATGACAGATTTCTGACGTGCAACTTGCCTTCAAATAAATGGCCATAATGTGCCTGCCTGGGGTGCTAGCGTACTCTATAAGAACCATGCATACGTGTGTGTGCGCGCGCGCACGTGTGTGCGTGTGTGTGTGTGTGTGTGCGTGTGTGTGTGCGTACGTGTGTGCATGTTTCTGTGCGTGTGTGTGTGTGTGTGTGTGTGTGTGTATGCACAAGTGAGGTGGACAGACAGAAGGAATGAGAGAGGGGAGCAGTACTCTGTGAAAGTTGAAAGAGGGAAGAGCGAATGAATCACACCTGTGTTAGGTCCCAGTGCTCCACCAAAGATGTCCATTTGCTTCTACAACATGAATACAAAGGCAGTGGCAAAGTTGGCAAAGGGGGCAAAAAAATTTTTTTTTGGTCTGGGCACACAGCCACTCAAAAACAACATTTGCCAGCCATTTATACATCTGTACAGCCACAAGGCTTAATGCTGACCTTATCATTCGCCATTTCAAACACTGCCCTGCCTCCATTTCATATTCACAACCTTGCATATTTCAGCTACTGAGCAATGCTAACAGACTATCAAACAATCAGCTCTTGAATACAGCAGTTACAGCATTATTCAATAATAATAATAATATGCATAAATAAATACATAACAAAATCGTAATAACAACAAACAATAAAACTTTTTGTTTTTTGGTTTAAAATTTTTTTCGAGAAACTGCACTACACTTGTATGCTGAGCATGCGCGTACTCCCACCTACCTCAGGTACATCCGCACTTACCAGCCGCCTGTCTGTGCTGTAGAAATGTCCGCGAGACAGGACCCATGCGTCATCAGCTAGCCTTCTCTTGTACGGCGACTCCACCTCGTGGCCATTACTAGTTCTACACGTCATTCAGAAATGGCCAGAGACACGGTCGATTACTATATATATATATATATATATATATATATATATATATATATATATATATATATATATATATATATATATATATATAAAAGAACAGATTCAATGACTAACCAATTTTTTAAATAATTTAATGCAACCTAAAGTGAACATTTTTTGATTGTTTATCTGTGTCGCCGTAGTCTTATTACACCTTAAAAAATATTATATTAAATGCTAAACGGCATTTTGAATGGCATGACAGCAAAATGTTGGATTTTTGTTTGCTATGTAACTTGCTATTGCGGTTGTAGTTGATAAATTAATAATTGTCAAAATGGCAACACTAATTTTCAGTTTTGTTGAAATGTTACATACACATATTGGCGCATGCAAACGTAGGCAATGTGTCTTGACATAAAATAAGTTGTTTTTACTTTATTCTTAATAAATCTCGGCCACTTTGATCCTGCGAGAGCACACTTTTTTAAACAAAAACCAACTGGTAGGGCGAATCCACCTAGTGGCCATTACTAGCTCTACACGTAGTTCAGGAATGCCGAGACACTGTCGATTACTTGCTTATATTAGAATAAAACGGTCGCAACAAAATTAGTTCAACGACTTGAACGGATTTTGAAATGATTTAATGCAATCTGATTCACGATTGTTTATTCTCCGTGACGCAGAAAGTCATTGTATCACTTGAAGTACCGTATTAAATGCTAAAATGGCATTTAAATATACTGATAATGGGATGATAGCAGAATAGCGGTTTTGTTAGCAAGGTAACTTGCTATTGCAGCTGTAGTTTGGTAGTTTAATAGTTGTCAAAATAGCAACATTAAGTGTTGGATAACTGAAAAAAGCGTAATAGAGGTGTACAATCATATCACTTTAGAGTTGAAATGTTACATCCACAAATCAGAGCTAGAAAATGTAGGCAACGTGTTTGACATTAAATAAGATGTGCTTGAGAGATGGCGTTCAGTCTCGTATGGGCTTGTTCAAGCCCAGGCCGGAAAAACAAACCATCAATGATGACAAAAAAAGCAGAGTGGATTTTTCCTTTTTATTAGGTTATAATTCGCAGAGCATAAAATATTAAATTGCTTTTAACTTAGATAATAATTAAAATACATAAAAATGAAAGCCAGAACTGAAGGACCCTGCAAATATTAAAAATTAAAAACAAAAATTAAAAATAAATAAAAAGGAAAAAATAAAACCCCGCCCACAGAGGTGTCCCAAACGACCACCCAATCCCAGAAGAGTGATGCAGCACCGACAATGTGATCTCCAACCGACCAGCCAATCCCAGAAGAGTGACGCAGCGCAGACTCTGTGCTCTCCAACCGACCGACCAATCACAGAAGAGTGACACAGCGCAGACACTGTACTCTCCAACCGACCGGCCAATCACAGAAGAGTGACGCAGCGCTGACAGTGTGCCCTCCCTCCTCACTGGGGTTAGCCTTCTCACCTTCCCATGCACGCACACACGCACGCATACATGTACATGTACATACGCACGCACGCACACACACATGCATGCACGCATGTGCACACACACACACACACACAAGCACAAATGCTTCCTTTATTTTAATAACAAAGGTATCTTCGATCCTGAGAGAGACTATTCCTCTTTCACAAAAGCCAGCAGTGACAGAACAGGGAGGACAGAATCAGGATGGAGAACTGACTCCACGGTCGCGTCCCTCACCTCAGCCCCCCGACCCGCCCTCCACCCCACCAGATGGCGCTGTTGTTCGAGGGCATGGGACACTGTGGGGATGTTTATCCTTACGGATTGTGCTGTGATGAAGGCGGTACGGAGGTGCTGAACACCCCAGACCACAAAAACACCAGTGTGGGGCCGTCAGTCTACATGGGGAAGCCACCGAGAAGCAATCTGAGCACCCTAACTCCGCCTCCCCATAAATACCTCCCCCCCGACCCACCACCCAATATGCCCCTCCCCCTGACCACACCATGCCATAAGCTCCTCCCCCTGACCCTATCTCCCCAACCATTGACCCCGCCGCCTCCCCATATGCCCCTCCCCCTGACCCCACCTCCCCAATCCATGACCTCGCCTCCCCAATAAGCTCCTCCCCCCGTGGCAGCAGTGGGCTCCCCCTCTGCACAGCAGGCTCCAGGCTGCTGCCTCTGGCCAACAGGATGGGGTGTAGCCAGGGTTCCAGGGCGGGGTGTAGCCATGGTTACTGCACGGGGATATTACCGGAGCCAAGCTACGGGTGGAGACGGCAGGATTTGGTTTGGAGGGGCTTCATCAGGCACGGCACGCACCCCACTAACCCCCCGAAAGGACAGGAAAAGAGAGGGAAACGGCCCTGTGGGCTAAAGGTCCTGCCAGCGCGACCACGACCACGGCAACTGCGACCATGGCGACCGCGATGACCACGACGAGAGGCTGGGGAGGGCACCGCGAAGCCACTACCAATAAAGAGCCCCCCTCCATATGTCTGTACAGCAATATAGCAACGTGCGCTAAAGCAGGGCCACCATCCCGGCGCCAGGAAGAGAGCACGGTTGTGCTGAGGGTGGGGGGGGGGGGGCGTGGGAGCATAGCCAACAGAAAAACTAGACCCCCCCCCCCCTCCCCCTCCCTTCCCCGCTTCCTCTGTGGAAAACACAAAACAAAAACAAACAAATCTTAAAACTTTTAGGGGAACTAAAACAAAATAAAATAAAAACGAAAAAAAAAAAGAAGAAGATAAGGAACTGAGTCCTGGGCAGGCAGGCGGGTGGGGGGAGGGGGGGGTGCACGGATTTTACAGCTCACACCAATTCCTGCTGGTGCGGTAAGCCCCTCCCCCTCCCCCCCACCCCCACCCCCACCCCCAGCCCCACTGCACGGTCCTTATATAGCGGTACTCTGTGTGCGGAAGGTCTCTACAAAGTCCTGCAGACGCCTGAATCAGGCTCCGCCCCTTCCTACCCCCATCCTTCTCCCTCCTACCTCCCCCCCTCCTCTTCCTCCTCCTCCTCCCCGCGCCCGTGCGGTGTGGGCGTGGCCTCTCATCTCTCCGTCACGTGGTTCTGTGCGGCGGGCGGGGGGGCGGAGAGCGCCTCCGACAGGTCCTCCATGATGGCGGTCTCCTTGGGGTCCACCAGGTTGAACTCGCGCACGAAGACGGCGAAGTGCGCGTACAGCGTGTTGAGGTGCCCCTGCAGCTCCAGCGCCACCGTCTGGCCAAAGTGGGCCCAGTAGATGTGCGCCAGCACGTGGAACAGGTAGCGGCAGATCTTCTTCACCAGCGACTCGAACGAGTTGGGGAACTCCTTGCCTGCAGGGCGGAGAGAGAGAGAGGAGAGAGAGGGAGAGAGAGAGAGAGAGAGAGAGAGAGAGGGGGAGAGAGATTAGAGGGGGGGTCCCTAGGCGACTTAAAAATCGAGAGGGATGAGGGGAGAGTATGGTAGAGAGAGAGAGAGGAGACGGAGGAGGAGAGAGCTCTGGGGAGAGGGAGAGAGAGAGAGAAGAGAGAGAGGAGAGAGAGAGAGAGAGAGAGAGAGAGAGAGAGAGAGAGAGAGAGAGAGAGAGAGAGGGTAGAGAGAGAGAGAGAGAGAGAGAGAGAGAGAGAGGAGAGAGAGAGAGAGAGAGAGAGAGAGAGAGAGAGAGAGGGAGAGAGGGAGAGAGAGAGAGAGAGAGAGAGGAGAGAGAGAGGGAGAGAGAGAGAGAGAGAGAGAGGGAGAGAGGGAGAGAGAGAGAGAGAGAGAGAGCGGTTTTCACATGTTAATGTCAAAGGAGACAAAGAGCACACAGAAGTGCTGTAATTTCCGAATGGTGAAACCAAAATGTATTAAAAAATAAAAGCTGAAAATCTGCACTTTAACGGAGTGTGAATCGTTTGAGTATACATCTACAGCTGTGCAGTGCAGAGCCAAAGATGGGGCGATGTAGCTCAGGAGGTAAGAGCGATTGTCTGGCAGTCGGAGGGTTGTCTGGTTCGATCCCCGCTCTGGGCGTGTCGAAGTGTCCCTGAGCAAGACACCTAACCCCTAACTGCTCTGGTGAATGAGAGGCATCAATTGTAAAGTGCTTTGGATAAAAGCGCTATATAAATGCAGTCCATTTACCATTTATATCAGACGTTCACATATTCTTGAAAAGTAAGAAATGTTGTTCAACCTGATTAGCGATGTGTTTGTCTTTATCTTAATTAGTCTATCTTGACCCCAAGAAATAACATTTTCAGAGATTTCGTTACTAATACTACGCAACGAGTATAAAACATGAGCACTTTCCCCAAATCACTCGCCACTGCAAAGAAGAAAGCGACTCACTACAGAATGATGGAATCTGGGCCTGAGTGCAATGCTTTCATTCACACAGTAGGGGGCACCATCACCCACTGAAAACCGAACAGCTCAGAGTGACTGTAGTGTCCCACATTGAACACAAGAGGGCAGCGTTTCACCACACTCACCATATTTCGTGGGAAAGATGTCTTCGTCCGTCACCAGCTTCTGCACCAGACTCATGACGAAGTCCACGTACTGGGGGGCAGTGCATTTCGTCTTCTTCCCTCTCTCGTCATACCAGTAGTATATCCTGGGGGGGGGGGGGGGGGGGGGGGGGGGGGAGACAGACGCGTCAGAGCGCTACACGCTAAGCTACGCTGCCACCCACAACAAAAGGGCTTCAGCAAAGGGCCAACAAGCACACCACCACCAGAAAATCAATTTCATGGCAGATAACACAGCAGGCAGGTGCCCACTCAAATAAGACAAATCATTTTCCAGAACTTCAGATAACTTTTTAGTTTGTGTGGACTGTGAGGTATGATGTTTAAAGGACCTGTGGTGGAATTGTTGAGGTCATTTGGGGTTAAAGGGCTTCTAGTTCTGAGGCACATCTAAATGTAGACACAGACGCACGCTTCACTCTGCAGGAGCTGATGAGCTTAGCAGTGGAATTCATGTACAGACAACTAGAACTTTGTTGGAATTTTGCTTACAGCAAAAATGTTTTCCCAGACATTTCAGAAATGAGGGAATGAAAATTTGCATTTTTCAACACTTCCCAGAGGTATGAAAGCCCATGAGGGACCCTGCACACGATTCCGCACGGACGAACGCTGACAGGCAAATCTCTGGTTGCGGGGGGGGGGTACTCGTTCACCCCTCAGACACGCATCTCCAGGACTGACCAGCAGAGGGAGCCCTAACCCTTAAACTGACGAGGCCTGCTCCAGTCTCAGGTGAACAGGAGCGACACTCGGACCGGAGTCGTTTCTGTATCGGGCCCCCCGTCGCTGGGGGGGGGGGGGAGCGAGCCCGTTTTTAATGAGGAGCTGAGAAAGCTCCGCTACGTTCCAGCCCAGGTGCATGCTGGGTAATACGGCTGTTCTACTGACACCCTGACCCTCGGGCTGGGGCGAGGGTGGGGGGGGGTTATGTGGTCATTGCTAATTCCCTGGAATGCAGACCGCAGGAGAGGGTTGTTCACACAGCTGACCCCCCCCCCCCACAGGAGGTGGAGAAGAGGACTGTTCACCATCCCAGCCTGAAGTCACAGCGGGCGGTGTACTGGACTCCGAAATCACAAACTGGCCGGGTCCGAACAGCCAATCAAACTGCAACAGCAACCAGGCCTCCCCAACTGCCCTGGTGCATCGCAGATGATGTGGCTTTACTTCACATTAATAAATGCCCTGCCCCCGCCCCCCCCCCACCCCCGCCCCCACACCCAAAGCACTGAACTGCTGCCCGTTTAGCCTCACTCAGCAGGCACTATAATAAAAATAACAACAAGGATAATTACACATTTTTGTGCTCTTTATGTAACCGGTGCACTGTATTGAGCTGCAGAGAGAGAGAGAGAGGGGCCGTCCCCGTGTGTGTGTGTGTGTCGATAAGAACACGCTGTTAGAGCAGGACTCAGAGAGTGTGTGAAGGCTCATCGCGTGCCAGCGAGGCGATGTGTGTGTCAGATACACAGCGCCCCCCCCCCCCCCTCTGAGGGACCCGCAGGTAAGGGCTGTGGGGGGGTTTGTTTATTCTTCACCACTTCCTCCAGCATACCAAAAACCACCCACAAGGGGCCTCTGTGTGTGCACAAGTGTGTTTTTGTGTGTGTGTGTGTGTGTGTGTGAGTGTGTGTATGTGCGTGCATGTGTGTGTGAATCTGTGTGTGCGCGTGTGTGTGTATGTGTGTGTGTATGTGTGTGAGAGTGCGTGTGTGCGCGCGCGTGTGTGTGCATGTATGTGTGTGTGTGTGGTGTGTGGGTGTGTGTGTGTGTGTGTGTGTGCATGCGCATGTGTGTGTGTGTGTATGTGTGTGTGTATGCGCGCGTGTGTGTGTGTGTGTGTGTGTGTGTGTGTGTGTGGGTGTGCGCACAGAGGAGACAGCCTGTCTGCAGAGGGGAGGGCGACAGCATCGGCTCACCAGGCTCATCTCTGAGGTCAGAGGTCACTGAACCTTCAGCTTAAACCAATTCTGGGGACGGAGGCTTAAAACACACACAGACCCAACAGTCAACCCACCGCCACACAGCACAGTTTAATGGGAAAACCCACAAAGTGCGTCTTTACCAAGGAAACACACACAGTCATAAGTACCGTATAACCACAGATTCTACAGACTCATTCTGTCCACTCAACAGGCCCTGTTCTACAGTAGAGCAGTGGCTCCAAACCCTGTTCCTGGAGACCTACCATCCTGTAGGTTTTCATGCCAAACCCTAACAAAGCCACACCTCACACAACAGCAGCTAGAGATCACGATGAGCAGAAAATGAGCAGAGTCACATGCGCCAAATTGCGGTTGAAAAGAAAAGGGACAGGAGGGCAGATCTCCAGGAACAGGGCTGGGACCCCCTGCAGAGGAACGTCCACCTCAAAGAAGGTTCAGAAGGTGGTTTATTTTTTTGCGTTTCGGTGGCAGGGAGGCGGGACGGAGCCATGAGAAGAAAGCGCCAGAACCGCGGTCGCCTCCGCACCCGATCGGGGGCGACGCCCGTCAGCAGCCCTGCGGTTTTCCAACCGCCTGACAGTCTGGTTGCCGTACCGACCGGACCTGTCCCGAGATCCTGTTCTACAGGCCTCACGAGGAGCCCGGCTCAGGAGAGGGATCATCTGTTCCCCCGACAGGACGGACCAGTCAGGATTCAGGATGAGCGATTAAAGCAAAACCACTTCCCCGTTTCCCCGCTGAGCTGCAGCGCTAACGCCGTTTAACAACAGCCACTAAAACTACAACAGCCGCTAAAACTACAACAGCCGCTAAAACTACAACAGCCGCTAAAACTACAACAGCCGCTAAAACTACAACAGCTGCTAAAAACTACAACAGCCGCTAAAACTACAACAGCCACTAAAAACTACAACAGCCTCTAAAACTACAACAGCTGCTAAAACTACAACAGCTGCTAAAACTGCAACAGCTGCTAAAACTACGACAACAGCCACTAAAACTACGACAACAGCCACTAAAACTACGACAACAGCCACTAAAACTACGACAACAGCCACTAAAACTACGACAACAGCCACTAAAACTACGACAACAGCCGCTAAAACTACGACGACAGCCACTAAAACTACGACGACAGCCACTAAAACTACGACGACAGCCACTAAAACTACGACAACAGTCGCTAAAACTACGACAACAGCCACTAAAACTACGACGACAGCCACTAAAACTACGACAACAGCCACTAAAACTACGACAACAGCCACTAAAACTACGACAACAGCCACTAAAACTACGACAACAGCCACTAAAACTACGACAACAGCCACTAAAACTACGACAACAGTCGCTAAAACAACGACGACAGCCACTAAAACTACGACGACAGTCGCTAAAACAACGACGACAGCCGCTAAAACTACGACAACAGCCACTAAAACTACGACAACAGCCACTAAAACTACGACAACAGCCACTAAAACTACGACAACAGCCGCTAAAACTACGACGACAGCCACTAAAACTACCACTAAAAACTACAACAGCAGCCACTAAAACTACGACAACAGCCACTAAAACTACGCCAGCCACTAAAACTACGACAACAGCCACTAAAACTACGACAACAGCCACTAAAAACTACGACAACAGCCACTAAAAACTACAACAGCCACTAAAACTACGACAGCCACTAAAACTGCAACAACAGCTGCTAAAACTACGGCACATCTCCTCCACTAAAGCTTAATTTAAGACAGATTCTCTCTCAAACACTGTGTACAAGCCAAATATTTTCCTGTACTGTTTATGAAATGCATTAAATTACACAACCGGCGCACGCATGTAGACGAGGTAGATACCTTCTAAAAATATGCATGTCTGTTACTCATTATCATCAGGAGTGGGAAGCGCACTGATTCATAATCACACGGAGACTCAGGTCCATTTTAATGCACCTCCGCAGCGTTCTGCATGTCCAGAGGGCCGTGTGCACAACGACAGAGATGAGCAGAGCTTCCGGAAGGCTTCCCTCTCTCTCAGTCACGGGGCGGTGGGGGGTGGGGGGCAGCGATGGGACAGGGAGGGTTTAGGGGCCCCCGTGACTGAAGAGCAGGGGTGTACAATCCAAACAAAAAGGACCTGTGCAGGTTTTTGTTTTAGCCCAGCACACAGCCCACACCTTTCTACTAATGAACCAGATTATGGTCTTCAATAAAGACCTTGATAAGTAAGAATTAAATGTCTTAGTGCTGGACTGAAACAAACAACATGCCCTCACATTGGTGCTTTTTTCAGATAAGATTGGACACCCCTGTTGTAGAGCTCCAATAAGATGTCAATCACATAAACTTATTTGGACCAATCAAAAGGTTTTGCTCCGCAGAGTAAAACGGTGATTGGCTGAAACCAGCGAGGCCCCTCCCCTCGCAGCTCCTGGCGTTCCTCCAAAAGGAAGCATGAGCGGAATCTCCCTCCCTGTCAAACTGTGAGGCCTGTTTTGGGTCAAGGGAGTCAAGACAATGAATCCCCCCCAAACCCAACCCACAACCCAACCCCCCCCCCGTCTACCTGGCAGCCCAACAGAGAGAACAGGATCTTTAAAGGCTGGCTGTGGAGCCAGGAGACTGTTTGATCTCGGCCCCGACACCCCCCCCCCCCCCCCCCCAGCCCCCTGAGCCCCAGGCTCTTACCCATAAGCCCCTGCAACACCTGCCTCACTGAAGCCAAGACTACCAGAGAAAAACAGTCAACAAACGAAGAGCACGTTCCAGCCCCGGCTCCAGCTTCCTGTCATGGCAACGCCGCCAGCCCCAGTCTTACCCCTCTCAGGGGCTCGGGGGCTGCTGTTGTTTTTGTTTCTTTTCGGTTAAAAGTTCTCCCCGGGTCATCAGCCGAGTCGCTTTACCACACAGGCAGCACGGCAGAGGAAGATCGACGCAGTTTGGGGAGAGACAATCAAACGCTTCACAAAGCAGCCCAAAGGCTGCGGGGTGGAGATTTTTAAAGAGACTTTAAAATCCACAGCATTAAAAATGAACTTTAGAGTGAGATCACTACTGAGTACCACTGCTCAGATTATTCATTATTAACTGAAAGTCAGGTTTATAGCAGCCTCTGTTTCCCCCATCTGAATAAAATGTACGAATGCATACTGAGGATGGGCTGTGTGCTCTTCCTTAGAGTTACATAAAGAAAATTACTAACTGGAGCTCTATCCAGTGTGTGAGCACTATCCAGTGTGTGAACACATTCTATCCAGTGTGTGAGCACATTCAATCCAGTGTGTGAGCTCTATCCAGTGTGTGAGCACATTCTATCCAGTGTGAGCTCTATCCAGTGTGAGCACATTCTATCCAGTGTGAGCTCTATCCAGTGTGTGAGCACATTCTATCCAGTGTGTGAGCTCTATCCAGTGTGTGAGCACATTCTATCCAGTGTGTGAGCCCTATCCAGTGTGTGAGCACATTCTATCCAGTGTGTGAGCACATTCTATCCAGTGTGTGAGCACATTCTATCCAGTGTGTGAGCACATTCTATCCAGTGTGTGAGCACATTCTATCCAGTGTGTGAGCACATTCTATCCAGTGTGTGAGCCCTATCCAGTGTGTGAGCACATTCTATCCAGTGTGTGAGCCCTATCCAGTGTGTGAGCACATTCTATCCAGTGTGTGAGCCCTATCCAGTGTGTGAACACATTCTATCCAGTGTGTGAACACATTCTATCCAGTGTGAGCACATTCTATCCAGTGTGTGAGCACATTCTATCCAGTGTGAGAGCTCTATCCAGTGTGTGAGCTCTATCCAGTGAGCGCGCTCAGTCAGCGAACAGGAAGTCCAAACGCAGCAGTACTCACGTGTTGCAGGCGGTCATAGCCTGACACGTCTCCCCCGTGCAGAACTCTGAGATTGTGCTGTACTGCAGGTTTATGAGATTGAAGAAGGTCGTCGCTGGAAGAGAGCAAAAAGATGGGCGTGTTACCGGGTGGGAAAAAAATAAAAATAATAATCCCAGTCTGGAGCAACAGAGGGCTTGGAAAGAGAACCACACCTCAGTCTTAACTGGAGAAGATTCAGTTTTATTCCCCTTAATGCCACAAACAGCTGCAGATCAAAACTTAATCCATGCTCATAAACAGATCAAAAACTTAATCCATGCTCATAACAGATCAAAACTAAACCCGTGCTCATAAACAGATCAAAAACTAAACCCGTGCTCATAAACGGGCTTTATGTGTGAAACACACTGAATCTGAAAAGCCTTGTTCTCCCTCCCCAGCTCCAAAGCGAAGGACACCGTAATGAACAGCCCCGACGCTGAAAAGCATCCACATAAAACAGGCGTGCAATTAACACAAGCCTCGGCACGAAGGCCTCTGAGCAGCCCGTCCGATATTAAGCACCTAATTACAGGCAGCTCCAAAACAAACACAGTGCCTCACAAACAGACTTCCAGGCATTGCTCGAATTACAGGCGATCGCACACAAATCAAACTGGTTCTCACTTAATCTTTCATCACTGAAGCCTCAAAAAAAGAAAATCCGCTAGCTTGGTTTTAACTTGCCTAATCTTTGTTTTATATGGTGTTATGTAAGTGGAAAAATATGAACCTACAATCCATTCTGGCAAACAGCTGCCTTTCAAATCTTTTTCAAAACAAACACAGAGATACTGATTCAAGAAATAATTTCCTCAACTTCAAAAGCCATGGAGAAGAGCAAGAGAAAAACACCTTCCTTAAAGGTGCAGACGTGTCAGTACAGCATAATCAGTTCTTCTTAAAGGCAGATGTATCAGCAGAAAAATTAACTGTTCTTCTTCAAGGGGCAGATGTGTCAGTGCAATATAACCAGTCGTTTGTCTTAAAGGGGCAGACATCTTTGTACAGTATAATCAGTTCTTAAAGGGGCAGCTGTATCAGCAGTATAGTTTATTGTTCTTAAAGGAGCAGCTGTATCAGTAGTATAATTGATTGTTCTTAAAGGAGCAGCTGTATCAGTAGTATAATTAATTGTTCTTAAAGGAGCAGCTGTATCAGTAGTATAACTAATTGTTCTTAAAGGAGCAGCAGTATCAGTTGTATAACTAATTGTTCTTAAAGGCACAGTTGCATCAGTAGTGTAATTTATTGTTCTTAAAGGAGCAGCTGTATCAGTAGTATAACTAATTGTTCTTAAAGGCACAGTTGTATCAGTAGTATAACTAATTGTTCTTAAAGGCACAGTTGCATCAGTAGTGTAATTTATTGTTCTTAAAGGAGCAGCTGTATCAGTAGTATAACTAATTGTTGTTAAAGGCACAGTTGCATCAGTAGTGTAATTTATTGTTCTTAAAGGAGCAGCTGTATCAGTAGTATAACTAATTGTTCTTAAAGGCACAGTTGTATCAGTAGTATAACTAATTGTTCTTAAAGGCACAGTTGCATCAGTAGTGTAAT
>CM045898.1:45811018-45851018 GCA_025169545.1 Anguilla japonica
ACAGGTCTTGGGGGGCAGAGGGGCAAGGGCAGGGGCAGGGCAGCGTTCGGCGGGCTGTGGGACAGGGGCAGGTCCGGGGGGCAGAGGGGCAGGGCCTGGGGGGGCAGAGAGACAGGGGCGGGGGGCAGCTCTCGGCTGTGGGACACTAGAGTACTCCTGGGGCTGCTGTCCCATAGCTGGATCAGTGAAAGGGGACTGCCAGGAGCCAGCTGTTGTCCCCAAACCACAGAGAGAGTGACTTGGGGGGGGGGGGCCTGTCAGGCCCCAAATTTACTGACTGACTTCCACAGCTGGGGGGGGGGGGTGGCTTGAGGGGAACCCAGTCACCTCAGGTTTGAGTCAATTTCCCCATTCCCCCATCATAAATCACAGGCCCCACATGGTGCCCAGCGCCCCCTCCTGTTGAAGGAAAAGAGCAGCGCTCACTGATGCACACTGGGAAACAAGCCCAGGAAAGCTGAACAGGGTGAAACGCTACGAGCCTGAGCAGCTCGTTTCAGACGAAGCCAGGAGCTGGGATTTAGTTACCATGGACAGAAAAGCAGCCCAACTCGCCCTGTACCCCCGTGAGGTCATTATGCCCACGCTCTGCCCTTTAACAGAATCAGCTGAGTGATGTCACAACGCCGGTTCCCCAAAACAACCAGGAGTCACGCTTCAATGCGCTCCTTTGTGTTTGCAGAGAGGAGAGAGAGAAGAAGATAAAAAAATAACTCATTTACTAAGGGAGTAACGCTTCTGGGAAAATTTGTTTTCCTGGAACGCATGCAAAACAATCCGATGACCAAAAAAAACACAAGACAGAGAAGCGGGATACGTCCCACTATTCATCCTCTGCGGTGAGAGGTGGTGGTGGGGGGGGGGGGGGGGGGCTTTTTACCAGTGTGAGTCTGTTTGCAAGCAGAGAGAAACAGTACAGGCTTCAGGCCTGAACTGAGAGACATTCAGACTGACGTCGGGGGGGGGGGGGGGGGGGGGGGGGGGGGGGGGGGGGACGCCACTCTGGGGTTAACTCTGGAGGAGCGTGCGATTGGGGAGCGGGACAGGGGGATAGGGGGAGCGGGGAGCGGGGGGGGGAGCGGGAGAGCGGGGAGAGGGGAGAGGGGAGCGGGGAGGGGGGGGGAGAGGGGAGAGGGAGCGGGAGCGGGATGGGGGAGCGGGAGGGGGAGGGGGAGAGGGGGAGAGGGGGGCGTGCGATTGGGGAGCGGGATAGGGGGAGCGGGGAGCGGGGCAGGGGGATAGGGGGCGGGGGAGCGGGGAGGGGGAGCGTGCGATTGGGGAGCGGGATGTAGGGGGAGCGGGGGGGAGCGAGCGGGGCAGGGGGATAGGGGGAGTGGGGGAGAGGGGGAGCGTGGAGCGGGGGAGCGGGAGGGGATAGGGGGAGCGGGGAGCGGGGAGGGGGATAGGGGGAGCGGGGGGAGGGGAGCGTGCGATTGGGGGAGCGGATAGATAGGGGGCGAGCGGGGAGCGGGGCAGGGGGATAGGGGGAGCGGGGAGAGGGGAGCGTGCGATTGGGGAGCGGGATAGGGGGAGCGGGGAGCGGGGAGCGGGGAGCGGGGCAGGGACTTGCGCTGCATTCCACAGGGATGGGGGCAGGCCTCTTCCTCCTGCGTGTCCCGTCCTGTCCCGCCTCATTCCGCACGTTTCTTTCCCTCCGCCGCCGCGCTGCAGCACGGACACAGGGCCCCGTGGCGGGAGGAGAGGGGAGCCAAGGACGCGCAAGACCGCCATCGCTGACCATAACCGGGCTACCGGAACCCCCCCGAAACCCGCCGCCATTACCATCCCGCCATCCACAGACACTGCATACGCAGGGGTACCCCAACAGGGCCGCCCCCTTCCAGAGAACCCAACAGGAGCCAACTGCTGAAAGTCAACTGCCAAAGCTCGGTCTCCCACCACAGACTCTGGAGCAAGACCCCAGTGGCCCAATCAGCAAAGCACCCAGTCACCCTGTCAATAACGCCAAACACACCAGTCATGGTGTCATTAATGCCAAACACACCAGTCATGGTGTCATTAATGCCAAACAGACCAGCCACCCCATTAGTGATACCAAATGAACCAGTCTGGCCGTTAATAAGGCCAAATCGACCAGTCATGCCGTTAATGCCATACGGACCAGTCACCCCATTAGTAAAGCCATACGGACCAGTCACCCCATTAGTAAAGCCATACGGACCAGTCACCCCATTAGTAAGCCATACGGACCAGTCACCCATTAGTAAAGCCATACGGGACCAGTCACCCATTAGTAAAGCCATACGGACCAGTCACCCCCCATTAGTAAAGCCATACGGACCAGTCACCCCATTAGTAATGCCATACGGACCAGTCACCCCATTAGTAAAGCCATACGGACCAGTCACCCCATTAGTAAAGCCATACGGACCAGTCACCCCATTAGTAATGCCATACGGACCAGTCACCCCATTAGTAATGCCCTACGGACCAGTCACCCCATTAGTAAAGCCATACGGACCAGTCACCCCATTAGTAAAGCCAAACAGACCGGTCGTCCCACACCGGCACGGGGGTGAACCAGTGCAGTGGAGCAGTGATTCCAGACTTCCCTTTTCTTCCCCTCAAAACTGGCATGGAGAGAAGCGCTGTGGATGCATGCCTTACCCCCCCACCCCCCCCCCCCGCCCCCACCGTCCCGGCCGGACCAGAACCTCACCCGCCCACGCAGGCCGATTCTGGGGCCTCTACAGCTGCCTACAGCCCTGCTGTGGACCCAAACCATACCTTTTATGGCCTTTTAAGACTCCGGACCCTGTCACCGTGAGGGGGTGGGGGGGGGGGGGGGGGTCACTGGCCATAGCACGCCTCCTTCCTAAAATAAACTAATGGCTCAAGAATTTGACTAATACTGCACAATTTTTGGGAGAACAGGGAGAAGAAAAAAAAACAGGAAACTACTTCAGGACACAGCAGGCCTGTGTGAAAGGCCAGCCAGCCTACATGCTCAGACTGTTTTAACTGCGATCAAAGACAATGATAATGACAGAACTACAGAGCACCCCCCCCCTCCACCCCCCCACAACATAAATGTAAAAACCAGAGAGTTCCCTCTGCTGCTGCCCCCGTTAGCCCCCCGTCAACGTCACCAGACTGCGGTCGAACTGCATGCAGCTGTTGCAGTCGTGTACAGTGCAGTGGACACACACACACACACACACACACACACAGCCTGATCTGCACCTCCAACAGCACACAGCTGAGAACACCTCCAAACACACTCCGGCCCTCTCTCTCTTAACCCTGTGAGAACGAGACACGGCAAGTCAACTGGGATAAAACGTTTTTTCGGAGGAAACCAAGAGGGAGAGAGGGATGAGTAGGCCAGAAAGGAGGAGAGAGGCATGGGTAGGCCGGAAAGGAGGAGAGAGGGTGATTTAAGCACCCAAATGCCCTCAGTAGCTCATTAACCACCCATCTTACTCCCTTACGTCCAGACGGGGAGGTTCTACACACCGAGCGCTAACTCTCAACTCTCACAAAGTGCAGGGCTACAAAACGAGCGCTAAGCGCAAATGCTCACAAAGAGCAATGTCCACACCAAGCGCTAACCTGCTAACTACACACCGAGTGCTCAGAAAGAGAGAAAAGAAAGAGGGGGTTAAAATAGTGGGGACCTGAAAGAAAGGGGCATTGAAAGATTCAGAGGGAGAGACATAATTAGGGAGAGTGAGAGTTATCTTGTACTGTCTTGAAGTTCAAGTTATTGTCACTGTTGATTCACATTTTATGTAGCCTAAATCATACTGGTCATACTACGACAGTGTGTTCAAATCAGAACTAAACTGAATTGAGACAAAAGCAGAAAAAAGAGAGAATGAGAGTAAGAGAGAGAATGAGAGAGAAAGAGAGAGAGAGAGAGAGAGAGACAGAGAGAGAGAGGAGAGAGAGGAGAGAGAGAGAGAGAGAGAGAGAGAGACCCAGTTGACCGGGACTCGGGTGAACAGGCTCCAGCGGAGGTTCAGGTCCACAGTCTCTGCACTCAGGTAGGGCAGCAGGTCTGTAACAAACCCCCGGGGGCCGCGGCCTCTCTTTCAACGACCCGCACCGCACACCTGCTGCTTTCCACAGCGCTGCCATTGTGCGCCTCGCGCGCTCTCTCAACCGAGGGGGGGGGGGGGGGGGGGGGGAGGGGAGGGAACCAAACCAACGGAAAAACCCGGGCGTGGGTGTCCTGCTGGAACGCGGACGCCGTGGAGCGAGGAGGGAAACTCGCCATTGTGTGCGGAGCGATGACGTCGCCCCGATTTTCCGTCCGTCCCGGCGAGCGCGAGGAGAGCAGCCAGCGCTGAAAGACGAGCAGCGCACCGGCGGACCGCAGCCTCCGCCACGGATCGGAGCGCTCGAGTTCCCCGAGGTTTCGGAAGCAGACGCGCAGTCCGGACGGGGATGGGGGGGGGGGGGGGGGGGGGGGGGGGGTCCCCATACCGAGCTTTTTCCACCCAGCAGTCGGGGCATAATGCTCCTTTAAGACACATTTTTTTTAAAAACATTCAGGACATGGAGTTTCTAAAAACGTTTTTACGAAATTGACGGGTTTTCATGTTCCTGAATGAATAACCACGACGGGAAACTTTTTTACCACAGACGCCGCGCTACATCGCTGACCACTGATCTCACCGGTTGCGGAGGGTTTTGTGGGTGAGAATAAAACCTGGCAACCCGGGGCCCGAGGCTGCAGAGAGCCAGAGGCCCACGCAGAACACATTCGACTACAATTAACTTAAACGGGGCAATTTAACGACCTGCAGAAAGAGCGAGGTTTAAAAATAGGTTCTGAGCCCCAGGGGCAAGGGGTATGCATCACGGGTCTGTTTCCAATCCACCAAAATGGGTGCATTCAGGAACAGAGTCCAAAAAAAAACCCCTCAGCCTCCGCGGTGCCCTTCCTTGTTTGTTTTTTATTGACCAATTTATTTATTTATCCAAAAGCAAAAACAGCTGCTCATCAGTGCAGAGGACTCGGGTTCTAACAGCGTGTGTGCAAACAGCCCCTGCAGTTACGCAGTCCTGCTGTGTGTGTCCCACCCCCAAACTCCCGTTACCAACCAAACCCCCCGACACGCCAACCCCCCCCCCCCCCCCCCCCCCCCCCCAGCTGGGCCGACGCAAAAACCTACGGGCCCAGACGCCAGGGAGCGAGAAATAATCGGGATTCCTCGCTTTACTGCGGCGTTACGCAAGGCCCCGGCAGCGCCGCCGCCGCCGCACCTCCTCACCAGCGACCCATTTATGGAGTTCTCCAGTCTCCCGCGGTTACGGGCTCCGGATTGCGAAACCGTGAAGCTAAACAGGACCGGCCGGGGTACCGGGAAAGAGAGAGAGAGAGAGAGAGAGAGAGAGAGAGAGAGAGAGAGAGAGAGAGAGAGAGAGAGAGGAGAGGGAGAGGGAGAGGGAGAGGGAGAGGGAGAGGGAGAGGGAGAGGGAGAGGGAGAGGGAGAGGGAGAGGGAGAGGGAGAGGGAGGGAGGCTGTGATCGTTAGCATCTGGAAGCGGTCGTGTTCAAAACCCCGACTGCGTCCCGTCGAATGCAGGCCTAGCATCAGAAACTACGTGGAGGGGGGAAAAATAAATAAAAAAATAATAACTAAAAAAAGCATCATGTGAAGTGTGTGGATGTGGTGTTTTTTTTTTTTTTTTTTTTTTAGTTCTAAACTCTTTTTAGAATTTTATTTTATTTTGTCAGTCTGTCAGCGTCTCCTCCACGCACAGCCCAAATTATAACTCGGTCCCATTTCAGCACTGAAACAGAACCAACTCAGCAGGGCTCGCGAACACCAGGAAGCAGACGTCCGGCGCGCGAACTCCGCTCGGACTCCGGGATCTCGGGGTCCCGTAAATCCGAGGGGGGCGAATTCCGAGAAACGGGGAAAACCGAACTGGCGTCTGAAAAACCCGCCGGGTCGTCCCACCTGAGCATTCCGACCCGGAATGCCAGCCATTCCAACAATTCAGACAAGACACACAGTCCTGCGGACTGACCTTCAAAAGCCAAAAAACAAGTCTAAAAAAAGGAGGGAAAAAAGCCCATATTGCGCAAGAGAAAATACTTTTTCAAATGGGGGGAAAAAAAAAAAAAAAAAAAAAAAAAAAAACAGGCCTAGTAACTGCCCCCACGCCTGAATGAGTGACGAGGGGGTACTCTGCGACTTTTAAACACAAATGGCGGACATACCACCATTAACACTGGAGAAACAGCATTCCGCTGAAGCCTACGTCCCAGCAAAGAGTCTCACAGGGTGCCTTTAATGCCTGCCATTAGTCCAACACCACTGCTCTTCCCAGCTCCCAGTACCGCCTCTCACTGGACAAGGAAAACAGCCCAACACTGGATTCCAGGAGGGAGTCAATTTTACAGAACAGTGTCTCAGGTTGGAGCTACTGTACTTTACTTGCACAGCCTATGCCTTATTATTATTATGATAATAACAATAATAATAATAATCATGTTATTATTATTATTATTATTATTATTATTATCATCATTATTATTATTATTATTATTAATAATAATAATAATAATAATAATAATAATAATAATAATAATAATAATATTATTATTATTATTGAGTGCCTTGCACATTCTGCTATAGTTTAGAGGACACCACTGCAGATGAGCTTGCTGTGAGGTCACACAGCAGGAGCCAATCAGGTTCCTCCTCAGCACTGTGCTCAAAAAAACCCTCCAATCAAAATCTCGCCCTTTGACCTCACTGCAGTGAGCGCACAGGGTCATCCGTTAATCGTCCATCATCTAGTCAGGCCTTAAAGTGGGAAGCAGCGAGCCAGCCCCACACTGTACCCTCTTCCTGATACCTGGGTTAGTCAGTGAGCCGGCAATCGCCCTGACCACCTGGGTCCTGGGAGGGCACAGGTGCGGACGCTGCGAGGCGGTCCGTGTGTCCGTGTGTCGTCCGTCCGTGCGTCCGTGTGCTTTAAGCTACGCCTACACTGCGCGAGGACTTGAAAGGCACCCACTGAGCTTACTGCCCTCCGTGACTCAGATGCCCCCGGGGGCAGTAATGCAGGATTGTGTACTCATGACACTCTGAGCTCTCCTGTGTTCCTTCCTACCCCCCCCTGCTCCTTGAACTACAGAAAGGTTCCGGGTGGCAACAGGAGTCTCCCCAGGCCTCGGTTAGCGGACAGATCACCCACTGGCCCCGGGTCCTGTTCTGGGAAAGTCCCTTTTTCGACATTTTCAGAACGTGCATCCCCGTGGGAACATTTTAGCCCAAACGGGAGGGAGACGGACGGACGGACGGAACGTTCCGGGTTAAGAACACGGCGCCCAGCGTCCGGTGGGCGTGCAAACACTCCGGGGCTACGTCCTCCTGTAGGGGGCGCTCCCTAGTTAAAATCGAATAAAAAGATAAAAGAAATAAAACGAGCCCAGAGGAGGAGCAGACTGCAGGACTCCTGGGGCTGAGCCACAGCAGCGGGGGCATCGGCCTGCGTCACAGTGGCCACCAGCAGGAGCGGCCGGAGATGCTCCTCACAATGGATTTATCACCCAGCCCCCCCTCCTCATCCTGCCCCCCCCCCCCCCCCCCATCCCTTTAGCACCTGAGCATAAATAAGCCTGGCTCAAAGTGAACAGCTAAAGGGGGGGGGGGGGGGCCATTAGGCCTGCGTTCCGCTACACCCCCCCCCCCCCCCCCCCCCCCCAGAAAGCTCCTGCCACATACCCACAAGTCTTCTGTAGAACTGATTCATCTCTCTCCCTCGCTCTCTCTCTCTCTCACACACACAACACACACCAAATTTAAGGGCTGCATGAGGTAATTACTGAACATTCCAGTAAGGCCGGATCAAGGTGTACACACAAATACACCAATACACACACACACACAGTTTTACTACCACTCTAAGTTTACACCTTTAGAGTGATACTGTTTATCATAAGGAAGAGTCAGTAAGATTATTTTCTACATGTCCTGAGTTCTGTGCCAATTCATTATATGTGAAATAACTCCACACCAAATTTATTTCATGCATTTTTCTACCCATTTCTTCTGCATCAGGTCAAAGCCTCTACTAGCACCTAGACATTGTTTTGGGGACAAACGTGCAGAAATGGTGGATTTTTTGGCAGAGAACATCTCCAATAGCATGACAGCACTGAGCAAGCCACAGTAATCGTTTTAATAGCATTTTTTTTAATCCAATTTTTCCGTGAAGTCTAGGTCATCTAACAAATCGATGTTCTACAACAGGGCTGAAGTTCAGACCAATAATTTTTTTTAAAATGATACATAGCAGGTAGCCGACATTTGCACAGAAAAACAACCAACAAATTCAACGCAACAGCGGTAAAAAGTGTTGGCTAATCTGACAGGATGGCTTATTCACGCATTAAACTGCTTCTCTTTTTTTTTTTTTTTTTCTTTTTAAACATGGGTCAAGGTACTGCAAATCAACTCGACACTGTACTGTCGTTGTGCATAGAGAGCCCACGGGCATTCTGCCACTGCCAAGTCTGAGCAAGATAGCAATGATAAAACGCAAATTTAAAGGTCCGTATCTGAGGAATCAGTCGTAAAACAGTCGTTTAGTTATTCAGTCACAGAAGCAGCAGAAGACGCGCTCCTGGTTTCAGTGACCATCCGGCGCACAGTGCGCCTAAGGGGAAAACACGGAGTTATTTGAAATCTGTCACCTGCAACCCACAAGTTAAAAAAGCCGTTAAAATCGGATCATCGCTTGACCCACTTTCTCAAGGTAAAGAAAGGCATTCCCGGATCACTTCTACACACCGTGCTGTCGTTCGGAGCCCCTGAATATATGCGCCACAAAAGGACCGAACTGTTAAAAGTACATCAAGAAAATGTGTGAACAGGAATGCAAGACATTTCATTTAAAATGGGGCACATGTACTGCATTTTGCGCTCGGTTAACTACACTGTATGAAATAACATTAAAATATCGCCATAAATTTGGCCAAATGCGGAGTGTGGACTGCCTAATAACAATCAACGGTGGACAGTGCTATAAATGCGTTCTGACAGAAACATTATTGCAGCGGATATTTTCGGCGTTTCTATTCTTATTATCGCCTGTACAGACTTCAGAGCAATGCGATAGGCCTACTGCTGAATACTCGATATTGAAACTTACTTTCTATAACAACGTGCGCAATATTGGAATATATTTTTTAAAATACCATCCCACTTTTGCGTTACATTTATAACGAAGTAGTACACCGTATAAAAGGGAGAAACGCACGCACAACATGCTTGCTGCTATGTCACGACCCGTAAACTGTGGCGATGGAAACTTCCACTTATAACTCACTGCGCGCTTCCCAAAGCTGCCGCAAAGCAATGCGTAGCCAACTGTCCCACTAAAAATACTCCCAAGGTGTACATTTTTAAAACATGGTATAGACTTTTTAGCGTTACCTCAACACTTTTCCGACAGCCTGTAGGACCATTTTGCAACTTAATCCGTTTTTGGGGGTTTTCTGTGAGAGCAGGGCCGTATTGTCTCCCGAAAGGGTACAGTGATCTCCGACCATGGTAGCGCAGGCACCACTCCGGTCGGACCGTGCGCGATCTATGCGTGTTAGTGTGATGTTCCCCGTCTTCTCCATCTGCGAAAGCAGGATTCTTTCAGGAATTTTAAGCCAGGTCCGCCCCTTTTACAACTTGCAGCCAATCAGCGAGCGAGGGGGGCGGCGACAAGTTCCCAAAACGAAGAGAAAAAACGGACAGAAGGAAAACACACCACATCACGCGACACTGCAGGACAAGTCACAGTTTGCCCCTTCGGACACAAAGGATTTTTATTGCTTTGATTTGTATGCGCATTTCCGTAGAACATTCTCAAGGGAATAACGTGCAAATTGAGTTGGACAACGTTTTTAATTTTTTTTTTTTTTAACTCAAGTTATAGAGTTGGGGGACACACTGCAAATATTAAAGTAAATACTATTTCAAAAATATATGAAAATGTTTCAGTGTTTCACTAGAAATGTAGCCATGTTAAATTATCCAGAGCAACAAGAAAAATATTGCAACAAATATAAGGCAAGCTACTGAACAGCATAGGTGCCAGCTTATTTGCAGCTGAAGATTTATTACCCACATTAAGCAAAATGCATGTTTTCAGAAACGTTTTCAATGAGCACACAAAGGAGAAACACTACCATATCATTGCTTTCAGACACGAGCTGCACACCGTCAAGTGCGCAGGTAAACTCCGGTGTTTATGGAAAGGAAAACTGTTTAGAACCATCACGGCTAAGCCTATTCTCCAGTGCAAGTGGACTGACTGGCCGGTCACTTAAAATGGATTACCAGCCTGAAACAGCTGGCGGGGGCGCTGCTATGGCAACACGCAATCTGCCCGCACCTGATTACAGACAGCAGAGAGCAGAGAGAGGGCAATTAAAGTCACCCCCCCCCCCCCCCCCCCCCCCCCCCCAGCCTGCTACCCCCACCCCAGGTTTCCCTGGCTGCATGGAGATTTTAAAAAAGAAAAGAAAAGGAAATGACCCTGTCGTTGCAATTTTTGGCCAAGGGAACCTTGTGTTCTGTCTGTGGGGGGAAACCTATTTTGAGGGGAACCCCGCCCCCATCGTTCTCACAGACCCCCCCCCCCCCCCCACACACCACACACACCCCCACACTGATGAGAATCCCAGACAGCCTGGCCTGGCCGTGGATCAGCCAGAGCCCGGGTCTGAAGAGCACAACCTGCCCCCCGGTCCCATTGGACCACCTCACCTGTCTAAAAGGGCCAAGTCCCACCTGCTTCAGCTGCACAATGAAGTCCTTTATTCAAACAGAGCCGAGTTAAAACCAGCCACAGCACACTCATTAACAGCACATCAGGCCTGCGTCAAACTGGATTCAGACACTTTTCTACACTTTACCGATCTTGTCTGGTGTATTGGAACCAATGAAATACTCTCGTAAAGTGCAAACCCGACTCCCTTCTGGTCATACTGGCAGGCTCAATTACACCCGGCAAGATCAACAGAGCACAGAAAAGTATTTGAATCCAAAACTAATGCGTATTTGACCCAGGTCTGCAGGACATTCATCAGAACCACACCAGCGTTGCACAATGGCGATTACGTGACTGTCTTCAAGGCCGTCTTTCTAATCCCACGCAATGCGAGGTATCGATTGTCAAATTGGTAAATGATTTGGGTCAAATCTATTTCCATTCAGTCAACTCCAGAAATGAACTGAAATTCAGTTCACTCATAGAAATAAAACTGCCATAATGCTCCACAGGGATCTTGCACTTGATGGAACCAAATTCAGACTTGTTCCTGGAACAGACTGTGTTGACATGGAAATGACCTCAACCCTGGTAAATGATGCAATGCACCGTCTTCGTGGCACCAAAATAAAAAAAAAGCTATTTGCATGTCTGCTGCATGATTAATAAAGTTAGGCCATTCTGGCTCGCAATCTGACAGTGTTAAGAATTTGTTTCACTCATTCCTTCACTGTGAAGAACAGGCCTCGTCTTGCTCTGCATCCTCTTCGTACCCGATTTGCAGATTATTTCGGGAGAAGTGTTTTTGTCGCAGCGCTGAAGTGCATCAGCGGAAGAGGCAGAAAGGCGGCCTGTTAAATTGGAATTTACTGAGCCGCTTCCGAACGACCCAGACTTTCTCCCGCTCAAAAATCCGCCACTTTCTCCTGCTTAAAAAGCCGTTGGAAACAATGACAGTACGTGACTTAAAGAGCTGCTCAAAGCTCAACTGCCCATCTACACGTTGAGGAGCCTTTATTAACGATATTATTATTATTAATTTAAATATTTTTTGCTGCACTCAGCCTGGTTTGAGCCGAACAATGGAAGAAGCCTGGAATTTTTTGAGAGAGACGGCTGGACGTGTTGAAACTCGCCTTTGGTGAGTAACTGCCGTGTGGAAACGCCGGTGTGTCAACACCAGCGAGCCCGCGGGCGTGAGTCGTCATGCGGACAGGGGACTGTGCCGCCGTTTTCCGCGGAATGTCCTACTTCACGCAAGGCTTTCATTACAACACCTTTTAAACTCATTTTCGGCCTCTGACGTTCGTCTCTGACGTCCCGCCCCCCCCCCCCCCCCGTGTTCCATTTACCTGTGGGTTGCCGCATGCCCATTCTCTGTATTTACGTTTCTCATTCTCAACGGCTGTTCCATGTCACATGGCTTTTAGTACTTGTGCTTCATGGCCAGTTTGCCATTGAAAATAATAGGGCATTCTCCATAAGTTGGCGGTTAAAAAATGATTATTTTTCGCACTAATGCAGTGAAATAAGCCCGCTGTACTCAGACAGCCGTGGTAAACAAAGTGCCCTGGAGCAGAAGCGACTGTTTTGCGACGAAACAAAGGAAGCAGTCAGACGAGTACCGCGAGCACGAGACGCCGGCGGTTGCAGAGGGGGGGACGGGCGCTGAGTCACAAAGCCACTTAAATCAGTCGCAGAGTCACTGAATCACAGAGTCAAAAAGTCAAAGGGTCACAGTCACAGAGTCACTGAGTCTGAGAATCACAGAGTCACTGAGTCTGAGAGTCTCAGAGTCACTGAGTCGTCTCAGAGTCATTGATTCACTGAGTCGCTGAATCACAGAGTCATGGAGTCTGAGATTCTGAAAGTCGCGTAGTCACAGAGTCACAGAGTCACAGATTCACAGACTCTCAGAGTCGCTGAGTCTCAGACCCTGGAGACATGGGAAACAGCAGCAGAGCACTAATCTGGGCTGGGGAGTCGGAGGAGCTCATCCCCCCCCCCCCCGTCAGCCCACCAGAGCGGAAATGCTTCTCGAGAGCAGGGGCAGGACAGGAATGCAGGCAGCCGATTGGCTGTGGGTGCTGGTGCCAGCCTAGAGCCCGATTTGGACACCCCGGTGGGGGGGGGGGGGGGGTGTGGTGACCTTCGGGCTAGGGGGACCACTAGGAAGTGTGGGGTATGAGGAAGGGGTGCGGTTGTGCAAATGAGCAGGAACACAAGGAGGCTCCTAGTCCCTCCCATTCCAAAAAGGGCTAATTTTAAACTGGGGAGGCTCGAACCGTGTGAACCCAGTGGGATCGAGAGACCACCAGCAGGTCGGTCAGTGGTGCGCGCAAAGCAGAATGACCCAAAACCTGACCCTAACCAGACTGAAAACCCCACCCTAAATGGACTGAACGAGCCTTTCAGCACATTCAGCCACATTCCGCACCTTTCAGAGCTCATCTGTGGCAGAACGCACAAACAGTGACGTGACCTACATCACCCAGCAGCCCTCAAGCCCACGCTTTTTTAGGCTGCGACACAGGAAGTCGGCTTCAGCCCCGTGACAGTGTGTCACAGGTAAAAATAGCGTGAGAACGGAGACCTTCCAGGACACACAAAACACACACACACACACACACACCAACGCACATTTTTTCTTCTCGCCACCAGTCACTCCTCTGACATCCATGGAAAATAGGCGGGAACGTCATGGCAACACTCGTCGGAGATCATGTTCTTTGGCGTTGCGCCAGCACAAAAGACATCACCGAACGCTGAGGTCACCGTCCCCTGCTTTGACCTAGACGTGCCTTCATGACGTCCGTACGCCATTTTTGGTCAACTAAGACGCGCACTTCTTCAGAAATTGCATCAAGATAAGGCTCGCTTAAGGTGGTGTCATACATCCGAGAGTGACTACACGTCTGGGACAGGTCTGTTCTTGAAAACATACTGTATCATTACTGCAGGAAATCAACAACAGATAACAAAAAGGGGTCAACATTAAAAGTGGGGGAGGGGGGGGTGGTGGTTGAAGGGAATGAATTAAAAACCAGGGATGGTAAAATTAGAAAACAGATCTACAAGGGAATGTGAATAACGCAGGCTTGTTCAACAAGCTCCATCGTGGACACAAAATAAGACTGCGTCCCTGGGGACGCACGTTAGCTTGGAGGGACTGGTTTAATGTCGACACACGTCATTCAACGACTGGAACCAGCTCTTTGGAAAGAAAATTCTCCAGAAAGAAGATTTCTTCAATGATGCAGTAAGTGAAGTCGACGACTTTCATCATCCCAGGAAAGACTTGATTTATCAACCAACAACTTCCTGGTCATCTTCCTAAATTCAGTATGAATGGTTTTTTCTGGGAACATTCTTTTGAAGAAAGATAAATGTGTCCTATCGGCTACAAATGAAAATAAGACCAAAAGGCCAACAGGAACAAAATGAAGATGGTCACTAACAGGAACTAACATAGTCAACGTGTGCCAGATGCTAATATGGGCTTGGTTCGTATTAACCAGTCGTCTTAAAAGCTTCATCAGTGACTTAGCTATTCAAAATCGCAGATACAAATAATCCCAAAAAAAATTTAGGTGCTGAGCAGATCTGAAAAGCCGTCCTACCAGAACTTTTCATCTTTCGAAGAAAATGCCAAACAGGCTCACCAGACAGGTTTGGTGTGAAAGTCAAACACCATTAAGGGCCTAAACATGTTTGAGACAAAGGTAACCGGCTGAAGGATTCTGCCAGAGGCATACAGTGGTCCCCAATCTGGCAACCTTTACATTCCCTGTGCCGTTCTGTGCCAGGACAGGGTGGAAGATACAAATAAGGAGAAAGTAAACCACTGATTTATTCAGCTTTTCCTCAGGATTTAAGGAACGCTGGGACCTGAGGAGTATTTCACATGCAGGATGTTTCAAGAGGGAAAAACCCCAGCCTGTGTTCAGCCAAACAGACCCAGGAGCCCAGAGATACTGCAGAAGATGAGCCAGCCAATCGGAGCTCTGCTATGGCAAACTGTCCAATCAGGCAGCGGCTCCAGGCCGTCATTGGGAAAGGCCAGCGCTCAACTCAAGAGACAACCTGAGCACCATTCACATCTCTCTCTCCTTCTCGCTCTCCTTTTCACCCTCTCTCACTCTTTTTCCCTTCCTTGTTTTTCCCCCCGGGCTCCCTCATTCCCTCCCTCCCTCCCTCCCTCTCTCCGCTGAGGCCGGGCTGTGAGGAGATAAACTCTCGGCTCCTTCGAGCCGGCATTCCTCTCCAGGTCGGCCTGCAAGCTGAGGCACGCTCGGCAGAAACCTGTCCGCTCGCTCTCCTGCTCATCTGCTCGCTCGCCCGCAAGCCCGCCCTTCCCCAAACAAAGAGCCCGGAGAACGGAGAACACCGCGTGACGCCTGTAAACATGGGTACATCTGCGCCTCTGCAACGGGACGTCCACAAACAGGCGTACACCTAGACCTCTGCAATGGGACGTCCACAAACAAGCGTACACCTAAACCTCTGCAATGGGACGTCCACAAACAGGCGTACACCTAAACCTCTGCAATGGGACGTCCACAAACAGGGGTACACCTAAACCTCTGCAACGGGACGTCCACAAACAAGCGTACACCTAAACCTTTGCAATGGGACGTCCACAAACAGGCGTACACCTAAACCTCTGCAATGGGACGTCCACAAACAGGGGTACACCTAAACCTCTGCAACGGGACGTCCACAAACAGGCGTACACCTAAACCTCTGCAATGGGACGTCCACAAACAGGGTACACCTAAACCTCTGCAATGGGACGTCCACAAACAGGGGTACACCAAAACCTCTGCAATGGGACGTCCACAAACAGGGGTACACCTGAGCCTGTGTCACAAAATGTCTGTAACCAGGGGTGTCTCTGGGGCCAGTGGCTCTGATTATCCTGAGTGCACAGAACAGCTCCATACGCTTCTCTTGCGTTTCTCTCTCAAGCTTTGACCCTATCGCCTCCTGCACCTCCTGCACCTTCAGAGCCATCAGAACCTCCAGAACCTCCTGCACCATTTGCACCTCCTGCACCTCCAGAACCTCCTGCATCTCTTGCACCTTCTGCACCTCCAGAACCTCCTGCATCTCTTGCACCTTCTGCACCTCCAGAACCTCCTGCACCTTCAGAACCTTCAGAAGCTTCAGAAGCATACAAACTGGCCTGAAGAGCTCAGGCTGGGCTTTGGGCTTATCTCTGTCCAAGGAGACAATGATGAAAATACCATGAATAACAAAGATGGACGCTAAAACTAACTCATTCTGGATATCAAAAATTCACCGATCAATCCCAAAAAAAAAAAAAAACTGGTATTTTGACCATGAATGATTTACTAAAACCAACATGCTTACTTGAGAGAAAAGAATGTTGACATCATGTTTTCTGCACGCAGCAACAACCCAGAAGCCCTGGAGAGAAAACCATGATTTCTGACCCACCAGGAGGAGAGAAAGGGAGCAGAACCTCAGAGGAGCCTCGGGCTGGATCGGGAACACGGGCCAGAACCGCGCTCACCGCTAGGCTAATCCTGGGCCGCAGTGAAGAAATGTAATCTCCTCATAAACATACAGGAGGAGGAGGAGGAGGAGGAGGAAGAGGAGGGCTGCCTGTACACGCCGACGATGCCCTGAGTCGCACTCGTAAAACACTCCCAGCATTCCAGAGGGCGGGCGGGGCCCGCCGCCACGAGATGCGGAGGCATGTCCCAGGGAGCCCAGCGCTCAACACAGCACCATAACTCACAGCGTAAACACAACACAGGAACACACTCTGCTCCACACACACACACCACAGACCCACAGGCCAAAACACTGACACCACCGACTCACCCATTCCACCTGCCTTCCAGAGAAAAACTAAAACGCAGAACAACTTCCTCAAAGCGCAGGGGCGTGCTAGCACCCAAAACAGAAGTGAGAATTAAACATTCTTTTCAAACTGAGTGTGAGGACCATAGTCTCAGGTGTACAGGACTTCAAAACACAAACCAAAACCTTAAAAAAAGCATGTAAAGCTTTTATTTAAGCCTTTTTACAGCGCCTTCATGCAGCTGAAATTAGCCACCCTTGATTAGAAACTTGAAAATATAAATCACAAAATGGACACAAAGGTGGTGCATCTTTTGTCATTTTGAAGGTTTGTCTGAACAACAGCACCACCAACTGGTCGGGGGTAGTAAAGACAACATGCCATATTCAGCGATCAGCATATTTAAGGCTGCAGTGATAAGCCTTCAACTGGCAGGCCGCAGCGCTATAAAACGTGACCCAACTTCCTGAGCTGAAACTGGCAGAAGGCCGGCGTGCAGCTAACTATGGCGCTAACTACAGCAGGGTGCTTTAACCCTTTAAGAGGTCACAAATGCGCAATCAGAATGTTCTTAACCGAACGTTCTAATGGTGATGTCACAATCACTGAATCACTGCTGGTGACGGAAAGCAGTGGAGTTCCAGAACACCGACTTCCAGAAGACATTCCAGAAGCCTGCTCTTCACAGGGTGAAACCCAGGAGGCCGATGTGCAGGCTGGCTGCAGCAGAGCCGTTAGCCTGGCCGTTAGCGGGGAGTTAAGCGTGATCCGCGCGCACACGCCTCACCATGACCCAACGCACGCCATTAACGGGCCTGAGAACGAAGAGCACTTTCCGACTCTGCGAGTCTGCAGCCATCAGCACAGCAGGAGCTTTAGGAAGAAAAACAACCTGGTGAAGAGAAGGGGGGGGGGGGGGGGGGGCAGAGGACAGAGCGGGCTTTCATAGGAGGTGCAGGTAGGGAAAACATCCCCGTGGCGCCCGGGGGGCGGGGGGGGGGGGGGGGGGATTGGGTGGGTCAGTCCACTGCCAAAGAGGCGGGCTGAAATATTGCTTTTGCACCATTAATCTTTTAATAAGCCTTTAATATGAAGTGTGAGAGTCTACTTCCTCAGCAATCCACCTCATGCCCCGCAGTACCGATTCAATATTTCAGACGTGCACGATTCTCCCTTTACCGAAGGTACACACATTTAAAAAAAAGTTCCAAAAATGCAGATCCGGCCCCATTTAAATGACAGATGACAGCGCCTCTGAAGTCCCATCACCCGCTCAGACTCGGGGAAGAAAGTTCCGGTTCCTCCAGCACAGCCCGTCGGCATGCCAACACCGCAACTCTTCAGCTTTTTTACAGACGCAACGCGACATCACAACATTTTCTCTAACGCATCAGAACCAGACAAACCAAGAACTCCAACACACAGATGGACGGACGGACGGACGGACGGACGAAAAACGCAGACAGACACGCACGTGGAAACACACACACACAGTCTGAACGACCTCCACTGCTGGGAAGCAGGATCCCCCGCCACACGGCCCCCGAAACGCTCGGGTTCTGATTTAGGAGGCATTTTAGGCACGAGGCGCGCGGGTCCCCCTCCCAAACGAGCACGTTTCGGAGGCTTACATAACCGTCCCGGCCGGAGGTTATTTATATCGCCAGAGGTTCGGCTCTGCGCCGTCCGTCTTCCTGCGGGCTACTGAGGGGAAACAAAACAAACCTCCCAACGACCTTCCCTCCAGCCGAGAGCCGAGCCCACGGACAGAGCGCAACAGCTGAGCCGGCCAATCAGCTCGCAGAACGCAGCGGGTGGCACCGCGAGCGTGCCCTCTCTCCGAAAGGGGATGAAAAAACCCACAAAACTAAGAGCTAGAGCCTCAAAACTGGAGTGCAGCACACCGCCACTGCCCCCACCCCTCCACCTTTCCGCCCCCCCCCACCAAACTACGAGCAGGGCATCGGCAGCGAGGGGACCCCGATGCGACAGGTGCTTTACCTGTAGAAAAGAGCGAGGAGCAGGTTTCTGTGGGACTCGGGAGAGCTCGGCCTTGTGGGATAGGCTTTGTCGGATTTCGCCATTCCTGACCTCCAAGGGGCAGCCAGGACAGGTCAGAGGTCAGAGGTCAGAGGTCACAGGTCACCTACCTTCCCTCACTTACATGCGCAGACAGGCAGACAGACAGACAGGAAGACGCGACACACACTGACGACCCTGGCGGTCTGAAGCCACACTTGCTGCGACACACCGCCCCCCTGTTCGGGCTGATAAGGAGGGTCCCATGCAGGGGTGGGGTCAGCCAAGATTAGGGTGCAGCGAACCCGTTTCCTAACTATCACGCCCTCCTGTTCCACTGCCCCGCCTTATCCTCTTCACCCTATGCTGTCGAAGGGGGGGGGGGGCGGGTCCTGTGGAACTGCGATGCTACGCTAGCACTGCTAGCATCGTTAGCCTTACAAACGGGGGCTGGAGGGAACCCTCAAACTATTAGGCTACATAACACAACACAGGGCACCAACAGCCCGGGCTCTCCGGTACATTCTTAGAAAGAGAGAGAGAGAGAGAGAGAGAGAGAGAGAGAGAGAGAGAGAGGGAGAGAGGGAGAGAGAGAGAGAGAGAGAGAGAGAGGGAGAGGGAGGGACAGGGAGGGGGAGGGAAGCGGGAGAAGCGGGGGAGACGGAGGGAGAACACGCCGAGTCCAAGAACAAGCGAGACGCCGCTTACAATCGGCAGCCAGACGCCGGTGATGTCATCAGCAATGCCTTTTCCAGACGCGGGCCGGACGACTCCCACGCCCGGCCCAGAACCCGCCAGCTCCCCTTCCGCGCGTCGGGCTAACAAACCGACCGCCTGCCGGCCAATGGGAGTGCAGAGCTTAACGCTGAAATCAGCCCCAAAGGCTTCTGGGATTGATCCAGGAGGCCAGCTAAAAAAAGTGCGGGGGGGAACCAAAGAAATTCTTGCGACGTCACGCCGCGAACGCGATCGGGCCAAAAACCCGCGGTGCTGTGACTGCGCCTCTGTTCGAACAGAGAGAACGTCCTCTGTGGCCTTCCGTTTGGGCAGTAACCAAAGGTCTAACATTTCATCACATTTTACCACCATTTTCAACTCCAATATCTCTTCGCATTATTCACACTCTTCTGTAAAACACTGTTAATGGAGCGAGCTGTGTTCTATGGAGGTTATATTTTATGGGGGGGGGGGTTATTTTATAGGGGGGAGTATTTCTCACAGGGTTCTCCAGTCTCGCTTCCTGCCAGACCTTCATCTCAGAACACGCCAGCAGCTGCTACGCTAGCAGAAGATGTGTGCACGTGAGCTGTTGCCAGGACCCTTCGCGTTGCCAACAATAAAAAACAATGGAAAAGTACTGCCTCTTAAACCTGGCAGAATGGATGTTTCCTTCACAGTACGCTTTAACAGGCCTGTTGCGCAAATTTGGCAAAACTGCTGGCGTGTTTTTCCCCTTTTAAAACGAGCTTCCTTTCCGAACACCGTTTGCATTCACAAGTGCAGAGGAGGGACTGTTTGCACAAGGTCCACTCCCAGTGTACGGGGGTACCGGGGTACAGGCCACTGGCATTAAATACAGATGGGGTCAAAGGTCGCCCCCCTCCCACAGTGCAATACGGTTTTAGCAGATCCTGCACCTCCAGAGGAAAAGGGGGGGGGGGCGGAGAGGGTAAAAAAAAACAACACACAGGTGAGGAATTGTCTCATGTGCGCAGTTCATGAGTCGTCCTGCTTTCCCTCCTGGGGGGTCTCACACACGTGCATGCCATTCCCTTTACGACCCCCCCCCCCTCCATAAGCTAGAGGAGGGGACCCCTGTACAGGGACCCCGCTGACACCCATCCTAAAAAATATTATTGTTAATAGAGGCAGCAGCCATGCCAGACCCAGGACCAGGGAACAGAACGTTCCAGAGAGGCAGCCGGGGGGGGGGGGGCACACGGCAATGGGGCATCATACGGGGGGGGGGGGGGGGCAACTGACCGAGGTAGTCTCCAGAGAATCGTTTGGCCTGTTAACTCCCAGAATCCTCCACTCACAATGCTGCTGTCACAGGAGGCTAGGCAGAGTTGCGTCAACAGCAGGAAGAGGCCCAGATCAGAATGTTCGCTCACACACTCCTTCTCTCCCTCCCTCTCTCCCTCCCTCTCTCTCCCTCCCTCCCTCTCCCATCCTCTCTCTCTCTTCCCCTCTCTCTCTGTGAGAAATGAAACCGTAGCGATATCGCAGCTCAGGTCAGTTAGAGGGAACAGACCGTAGTCATCCCCACACGGGTACCTCTCACACCGTAACCGAAAGGTGAAGAAGGCGAGGAACCTTCATCCTGCATCAGCCTTTTCTGAGAGGAACCATGTGACCTCAGCACTCTGGGCCACACGGCCCTGTCGCTGAGCCGCGCGGAGTACAAGCGCTTCCAACAGCCCCTCAAAAACAACCCGCTGCCACGACAACCCAGAGACTGAGCCTGCAGGCTAAGGCTAACGCACATTCTGAATGTGCGGACGCTGACGCACCCGAAAAAAAGCTCATATAAACATGGCGGGAAAAGCTGTCAATCAAAATCATACATACACACACACGCGGGACGGTCCCAAACACTCAACGTCAGATCAACACGCACACTAACACAGCACACACACATACCACACACGCACACACAGTTAACCCAACACCCAACCACTTAAGAAACACCCAAACATACACACAACACACAAATCAAGTCACCAACACACACTAAAAACACACAGACCCATCACCGTGACAAACACCAGCTGACATGCACACCCACACACAGGCACACACACGTTTTCTCCCATATTTGGTAAGAGCAAGTAAAGACATAACTGCATTCTTTTTTTTTCCCCTCTTCTTTCTTTCTCTCTCTTCCTTTCCCTCTCAAACTCTCTCCCTTCTTTCTCCTTTACATTAAAACCCACGCCCCTTTCTCTCTCTCTCCTACTTTCACAGTCGCACTCTGTCCATCCTGCTCTCCCTCTCCTGTCTTCTTCAGTGAAGGCTGTGCAGTCTTGATTTTACCTCAACAGCGCCTCCCCCTGGACTATAACTGCAGCTTCAAACAGGACCGGGAGGCAAGCTGTGAGAGGCGCCGTCCCACCATGCAGCGCTGCAGGCCCAATCCCACACAGCCCCGCTGAACCTCCCCTGACTCATACCTGAGCGCTATGAATGCTGGGATACATCAGCGGGCGGCCGTCAGTAACTCACTCCCTCTGGACCCCCTCCGCCCTGGAGCACATCCGCTGAACCAAGGAGCTCTTTAAAGTTATATATAGAGCTGCTCTATGACGCAAAATCGATGCTAGATGGAAAAAAGATGAATAGACTTACTGTATGGAGAGAGGGATGGAGGGAGGGAGGGAGGGAGGGAGAGGGATAATGTATTAATGTACAGGGGCCAGCGTGGGAGCGTTCCGTTTCCATGCTAATTTTTTCCCTTCCTGTGGAACGCTCAGGGGCTGGTACTGAAGCGAATGGCCAGGTGTGGCTGCTAGGCAGCAGTCTCCGTGGCGATCGCGTTCTGCACCGTGGGGCGCTGGCAGGACTCGCACACTCTGTGACATCATCGCACGGATCTCACACACACACACACACACACACACACGCACACACACACACACACACACACACACGCACACACACACACACAAACGCACGGATCTCACTCACACACACACACACACACACGCGCACACACACTGCTCTCCCAGACAAAGACCCAACAGACTCTGTGCACTCAGTGATTAATGAGGGCTCCACCAGCAGACACACACACACAAACGCACGTGCGCACACACACACACACACACACACACACCCACCCATGCAAAAACAAACACGTGAGTGCGCACAAACACACAAGAAGCGTTTCAGGAGGTCCCTGAAGTTTGGATGTGTACTACCTCATCAGGTATGAGTAGAGAGAAAACGAGGAAAGAAGGGCAATACACCACATGGTGGCGATGACCGGTATTACACAAAACAAAACAGTCCATAACTACTGCTGTGGTATATGGCCAGGCCTAGCTCATACACACCACACACACACTCAGAGGGAGAGAGAGGTATAGAGACAGGAGAAAGAGAGAGAGGGATAGAGAGAGAGAGAGAGAGATAGGGAGGAAGAGAGAAAGGGATGGAGAGAGTAACACAGAGATAGAAACAGGAGGGGAGAGAGAGAGAGACTGGAAGAGAGAGAGACAGGGACAAAGAGGGAGAGAGAGAGGGGGAGGGAGAGAGAGAGAAACACACACTCCTTCAGCAGGGCATGACAACAGTATCGCCAGGGGAAATGTTCCCTTTGTCCAATCGTAAATAAGAACACCTGGCTTCCCGGTATAACAAAGCGACCCCGACTGCACAACATCCAGACGCAATGACTCCAGGCTCACAGCCAATCAGCTGACGGGGAATTCCAACAAACAGGAACAGACCTAAGATGGGTCATGACTGGCAGAGAATCAACATTAAACATAACCCACCACCCCCCCCCAAAAGGCCTGCTGGGCTGCCAGGCTCAGCTAATCCAGCCGTCGTCCAACAGAAAAGCGGTGAAACAAACCGGATAGCGCAAAGAACACAGACAACCAACAAGCCACACAGTTTCCAGGAAGCCGCACTCAATGATGATGTCATTTTTTCCCCCAAGCGACTGCGAGGTTTAATATGGACCCCCCTACCCCCTACCCCCACCCCTACCCCTACCCCCGCTCCTTCCCTCCCCCCCCACTCTAACTCCCCAGGACAACTGCTGCAACGGTACTCACCTGCCTCCTTCGCCTCCTCTGTCAGAAAACCAGAAAATGCCCATCTCTCGGCGCTAACGCTAAACCGTGCAATGCCCGCCTATCGGTACTAAATGCTAACGCGTGCGATGCCAATCTACCAGGGCTAACCACTAAATCATGCGATGCCAATCTACCAGGGCTAACCACTAAATCATGCGATGCCAATCTACCAGGGCTAACCACTAAATCATGCGATGCCAATCTACCAGGGCTAACCGCTAAATCATGCGATGCCAATCTACCAGGGCTAACCACTAAATCATGCGATGCCAATCTACCAGGGCTAACCACTAAATCATGCGATGCCAATCTACCAGGGCTAACCACTAAATCATGCGATGCCAATCTACCAGGGCTAACCACTAAATCATGCGATGCCAATCTACCAGGGCTAACCGCTAAATCATGCGATGCCAATCTACCAGGGCTAACCGCTAAATCATGCGATGCCAATCTACCAGGGCTAATGCTAAAGCATGCGATGCCAATCACCGAGTAAGCAAGAATGGCGTGACAGTGTGTCAGGTCACCACCTCACCCCTGGGACCACACTCCCTCAGCCCCGCCCATCTACAGCCAACCCCCCCCCAGCAGCTGGCCCAGTCCCCAGGTGCTGAAAGGACGCACGGGACCATGAGTAATCCCCCCCCCCCCACTTAGGGGCTGCTCGGAGGGAAAGGGGTGGTGTTTCCCTCTGCCAATGCTGGCTTTGTTGAGCTGGGACATTCAGTGTTTGTGTTCCTCACAGAGTTTGTACAACAACACTGAGTTTTTTTTTTTTTTTTAAAGGCACATGCTCACTTCCTGAAGCAAAGTGGAAGAGGGGCAGCAAAGAGGCCAGACACAAAGGGCAGCCTGTCCACTGTGTGTGTGTGTGTGTGTGTGTGTGTGTGTGTGTGTGAGAGAGAGAGAGCATGTAAGTATGTGTGCGTGTGTGTATATGTGTGGGAGTATGTGTGTGTATGAGTGTGTGTGAGAGAGAGAGAGCATGTAAGTATGTGTGCGTGTGTATATATGTGTGTGTGTGTGTGTGTGTGTGTGTGTGTGTGTGTGTGTGTATGTGTGAGTGTGTGTGTGTATGTATGTATGTGAGAGAGCATACGTGTGTGTTTGTATCAGTGACATAGAGAGTTAAGAGTGCTACTGGGTGCTGCAGTTCAGTAGCAGATCTCAGTCAGTAATCTGAACTGTGTGTGTGTGTGTGTGTGTGTGTGTGTGTGTGTGTGTGTGTGTGCTTACCAGGGCGGCACAGAGAGCAGATTTCAACCAGGGGGACAGTCCCGCAGGATTATTTGAGGAACAAAGTCTGCACATCTCCCAAAAAACCCTGAAAAGGACACAATGTCCACACACACTTTCCACACACACAATGTCCACACACACAATACTCTTGTTTTAATTTATTTTTATCTCTATTTTTATTCATTTTTTATCTCTATCTCTCTTTTATTAAGCTTTAGCCAGATGTATGTTTCTAAATTACTTATTTTAGACCACAATAAATTGTTTTTTCTTTTACTATACTCACATGTACACATGGGTATATCTCTACCTGTGTGTATATGTCAATGTTCGTTAAGCACTTTGTGCTGACTCGGTCAGAAAAAGTGCTTTATAAATCTGAATGACTGACTTGACAAAGCCAGAACACATCAGCGGCTTCGCTGACGGCAAAGTCACAAAAAAAAAAAACACAAAACAAAAACACAATGCCCACTGCCCACTGCCCAATGGCTGACTCCAAGTCTCAAACCCACACTTTCTGACAAAAAGAGAGAAAGCAGAATGAGGCATCAACAGACCGTCCCATAGGGGGGGGGGGGGGGGGGGGTTGTACCCCACCAAAAACCACAGCTGGGCCAGGAGAGAGCGTACACCGTGTTAACTTACTGCGTTTAAAACAAGCACCTTAGCCCAAGCACCCACGCATCCGAAACGACCACGTTAAACTTAAACACTAATTAATGACATAACGACAGGAACAGGCCGTTCAGCCAGCCATTTGCCAGACTAAACTGCACCCAGCGCTCCGGTTACCCACAGATCAGACAGAACTCTGAGCAGAATCGGGTACCTGTAGGAGAAGCAGTCACAAGAGACCAGAACCCCCATGGGTGGGCCAGAGAGGGCGGCGTGGTGGTGGGGGGGGGCAGTGGGCTGTCGCTGGAGTGGGAGCTCTCAGTGACACGAGCCGAGCGTGCTCTGCTCCACGCTGCTGTGCCCAGGAGGAAGACGAGGAGGAAGAGGAGGAGGAGGCCGCCGGGGGTTCAGGTGCAGCCGCCTCGCACAAGCACGGCTGGTTGGCTGGCGCGGTCGGCAGGAACAGCAATAGTGCCGTGTGTGTGTGTGTGTGCGCGCGCATGTGAGCTTCTCTCTCTGGAATCCAGCTCTTTCTCTCTCCCTCTCTCTCTCTCTCTCTCTAAGGGCAGGACGATAAGGTTGGCAAACGGACGTGAGTGAAATAGTCGCTGACTGTGGGGGGTGGGGGTGGGGGGCGTCTCCCATGTGAATGAGGCACGGCACCTTCGGTCCTCAAAACAAACGAAACTACGAAACACAGCCGCTCACACACACACACACACACACCTCCCACTGCAGGACACCTCAGACCAGCACGACCAAACAGGCCAAACTGGTTACTGAGTAATCTCCACTTCACTGAGCCCGTTAGCCACAAACCAAATGCCTAACTACGCAACCTCCACTTTGGGATGAATGAATCACGAATTGAGAAATAAACCAATGGCTAAACCGGATGTTCGTTTCATGCACCAGGACACACCAGCTATGGGGGGGGGGGGGGGGGTCTCGTCATCCCGATATTACCACACCACGAGGACCGTAGCTGGTTACCCCAAGTCACAGTCTGGGACAGGGCTTGGCATTCCCACACAGTACAGATCCTCAGTCAAAACTAAAATAAGGTTATCCAGCTCAAACTGGATGAACGGTCCACTGGGACCTCAGTATTCAAATGCAGATCCGGAAGCATGATAAGGGGGGGGGGGGGGGTTACAGTTTAAACCAGACGCAGCCGCAGGGGGCCAGTCACATACCCGATACTGGGACCTGGATCTTCTTAGGGGGAGGGGGGCGAGAGGACTCACCTTTTCAGGGGATAAACTCGTGTGGAGTTTGTCATTTACTCTGCGATTATAATGGTTATCGTTTGATTACAAATCTGCTGAAATTACTGATGGGTTGCACCTGCAGACTTTTTTTTTTTTTTCTTCCTACCGGAATGCAAGTTGAATGCAAACACTTGAAGTTGGACTTCGTGTGCACATTTACATGAAAGCGTTCTGGTTCCCATTAACAAGCCAGCTTCTTAAGATTCAGGGGTATGAGCAGCCAAAAATAGGACCTGAGGAAGAGATTTCTAAAGCAAGAGCTGCCCGTCACACTGCTCCACATCTAACTGGGCAGAGAGAATGATTCATCAATGGCGCACACGCTCGCGCACACACGCGCATGCACGCACGCACGCACACACACGCACGGGCCTTGGCTGCAGCAAGCGGATTCATAAAGAGAGATATGACTTATTGTGCGGTGGGATGTACAGCTTATGGAAGCTGAAACGGTCGTCACGCACGACATCCTCAACCCTCGCGGCCATTTCACACTTTGGAGAGTCCCGTTCCACTCAGTTGTGTCTTATGACACTGTAGGATTTCAGCTCCGTTTAGTTAAATGTGGCAGAAATAAGTCCAGCTGGGGAGAAACGCATGAAGTCACAAAGCTCACTATGTGCTGAAAAAAACACGGTTAGATTTGGGACCCAGGGCACCAGTAATGGAGACACGGGGGGTGGGGGGGCAGTGTCATTTAACCTCGTGAGAATCATGTTGTCATGTTAATACAACAATGCGCAGGAAGTCTTACAGCGATCGCGCTCATTACCAAGGAAGCGCGAGGCTCCGTTTTCCCGCTGCACTTCAAAACACGCGGTAAACCGACACTCTGTTATCGTCGCCAGTGTCCTTCTCCGCAAGGGGCACACGGGGGTGTTATGCGATGCATCATACACATTTTCTCACTGCGGATATTTTTTACTGCATGATCTCACTTTTCCGGGGCTTTCTTCTCTCCTAAACACTGCTCGTTTAGCATTTTCCCAGTGACGCACAGTTCTCCGTGGCCACTGGCCAACGCCTGTTCAGGAGCAATCTTCCCCCTCGCGCATAATTATTCTTACCTGAAGGAGGAGACGGCAGGAACAGCGATACGATATTCTTCCCCGGTTGAGCATTTTTAATTGAGTGGGTAAGAGGCGAGAGGGAGACGTTCAGAATTAATTATTTGCCTCGGCAGATTCGCTTTTTTGGTT
The DNA here is from genome assembly GCA_025169545.1 of Anguilla japonica. NCBI lineage: Eukaryota > Metazoa > Chordata > Actinopteri > Anguilliformes > Anguillidae > Anguilla > Anguilla japonica. The sequence goes on from CM045898.1 coordinate 45,838,754, forward strand.
GAAAAGAGAAAAGTAAGGGGGCAGCCGCCGAAAAACGCTTGAGGGAACAATGGTGCGGCCGTGGAGGAGGAGGAAAGGAAGGAAAAAGATATTTATCGCAACTGCCCTTTCAACAAACTCCCCACTTACAGTAACCCGCTACAAAATGCTAGAACACATTTGTTGCCACAGTCAGACTTATAAAGGCAACTCTTAATGGCTTTGGCACGATTTCAGTAGCACTCAGGCAAAGGTCCAAATAGATTTAGATGATGGTACGACAGACACAAAGTCCCAAAAGTCTGACTTGGATATTGAAAATTGAAAAATAGATCGCGGTGAAAGAGAGGGCTGATGCCAATGACGATGCCAATTTATTCATTTATATGAGCATTGATTCATTTATTGAATGGCCTCAGTTGCCCTCGCGACGAATGAGAACGGGACCCAACAGAACTGCGCACGCATCAGCGGGACGAAGTTGCCAAGTGATGATCATCTGGGGAGAGAGCGGAACTGACGTTTCTTCCCACTGGCCCGCTTGCTGACAACACTATTCCCTCTGGGAAGGGAGAAACAGGACTGTGTACCCGCTACCAGATATACAGGTTTTAACACCCCCCTCCCCCCCGAAACTACAAGTGCAAAGAGGAATAAAGATCAAGTTTTGCAGAATGCTCCCGTCTGGATCTCTTGTCGCCTACACAAATGAAATATTAGACTATGAAACTAGACTGAAAAGTGAATGCGCGAATACACTGGTCCATAGGGACGTCTGTATTTCTAAAAGATTACAAATTGCTATAATTTATAGAAAAATCCAAAAGTTTTCGTTCGCTGCACTTGGCTCAATCCGTCATCTAAAATAATCGTTGGCACCGACAGCCTAAAGAATGCGAAACTTAGATTAATAAAGAAACTTCAAAATAGCCATTAGCTACCGTATCTATATAAAATCCACAAATATAGTAGTTTGAAACTGCCTTAAACTGTTTTTCTTCCAACAATCCCTTACCTCGTGCCATGTATCCTACAAAAGTAACAATTCCAGTAAATGTGTTTTGAAATTAAAATCTCATATTTGGAAAATACAATAATGCTTAGCACATGCAAGTCAGCCCCTTCCATATTCAAGCAGTAAGACCGCTGTCGCTGTACGTATAGCTAACTTGGCTAGCAACCTCTGAGCATCGCATCTTTTAAACAAAAAAGAAATCCGTGTAAAACACCAGCGAATAAAATCCTAAACGATGGAGTAATACAATGTACGATCGGAGCTGGAAACATTGTGAATAAATTGATTTTTACTGCAGTACAACCATGTCAAGATATACGGGTACATACTAATAAACGTAATCGAATGAGATCATTTTCGAAGCACTTACCTATTCAAAGTATAGGAACCGTTCCTCTTTAACCTCATTCCGGCAGAAAGGAGTCGGATAAAGTAATCCAGAATTGAACAGGGTGTGCTCTCGCTGCACGGAGAAAACGGCAGCTTGTTTTTTTTTTTTTTTTTTTTTTTACAAAAATAAAATCAGAGAACAATGAAACAGAGAGGCTTCCTATGACGAGTTTCCCGTCCTTTTCTCCGATCCGATCCCAAACCACCTCGTGGGAAAAAAAAGCTTCCGCAAGGCAGTGTGGAGGCAAAATCAGGCAGGGGGGCGGCAGGAGGATTGTATAACGGTTTTTTTAAAAATAATAATTATTAGCCTATACATGGAAGTACAAAAGCATCGCAGGTGCGTGTAAGATGACGCCAAGATCTACGACAGGATGGTGAACAGATATTGTTGTTAGGATATATTGTTCTCCGTCAGTCGATTCATGGATGTAAGAAGTCTGCAAGTGCAGCCAGCTTGTGCTATTAGGAAAAAAAGTAATTGGTTGCAATGAACCCGATGTTTTCCCTCTTAGGAATTCCACTCAACTATTGTGCTGATTGACTGTTTGCGATTAAATACGCAATTCATCCGTTCGTATGCTACCCGTGAAATATATTGTCGTGGGCTAAGTCCATGACACTAACTATGCCCGGGAACCTGCGGAGAAAACGGTAGTAGCAGTAACAAAAATGCACGATATACGAAATAAGTTACACATCCCTCTCTTCCCTATCGTGGTCAAACTGCCATTGTATATCCTCGCATTTTTCTTATTGTAGTCATTGTAGCCTCCGCCCCTACTAAAACAAAGCGATCTAATCAATAAAATCAATCAAATCTTCTGCCAAGTCCCAGTCATTCAATCCAACCAAATCTAATCATTCACGCCCTGCAATGTTTGCTTTAAGCATACAAATTTACTAAATGAAATTTGGACGCACTCATGAAGGGTACTCTCATGCAAAAATGTTTAAATACATCCCGCAAAGACCCGCGATTTCCTTTCCCCCTTTGTTTGTATAATCACGTCATACACCAGTTTCTGAAGTTTCGCGGTCTGTTTCTGGGATGTCGCGTGTGCGTTTTCCCATGTTACCCCGACAGACGAGCCGACCGAGGCCCCAGCTGCGCGCCTGCCAAATCTTAACAGTGGAACTGATTTGGGTCTAAGAATAGGCCCGCGTATATCCTTTAACCCTATACACTCTGCTTCGTGCCTGTCTGTAGGTTACCCCTCACACAAACAACAACGTTAATTTAGCATTTTAAAAAATCACGGTCACCACTAAAGACCTATCATTTACCGGCTATCGTTTATTTTCGGCACAAACTTAGCAGCAATGGAGCCAAGGAACGATTAGTATTTGAATGATATCATTTCTAAACAGAATTGTCCCGGAGTAGCCTATAGCCTGTATGGTGAACCTGCTGGCTACTATGGCCAGTCTCCCTTTGGCAAACGTTCAGGGTTGGATTTGAGGAAATCTACATTTAACCATCAATTGGCAAACTGGAGCTAAACTTGACTTTATACCCCCCCCCCCCCCCCCCCCCCCCCCCCCCCCCCCCCGACTTTATTTTGTCCTTCTCTTGCCCACAAGATGGCTTTTTTCCACCCTTGTGCACTAAATCGTACCCAAAGATAGTCATCAAATGACCTGCTGGCGATTTTGGGCTCAACAGTACTAACAGTAGCCTAAGAGCACTTCTTTAACTGACACTTTACTGTGAATGACATCTACAAGTTCTTTTTAAGGGAAAAAAAAACCAGTTGGGCCTCACAGGGTTTTGGTGGCCCTAAACGAGAATGCTGCTGTGGCCCCAAACTGCTAAAAACATAAACCACACGCACTGCGTACACTAGCGTGGCCCAGGCGTGCCTGTGACCCTAAACGCCTGCACACAGCGTCTATGCCAGCGGCCAGCTCTGGAAACAACCAAACCACCTCTGCTGATTAAAAACCCTGAAGCTTGGAAGAAAGAGGGGGGGGGCGAGATTTAACAGGCATTACTGAATTAAATAATTCACCACTCTGGCTCTCAGCTACATCCACACGATGAAACCGACTGAATAAATTCAGCTTTGGAGGACGATACTGTATTTACACCTACTGTACGAGGTGATGATGTCACAGCGTCATGAACATGTCAAATGCCCTAATCGCAAAACGGTGTTCCACTCCACTGCAACTCACTCAGGCCCGTGAGCCAGCACAGGGTGGCAGAAACAATAGACTTCCTGTCCACAGAAAAATACAGACGTGAGTGGTGTTACCTTGGCACCTCTCACAGGTAACGGGCACACAGGGCGGGGCTAGAGAAGGATGTGTTAGCCTCAGTCTGGGAGTTCCACTGAGTGGCACTTTCAGAGCCCAGCTCTGTTTGTGGAGGGGGGGGGGGGGGGGGGGGGGGGGGGGGGGGGGGGGGGGGGGGGGGGGGGGGGGGGGGGGGCGCTGGACGCTCTGTAGGAGGAGCAGCAGGGTCCAGGACCAGCCCAGTAGAGGAGGGGCCTGCCCTAGCAGCCTTGCCCGGGTATAAAACCAGACGCAGCAAATTTTAGCTGTGATTACGCAACGGCGCCAGAGCCGAGGAAGGGGGGGGGGGGCGCGAGGGGGGGGGGCAGACTGACTCCCGGACCGCGGCTGGATACAGCAGCTCTGTGTTCTCAGTCTCGGGGGCAGGATGGGCGTGGCGCCTCTCCGTCATCTTCAGCTCCAGAGAGACCGTACCGCCCGTCTGTCTGGTACCAGTCCCATGAGCCTCTGCACCCTCTGCAACCCCCCCCCCCCCCCAAACCCCCCCTAAAACACCCCCCTCCTCCTTCCTCCCCCCCCCCCAGGCCCAACCACCCCACCCCTGACAGTGGCCAGGAAATGTGTTCATTTGTTTGTATTCCTTGCCCAAATTACAATGACACATTAATACAAAAATAAAGTTTTAAAAAGCACACTGCCCTCCCCCTTCACCCCCCCATCCCAAAAAAGGAAAGGGAAGGGAAGGAGGAGGTCTGTAGACGAGGCCGAATCAGGGCCGAACAGAGTCGTGTCCCCGGTGTGGCCTATCGCTGTGACGGCAAGCGCTGGTCACTCACGTTAAACGAGAATCGCAGCTCCTGTCTTTTCAAACTCCAGCCCTGGAGGGCTGCACTGTCCGCTGCTTTTCAGCTTGTTCTTGGCACCAGTGTTTCATTTAACTCACTGATTTGTTCTAAAGCCCTTAATTGGCAGCTGATTGAAAGGAAAGCAAAAAAAAAAACCCTTCAGACACTGTGGCCACCTGGGAATTCAGTTTGAAACCCCTGATGTAGATCTTGCACCATGCTGTGATGTGTGTCACCACTTGGGGGCGCCATCTTTCAAGTCAGCCCTTTCAGCTCAGCGTTAGACACCACTGAGGAAGAGCTGTCCGCAGTTTATAAATTATTAGTATCAAACCCAAGTCAAATGTAATGAATCATTTGCAATACTTTGGCCCCTTTTAGACATGAGCAAACTTAAAGAAAATAATATTTACCAACTTTAATTTATTAGTCTTAGTTACAAATATGCTTCATTCAAAATTCTCAGGGATCTGCAGTAGTGTGGGAAAAAAAAACTGCAAACCGTCAGAATTTTAGACTGCAGAGTTATGAATGCCCAGCGCTGGCCAATCAGAGGCTTTCTCTGGGTTGGTTGTGTGGGCTGAGGTGAATGGGGAAGGAGGCAGGCTCCTCCTGCTCGCTCTCCGGCGCTGCGTGCGGGGGGGGGGGGGGGGGGGGGGGGGGGGGGGGGGGGGGGGGGGTGGTGGGGGGGGGTTGTGGTGGGCGGGGCCTGTGAGCGCGCCGCGCGTGTCGGGCCTCACGCTCGCGGTGCTGATGATGAACGCCGCGGCGTGGCGGGCGAACCGTTTGTTTGCCTGAGTCATCGTGCTTGGCACACCCACCATCTATTAGCACAGCCCTGGAGCCGATCGATCGCCATGGCTGCAGTCTCCCGAGTTACGCAATCCCCCCCCCCCCCCCCCCCCCGACCCCCCCCCCCCCACCCGCTGGAGCCTGCAGTCTCTCGGAGGGGCGGGGGGAGGGGGGATGGGGTGAATTATCTGTTTATTTACTGCGCACCTGGGAGTTCAGTCCCACTGGTCTTAAGCAGGAGCAGCCAGTTTGCTGCTGTGTGTGTGTGTGTGTGTGTGTGTGTGTGTGTGTGTGCTAACGCCAATGCTAATGTGAACCCTAATGACCCCTCTGAGGTCATCTCTACTGACAGGATCAGACGCGCTTGGACACAGCGTCAGTGTCAGAGAGGACTGAGCTCTCCTCAGATGAGGCCCACACAGGTTATTCTGCTTTGAGTACAAGCATTCTACTGCCTCAGTGTGTGTGTGTGTGTGTGAGAGAGTGTGTGAGAGAGAGAGAGAGACAGTGTGGGTGTGTGTGTGTGTGTGTGAGAGAGAGAGAGAGAGAGTGTGTGCGTGTGGGTGTGTGTGTGTGTGTATGAGAGAGTGTGTGCATGTGGGGGTGTGTGTGTGAGAGAGTGTGCATGTGTCAAAGTGATTTTACACGCACATGTATGTTGTTTCAGCGTGTACACAAATGAGTGTATGTAGATGCACAGGGGTGTGACCCGTGTGTGAGTGTGTGCGTGTGTGTGTGTGTGTGTGCGTGTGAGTGTGTGAGAGACATCGTATAATTCTCTGTATCCTCCCTCTCTCCTTCTTTCAGTTCTCTCACGCCCCCTCCTGCAGTGAAGGGGGGGGGGGGGGCTGGTGTCCCGCTGACGTCAGCACTGGTCCAGCAGCCTCCCTGCCCCTCAGTAACAGCAGAATGAGGAGCAGCAGGTAAGCAGGATGCTTTCAGACATCAGGCCTTTCAGTCAGCCTGGAGGACCTGTCACTGCCCCCCCCCCCAAATAATATCACCAGACCTTGGGGGGAGGAACTGTCAGTGCCCCCCTACCAAATACCACCAGACCTGGGGTGGAGGGTTCAAGATTCAAGATTCATTGTAGTCATTGCTACGCACACCTCCAGACTAACAAGTAAATAAGTGCAAATAAAGAATAATATTTATAGCAGTACCTGCCTCTACAGCGCATTCATGGCGTGAGAAGATAGCTGAGAGATTGTGTGGGTGTGCCTCTCCTTCCTGTCAGTGCCCTGTGTGGGTCTCTGCCTCGCCTCGCCCTCGCCCTGCCCCCCCCCCCCCCCCCCCCCCCCCCCCCCCCCCCCGCCCCCCGCCCGCCCGCCAGCTCCACCGCCCTGCCCCAGGCTCACAGGAAGTGGCTGCTGGGCTGGATAGAGCAGCTCTGGGTAAAGGAACTCACATTAAGTGATAATGAGGGAAGTGAGGTAATTATCAGTGGCCGGCCTTTCCTGTTTTTCCTCCAGCGCTGCTGTGGACGCAATGGAAACAACACACACATGGACACACACACGCACACACACACGCAAACACATGCACCTGCACACACATACACGCACACATGCACATGTCCACACACAATGGTGGCTGTTTTTAGCTCAGGGTACACACCCCTCACTGGAGAGGAGATAGGACTACCTGCTAGGGATTCATCACAAATACTCCCCTCTGCAGGGGGGATTTTACTGTAATCTGGTGCCCCCCTTCTGTTCCACAGCTCCACTGATCCAGGGTCAGCTATAACTGTTCTGTAACCCACATGCTCTAAACAATGAATCACAACACTGATCTAGGGTCAGCTATAACTTACTGTAACCCACACGTTCTAAACACTGAATAAAACTGTGCATAAAGCTTTTACACTCACATATGCAACATCATGTACACACATGTATGTGCCTGTACACATGCTAACACACACATAAACAAGCACACACACACACACACACACACACACACATATGTTTACACACACACACATACACGTACACATAGAGGCACATATGCTTTCACACTCATGCAAGGGTATGTACAAACACGTATGTGCATGTACATATGTATGCACACACATGCAAAAACGGTTTGTCAAAATTGTACATTTTATCTCTTTTTTTATTTCCCAGCAGCATAACTGTACATGTCAGTTTGGCAGAGGTAAAAATTGTGATGAATGACACAGCACATTGCGCTCAATGCTCTGGCGCCACTTAGTGGCCACGCGTCATCCACGACCCAGAGTTGAGCAGAACTTTTCCCACCGCCGGACACTACCGCATTTATCTCTCACGCGGGAACTGCTGAGGAGGCAATGGCGATATGGTTTAGCGAGCTGCTGGTGTGAAAAAGAAAAAAAAAAAACTTTTGACATTAGGATGTGAGATAGCCATCTCTCCACCCCCCCCCCCCCCCCCCACCCCCCCAGGAGCCGCTCTTAGTAACATGCTGATCTAATTTCACAGGCAGCGGCAAGCTCGTGTCTCTGCCACAGAAGGGAAGAGAAGAGAGCTCAAGCCAGCTTTTGACATCGCTGTGTGCCTGACGCACTGGTAGGCCTAATACAACCGCTACTGATATTACAGAAATAGATTTAATATGGGCAAGGAAGGACAACCGAGCAACAATAAAGTCCAGGCTATCTGCTAAGGAGGAAAATTACATAACACTCTTCACTCCAACTGAGCGCAAGAAACAACATTTTCGCACCTGCCAGTATTCTGTTTGAATGTTGTTTGTTTCGGAAGTTAACGCAAAAAAAAGCACAAAAAGAACATTTCCGCTCATGATGCTTGAAAGCACCATGGGAAAATGCTGCCCTCTCGTGGATTCAGTAAGAATAACACCCAGTTTTTAAAAAAAAATTGTGAATGGGGTGCAGTTCTCATCTCTGCCCTGTCAGCGTTGACTAGAATGAATGAAGAGCCTCGTCTGCGGGTTTTTTATGGTTCCACTCCGACAAACTAATCCAAACACAAACCAGCTGAAGCAGGCGGGGTGTTTTATTATTCTGTCGTCTCACCGCTAGCTTCTTTTTGAGCCGGAAGAATCTGTGGCGCTTAAAGTATTTTAGGAGCCCCTAATTATTTTTCTCCGAGCCCCATCACGCGCAGTCATCTTCCAGGTGCTCTGCGCTTTCGTGGCACTAAACGGCGGCAACATCAAGGGCTCTACAGAGTGCGCAAATTGCGAGGCGTCGGACAAGTCGAACCGGAATCGGCAGGCAAATTGTGCGGCTATTTTCAACTTGTTTGGGCTCGAGAAGATCTGCTGCGCGTGCGATTTACAACGACGCTGAGATCCGCGGTGTATCTGGGTTTTCCCCCAAACTAGTATCAGCATTATTATTTAATTCCCATGCTCCAGATAGAGGAAGCAGTGTTCGCTAATCTCACCGACGGCAAGAGGACGCCGCAAACCTTCTCCAGGTGCTGCGCACGCACGCTGCAGTAAAGGCCGGATTACTGACGCAGAGACAAAGCGCTGTCAAACAGCAGAACACCACAGCCCTCTCCGCTTACATAACATGCACATGATGCGCCCCGCGCCCACAGCGCAGTTCCCTCGCCTTCAGCGGCCCCTCAGCGAGAGCGTGGCGCGTCTGCAACCAACTGCAATAAACCACCTTCGCGCCAGAGATGTGTGAAATGCAAAATTAGCAGGACTGAAATAAATAAATAAATAAATAAATAAATAAATAAATAAATAAATAAAATATCTGGTTTAAATCAGACTCAGGGCATTGCGGTGGGCAAACAAACCCATGTGTGTCTACCTACAAAGTTTACCTGGTGTTCTTTTTCAACTATTTTTTGCTTTTTGTTCAAAAAAAAAAAGAAGAAAGAAACAACAGTCATTTCAAGGCCCAGTTACAAACCAAGCTTAATTTTTTGGTGAAACTGAAACGGAGTTTGAGGTTAAGTCAAGTGCAGGGTGAATTGTAGTGAATTTGCCTGCTTCTATCCTCAGGCCGTAACTGAATTAGGGAGACGGGCTATGGCTAACACGCACCTAGCACGGCAGTAAGGCTACCAAACCCGAAGCCAAGCCTGCCAAAAGCGCAGTCAAATTTTATTTGTATAGCACATTACACAAATGATATGATACGACAGGCTTCGCAGTACACCCCACCCTAAACCCCAACAAAGCAGGCCAGAGGCGGCGGCGGCTGCGGTAAGAACGCTAGCGCTGGCGCTATCCACGGTACCAGCTGTGACACGCAACCACACCCGGGCTGTGCGCCTCTCCCCCGCCCCACAGGCCCTCTCTCGTGTGAGACCGGAACACGTTCAGACTCGGTTCTCTTTTCTCGCGACCACAGCCTCTGCTCCTGCACTCCGCAGGAACGTCTTGCAGTCTTGCCTCTCAATACCTGAGCTTCTATACATTTCTCATTGCCAGGGAATTACGCTCCCGATTCCTTTGCATGTATCTCTATCGGTGCTCACACACACACAGACATTCACGTACACACACACACACACACACACATTCACGTACACATGCACACACACATTAAACACAAAGGTCTGATGAGAAGTGCACGTACACACAAACCTTGAGGCAGGAAGTGGCCAGGATTAGTCAGCGACTGTGAACCTGCTATTGTTATCAGCCATGTGAGAAAGGGAGACAGAGAGAGTCACACAGAGAGAGAGACATAGAGAGACAGAGAGAGAGACAGAGAGAGAGAGAGACAGAGAGAGTCACACAGAGAGAGAGACAGAGAGAGACACACAGAGAGAGAGACAGAGAGAGTCACACAGAGAGAGAGACAGAGAGAGACACACAGAGAGAGACAGAGAGAGAGAGACACACAGAGAGAGACAGAGAGAGAGAGACAGAGAGAGTCACACAGAGAGAGAGAGACAGAGAGAGACACACAGAGAGAGACAGAGAGAGAGAGACAGAGAGAGGGGAAGACCACAACTCATTCTGCCTCACTGCACCACACCAACTCCCCTACACCCGCACACACACATAAAAATAAACACTCTCTCACACATGTATGCACACACATGCATGCACGCACACTCTCTCTCAAATGCACACGCATGCACGCACACTCTCTCTCATACACACACGCATGCACACACACTCTCTCAAACACACACACATGCACGCACACACTCTCTCTCAAACACACACAGGTCGGTCGGCTCAGAGCTCAGAAACACGGGGGGGGGGGGGGGCGTGTCTTTAAACCGCAGCCTGACCGGTTCCACTTTCCCACGGGTCTCATGAGTAAAAGAGCGCAATGGTGACTAAGACCGTGACTGAGACCGCGACCGTAGCACGACCTCAGCTGGGCTTGCGTGTCTCAGCCAGCCCTAAACACAGCCCCAAAGCCCCCCGCCCAGAGCTGGACCCGTCCCCCACCTCCCCGGTCTCCAACCAAGCCCAAATAAACGGGTTGAGGGGGGTACAGGATGACTGATGGATACAGGGACGGGTCCTGGGACACTACATTTGGGTAAAACCTCTGGGACCCCATTAGACAGGGCTGACTCGACACCCGTGTCACACAGATGACTGTGGACTCCCAAACCCCCCCCCCCCCCTGTCCAACCCCCCCGCCCCCACCAGCTGGGTCCGGGAGATGAGCCAATAGGCCCAAAAAAATTTTGGCATGTCTCTCTTTTCGGGGTCTGGTCTGGACAGGAAGAGGAGGAGATGGCCACTTCCTGTCATACAAAGCTCTTCCTGAGAGCACGGCGGCCAGGACGCACCAGACCCGCCGTACCCGCGGTCCCGCCGAGCTCTGCGCCCCTCAGCGGCGGCTTTCTGGCCGCTAACGCCCGCTTCCTGCGCCTGGTTACCGGGCAGAGCAGCCACGCCCACAGACCTGCGCCCGGTTACCGGGCAGAGCAGCCACGCCCACAGACCTGCGCTCGGTTACCGGGCAGAGCGGCCACGCCCACAGACCTGCGCTCGGTTACCGGGCAGAGCAGCCACGCCCACAGACCTGCGCTCGGTTACCGGGCAGAGCAGCCACGCCCACAGCCCTGCGCCCGGTTACCGGGCAGAGCGGCCACGCCCACAGCCCTGCGCTCGGTTACCGGGCAGAGCAGCCACGCCCACAGACCTGCGCTCGGTTACCGGGCAGAGCAGCCACGCCCACAGACCTGCGCTCGGTTACCGGGCAGAGCAGCCACGCCCACAGACCTGCGCTCGGTTACCGGGCAGAGCAGCCACGCCCACAGACCTGCGCCTGGTTACCGGGCAGAGCGGCCACGCCCACAGACCTGCGCCTGGTTACCGGACAGAGCAGCCACGCCCACAGCCCTGCGCCTGGTTACACCGAAAATCTGGTGGGCCGACTGAATCTACGCTCGAGCCTCCGAGCCAGACCTAGGGCCGGAAACACAAAACACACACACAAACGCACACGCACACACTCATCCTCACACTTGTGCGCACACACACACACAAAACACTCATACTTACACTCACACACTCACACGCACACACAACAAACAATCACAAACACACCTACACACACAAACACACACACACACACACACTCACTCACACACACCGGGGGACGTCCAGCTCACTTTACCAGCTGACCACACACAGTAAACATTATTATATTACAGCACTCAGTACATCACAGACACATTTCAGGATTAAGGCCTACAGACAACTCCCCTGCCCCTCCCCCTCCCGTCGTGAGTTCCACAGGCAGACGCCCGGTCTGTGTCACACAGCTGACAGACAGACAGACAGAGAGCAGTTTAAACACAGATATTACGCTCCTGATCCTCAGCTCTTCCAACACACACACACACACACACACACACACACACACACACACACACACACACACAGAGCTCTGTGAGCGCTCCAGCAGAGCAGAAGTGTTCCGGCTTGGCGCTCCCAAACCCCATTAGAGGGGTGTGATGGAGCGGGACACGGGGACGCGGGGCCCGCTACCGTTTGGAGAACGGGAGGGCGGACGCACTGTGGAGTCAGCCGTCCGGTTAGAGTATAATAATATAATAAT
>CM045898.1:45856018-45858518 GCA_025169545.1 Anguilla japonica
ACACATGCCCAACGCATGCCCGACACATGCCCAACGCATGCCCAACGCATGCCCAACGCATGCCCACGCATGCCCGACGCGTGACCGACACACTCTGCCACCTGGGCATGCCATTACTTTTCCATGCGCTCACTTATTTGGGCTTTAGAGTTACTCAGCGAGCCTGTTCACTCCCACACGCTCGGGAATAAAAGCGCCCCCCCCCCCCCCCCCCCCCCCCCCCCACCTCCCCCCATGTTTTATTCACAAACTGTGGACTTCCTGCACGTTTGCAGCTCTTCCAGAGAAAAATAAGTGGCTTTTAAATCTACTTTTAAACACACACACACACACACACACACACACACACACACACACACACACACACACACACACACTGGAGGAAAAGGGGACGACAAGACAGAATCACCAAAATGGACACAAACAGAGACACTCAGATAAACACACCTGTGTGTGGAGTATAGAAACCGCACAGGAAACACTCCGCTCCAGAAGCCCCTCTGTGGGTGCGGGTCACATAACCAGCGGAGTCTGAGACTGCCACTGTGTTCTGAGCCACTGGAGCTCAGAGTGGGTAATCGCGTATCGTACAGAAATGGCTTTGTCACCAGTCCTCCAAAACCGCTCGACCAGAAATAAAACCGGCATTAAACGCAACGTAGAAGTCAGCAAACAACCACATCCGGCTCCCTGACACACACAGCTGACTGAGGGGGGGGGGGGGGGGGGGGGGGGGGGGGGGGGGGGGGAACTCCACAGTGCTCAGTGATGTTTGCTTTATGAAAAGAAAAAACAAGTATTAAATTAAAATATACAAGTATGTGTTTGTTTGCTTATGTCAACATTGTAAGGAAACAGTCCAGCTGGCTAATAAACTTTGTTATTACTCATAAAACGCTGCTACAGTAGCATGCGACTGCTTCTAGGTCCTTTTTTTAATTCCCACAAATCTGTAGTTCTTGGCTTTTCCTCACTTGGTAGTTCGGCACATTATGAGAGACTAAACACAGCCAAAGCCTCAGATCAGCCAATGAAAACATGCGGATGAGATCCCAGAGCAGAAGTTCGGGGGTAAGACCCATCCTCGCGCTTCCGAAAAAGCAACAGCCTGGTGCCATCACTCACCTGATAGACTGCCAGAAACACTTTCGGTAAAATAACAATAATGATGATAATAATAATAATAATGCAGAATGTAGTGAATTGCCTCACCATTCATATCAGAGTCCAGCTCCCTTCCCAAACGCAGAGCTACAGCAGAGTAAAGTTGTGAGAGGGAGGGTCAGTGTGTCACAGGGCTGAATTCTGCCAGTGACGCTGCGGCTGTAACACAGCAGAGCTCCAGGACACGCCGGACTCAGCCTGGACCGCCAGGGAGCCGTTTAAGAGCTCGCGCCCGGGCCCCCGGACGAGCAAATTAACAAATCAAACAGCCAATGAAAAACCACCGCTTTAATGACCGCGGTTTCCAGGAATCGGCCTCGGCGCTAAACCTGCCGCGAGCGACAGATCTAAACGTCGGCAGATAAATCGGGGGGCTGGCAGGCAGTCCGGTGAGGAAACGGCAGCACCTGTCACAGGTGAGAGCGGGCACGGCAAACACACGGGCGAGCACAGCAGTGCCACAGAGAAAGAACTGGTTTTGAACTCAGAGGTTGCAGGTTTGATTCCCAGGTGGGGTACAGCGGCTATACCCCTAACAACACCCAATCTCTATAGACAAGAGCACCAGCTAATTAGCCAAACACAAATACAACGGCAGCTGCAGTGGGTGTGCAAAGGCACTCAATCCGGTGAGTGTGTCTGCCAGGTGGGTGTGTCTGCCAGGTGGGCGTGTCCCTAAAGTGGGCGTGTCCGCTCAGTGGGCGAGCGGACCCAATCTGATGGGTGTGTCCCTAAAGCGGGGGTGTCCCAGCCTGTACCTTCATGCCTGAAGCTGCATGAGCTCTCCAGGCGGACGGGCTGCCTGGGCCTGAATCAGACTCTTCTGTCACAGCAGCTGCCGGGTTAAGGAACAGAGTCCCAACCCCTTCCTTCCGCTCTTCCTGTTTCCACACGGGGACGCGGTCCTGCAGTCACCTCACCAGCGGAAAGACACAGGAACTCCACGCCTCCCAGAGACATGGACCTTAAGACATCCCAACCAGCAGATTTCACTCCGCTTCCCACCTTCAGAACAACAGCCATCATCATCGTCACCACCGCCACCATTATCAACATCGCCACCATCAATCAATATGATTATCATCAACATTTACAGGACTTCTGAAACTAGATAAATTGGTTTCTCCAAAGGATTTCAAAAATATGCTAAATGTCAATTTGTGGATGGCTGTAAGTGCTTCAGAGACTTGCAGGCTGTTTTGTGCCCTATGCACTGTGTGTGTGTGTGGGTGGAGGAAACTTATTTACTGAGAAACTGTTCTATTGGCTCATCTTGCCAGATCATCTTGCCAGAGATTTGAATCTCAATGAGACTAAGCAGGTAAAATAAAGGTTA
>CM045898.1:45863518-45888518 GCA_025169545.1 Anguilla japonica
CGCTCGGGGGGGGGGGGGGCATTCCAGCGCTCGCCATGACTCACCGGCAGGACCCTTCCTCTCCCCCCCCCCACATTATTTTAGCGGCGCGTACCACGTTTTGATAAACAGAAACGCTCCACTACTTTAGAGTCTGTTTCACATTTATACAGGACAGACGCCAGAGCCTGCTCTGCAGCAGGGCAGACAGGGGTCACGTGACTGCTATGATCGTTAGCATAGCGTAGCGTAGCGTAGCATCTCCAGATGCCACACACCTTCCTGTCCACACCTGTCCGAGACGCAGTCTTCCGCTCAGAGAGGGGGCGGAGCCGCCTCGCGCTGCCGTCGGTTCACATTCCAGAAGTTTCCGCCCTCGCCTCCGCCGCCCTCCGGCAAACCGCCACGTTTCCACGCCAACCCAACCCCGGCGTGAGAACGGTAGTGTAACGGTCAGGGTACCCCAGCATGGGGTCTTCACCCCCTCCACTAATGTACTCCACTAATGATGAGTATTGTACCTCATCTGACCCGTGTTCTGTAGTTGTCCAATGGCCTTCGGTATGTAGCTACTTACTGTACGTTGCTTTGGATAAAAGTGTCCGTCAAAACAAATACATGTGACGTAATGTTAAATTTTATTAAAACCTGGTCCGTATCTAAAACAGCAAATAAAACAAGATGACGTGACAAAACTTTGCATGTGAGGGAGAAGTCACCCCCCCCCCCCCCCCCCGTTGCTCCCCCCCCCCCAGGTTGTGTCGCGCAGGACAGCTCTGCAGCTTTGACACGCTCCTCTGCGTGCTCCCTTATCCACACTAGGTCCCGGTGCGCATGCCGAATGCGTGCAGGCATCTCAGCGCACACATGAATTGAAAAATAAATGAACAGCGGTCAGGCAGGGAAGCAGAAGCACAGCCGGCGGCGATTCCGCGGGCGTGCACCGCTGCTGTCCTCAGAACCGCGGGGGGAGAGGCCGGCGGAGACGCAGGAGAGGGAGTTATCCGCCCGGAGAAACAAGAACGGAGAAAGACAGAGCTGGTCCCGAAAAACCTGACACGAATCTGATCTGAATCCACAAATCACCCTCACCGAAACGGGACAGGACGGGACGGGACGGGACAGGACGGGACGGACGAGCAGGTCCGGAGCGGGCCTCCAGAAACGGGGCAATGGGCTAACTGGACAAAAAAAACGGACAGGCGACCTGTCAGCCCGTCACTCTGCGAGCCAAAGCAATGTCATTGAACGTGAACTTTGAACCCACACAGCCCAAAAAAAAAAAAAAAACGGGTCCACGATTGAGCCAAACATCTAACGGTCAAAGCCCAACGGGGTGGAACCTCTTCCCTGGATAGACACAAGAACCACGAAATGCTAAATTTGATAGATAAGGCCAATCAAACAGGAGTGGTTTAGAAAAACATATTTAAAAGGTCAACAATTTCAAAGCTGGCAGATTAATTATTTTTTCATCAGATCACGTCTGTGTTACACCCTATCCCTTCCTGCTAGTTTTACTCAGCGTTAAGTGAGCGGTTCCTTGTTTTGCTACTGTTTATCTTCGCCAAAGAACGAAAGGCCTAGGCTACTTAACAGAACAAAGGAAAAATACAAAAACAAGCTTTCGGGATGTTTTCTGAAGGTTCCCCAACCAAGCACATCCCAATTTATGGAGAAGACATTGTATTACATCAAAAGAGAAAGGGCATCCTTATCATACAGAAAAGTTCAGAATACACACGTCTTTAACATTTCAAATAAAAAAAAAAATTTAGTTTCTTTTTAAATAAACATTTTTTTAAAAACCCAAAACCAACCAGCAGCATTCCCCAGCAAACAGCCTCTTCACTTTAGTCTTAGGACAGAGATCAAAACAGAAGCTGCAAGCAACTAGCATGTGATTTATTTACATTACAGCCATCATCAGATGATCTTTTTCAAACGGATTTACGCAGCCTCTGTATTTTCACATAGGATCCATTTTTACTGCTGGGTGTACACTGAAGCAACTTATGCTTAGGACCTTGCTCAAGGGTACGACAGCAGGGCAATCAAACCCGCAACCCTGGGTCAGAAGCCTAAAGTTTCTCATCATTACACTACACTGAACTGTCCTCGTGCGGCCCCGCGCATAATTGTTATGGCGGGTAAACCTCAAACCGGCAAAGCCGCCCAAGTCGCCCGCGGACGATCAGTGAAGCCGGTGCCAGTAAAAGAAAAGTAAACACAAGGTGCTTTTTGTTTCCCCCACAGCTGTGCAAACACAGCCTGGCGGGCGCTGACCTTACCCTAGCCGTTCAACATCCTCCCTTACATCTTCTGCGTCACTACAGACAAATCTTACATACTGTATTCTAAGCACTGTATACTACAGAAAACTGCAAATACAGGGACATATTTAGTTTCCGTTATTACTGCAGAACGGGAAGGTAGCAATCATTCCGGCGTTTAGCACTGGGACATTTGGCCGATACTGCCTGATTCGGAGGACTTATATTTGAAGAATACAAAGACAGTACATTATCTCCAGAGACGCTACAGTCTTCCACGTCACACACATCCATCAACGTGGTTTTTGCAGTTGGCAAGCTGGAATACCATCAAATCTTTTCACAGCATAATTTACGACACGCATCCACATTGCAAGGGCTACACTGGCGTGGGCTGGCCCTTACTTATTGGGAAAGGATTACAGTAATGCAAAAAGCATTACCGCCAGTCTGTTGTTTTAGAAGTGTGACAAAATGGCCTAACTTATTGACAACTTCAAGGTAAAGGAATTGAAATACGTGTCAGCTCATGACAAGATGTCAAGACGGATCAACTCAAACTCCACAAGAACTCGGGGCGTTGGCATGTTGTCTGTGGCATGTTTACTTAACGTTAAGCTTATTTACTGTCTGACAGTTAACTGTCGAACTGTAAATGTCGGTGCCTGCTGTTATGAAAAATTAGAACGGCCGATGTCTGAGAACTTCACCTAAATTTGTCCAGTCGCTCGTGTGCTATTTGCCGCTCTTTGTAAGCAGTGGACAAGATCTTAAGAAACCAGTAGCCTACGTTATCAGGTCTCAGGAAGGGTTCATTCATCACATGGCTCTTAAAACCAGTAACATACGTGTGTCGTTAAAATACCGACTTGTGCATTTGTGTTCTCGTTGCACCATTTCCACAGGCCCTATGGAACGCATTAAAAGCTGTATTTCATCCGGAAGGCTTCCACCGATCATTCTGACAGCATGAAGCCGGCTACGAACATGCATGTCCGAGGTGTCGCCAGGCCTGGATCATGTAGCTGGCCAGTTAGCCACTAACAAACTGTGGTTACAGTGTAGCACACATGGACAGATGAAAGCTACGAAATGCGCTCTGCAAGAAAAACACGCTATACTCAGCTAAGAACCTAGCCTACAATCTATAAATGTACTAATATTAGCCAACTCACTAAACTACAGGCTGAGGGGACGGTTTGAAATGATAAAACACATTCACAAGACTTAAAGTAGGCACCCGTTGAACCTTTAAATTAAAAATAAAAACAGAACAGCTGAGAGTTGGAACAAGTAGCTAATGTTAGATGAAATAAGTGAAGCGCAGTGTAAATCGCATGACAGTCTAAAGATAGCTAATGTTAGCGAGCACTGTTATTAGCTAGCTGGTTGTAGCCGGTTTGTTTTACCTAGCGGGATACGTTAGCGAGCTAGTTGTCAATCTGTCTCTCATACCCTTCGTAGAAATTATAAATGTGAATCAGGCTATTATTTGCGTTCACCCCATAAAAAAACATGTAGCGTTAGGCACTCACCCCATCAGCCAATCCATGATTGCAGCTAGAAGGGGTAAATCCACCGCAAACTGGAGGCGTCCTCCTCCTTAGTTTATCCAGGTAGTTACCCCCTAACCCCTCTGTCAGGTCCTCCGTGAATCAGTCTTTGACTTCCAGCAACAGCTAAATGTGTATTTCCTTGTTTCGGCGTTTAGTTCTGTTAATAAAAAACACCATGAACCATAAGAGCGGAACCGACAGAACTGCTCCTTAAACGGGTAAAGGGCTACATTGACTTTGCGGTTAAGACGACGGGAAAGCGGGCAGCTGTTTGGTTATTGCCCGGTAGTCTTGGCGTGCCGAGCGGCTTCTTGGCGCTGCTGTGTCGCGGCTTCTCCTCCAAAGATAGCAGGGCCGAGGGGAAGTAGTCCTGGAGCACCACTGGTCTGTCCTCGGTCATGAACCCTCGTATCGGTTCTTGAGCTGCTGTTACCCCCGCTGGTGTGATCAGGATCTGCCACATACAGGAAATCCGGAAGTAAACACAGATCCGACTCCCTCCCTCGTTCCTGGCGCGACGTTCAACGTACAACGTTCAACGAAAGGACCCCAGGGATTTGTAGTTTATAGACAAATATCGTACGGGCAACGTTCTTGTCCAAAAAAAGCGGATGCGTCTATATTCCACGAACTCATCCCTGAACAGAAATGTATTGAAATAAAATATGTTGTGCAGATTATCTAATAGCTTTTTATGAAATATGAAAGGTTGGTATAATTAAATAAGAATGTGTTTGTCAGTTTATAAAAACTAATATTTTTAATCTGGTAAATGCAGAGGTTGGAAAATCCAGGTTCAGAAACTAAAGGCCTCCCCAGTATTTTATTCCAACCAATCACCTGGATTTGCTAATTAATACAATTATTCAGCCAGGAGGTGGAACTAATAATTGAAATCAGCTGGCTGTGTTAATGGGTGGAAGAAACACAGGGCAGGATTTTGACTTTCTGACCCCTGGACTACCCTCCTCTGGGTAAACACTGGAACCAACCTGGATCCCCTACCACTCCACCCTGTCTGCTGAGGACCTGCTGGTTTTCTCCTTGAGGATCATAGCTGGTAAGCCCAACTGACTCATGATGGGACTTTGCCTGCTCTAGTACTATCCATATGCTTCAACATCTTTCCCCCTGTCCCTGGTAGACAACTATTTACATACTATTTAACAGCCTAAAAGTGGAAAATTCTTGACTAAATCAGTCATCCAATCTGAAACCAAATGAATATGTTTCATATGCTAAACAGAAAACTCAAGGCAACCAGCCCCAAAACAAGCAAGAGCTGAAGATGGCCACAATACAGGTCTGGCAGGGCATGAACAGAGAAGATACTTAGCACCTAGTGATGTCTTTGGGTCCCAGACCTCAAGGAGAGTGACAATGTGACAATGTACTAAACACAACTTTCAATTACATACCATTAACATGTCCCAAACATTATAGTACTCTGAAATAAGAGGCTATGTATAAAAAGTACAGTAATTTCTACATGGTAACACCATGTATAAAAATACCCTTTAACAAAAGCTGAAAATTCTGCACTTTAACCACATGTGAATTGTTTGAATAGAGCCAAATCAAAAAAATTGTCCCAAATGTTATGGACTGTACTTCAGTTAAAATAAAATAAAAAAGCTGAACTCCTTTGTAGTTGGCCCCAATTTCACATTTCATTATTTCATAAAGCATACATTTTCCATCAAGCTGGTATCAGTTGCTCACCCAGAACAAGCACTGCCTTCAGAACAGTGAACATATGCAACATCATAGGTGATCATGCAAGACCTGTCCATTACTTATAACCAGTGTACTCTTCAGAAAGCAGACAAGTTCAAGAGCCAACACATGCTCAGAATAACAGCCTTCAGACCAGTATGTACACTGCCCTATCTACAGAATTAAATAGGACAACCTTCCATCATAAGTGGTTTGCCTACTTCACTCCAGCTCCACCTCTCCAACCCTCCCTGACTGCTCTACTTTGCTCCTTACCCTGAAGACATTACTCTTAATTGTTAATCACTAGTCATTTCCATGCATGCTACAATGCCTTCTTACCTCCAGGAAGTAAAGGTTTTGAAATTGACCTGGCAACTTCACAAGGGCTGGTAGAAAAGCATGTGCAGTTACCGAAAATGCATTTCAACTCCAAGGCAGCTGTACAGCACTATTATAGCCCCAGAGCTTGTACATTACCCAATTCCTTGTTAAATATCCTTATTGCCAGGTACAGTAACCATGATCCATGCAGTCTGGCTACCACATTGAAAGTGGCACCACTTCCTTGACAGTACTGCAAGTGACTAAAGGGCAAAAAGACCAGAAATTTAAATTTAACAGAGAATGCTATTGGCTACCTGGAACCACCTGATTAAACTAGACATACATATGAAACAAACAAACCACCTTTCAAGCCTAACATACGAGCTTGCTGCTGGGGGGGGGGGGGGGGGGAAGAGAAAGAACTCCAATTTGATAAAGGTACAGAAATGTGGACTCAGAACACAATGATCTAGACAGCACGTTTTGATGCACTTCAAGTTTTATTCAAAAATCCCCACCCAGTTACAGGACAGGTTTGTAGCGTCGCCACACCAGCACCATCCCCAGCACAATGATGCAGACCAGTCCCACTGCAGCCATCACTCCAGCCATAAACACCACCTCAGAGGCACCTGGGAGGCAGAAAGGTTGAAATTGCATTAAGCTGCAGGCTTGACAAGCAGCCGTTCTTTGAGCATTTCAAAAACATGGCAGGCAACGTCATGAGGCTACCTTCTGCTTGGTGATCTGCATTCAGAGGGCTAATGGACTCAGGCACATCTTTGACAGCCTCCTGGACAACAATTGGGCCTAGGACTGCACCACCCTCATACTGTATGCCTGGAGAACAGAACACGGTTCAGACATTGCCAACAATGGGAGCAGAGATAAGAAAATGAAAGCAGTTACAGAAGTCCAACCTGAATTCACACTCCTTATCTTCCTCCCGCCACAGCTGGTGTCACAGCAGCTACATGCCTGGTCATTCCCAGATGCCTCAATCCACCTGAAAGAGAAGCAGGTTACCCAGATACCTGAAGCTCAATACTTCAGCATTTCCCCAATAGCAAGTGAACCAACCGTTCCTTCCCAAGAGGGAATGAGCAAGCCTTCCCTTCTGAATCTGGCAAAGCTGCAGTAGCCTTCAGATGGCAGAAAATGTAGATCTAAAGTGGAGAGAAATACTGCAGTTAGTACAAGAATGAATTCCTACCTTCGATAGGAATGCCCCCAAAGCATAAAGCAATTTACTCACAGCACTCCTGGTCTCCTGGGCAAACCTGAAGGCATCCAGCTGAAGTTGAAGCTTGTCGTCCTGTACCCTTGACAGGAACTGGGAGCGGGAGTTGGTCAGCTTGGAATCCATTAGACACCTGGAAAGGAAAGGCTGTAGATCCATCACATCCATTATACAGGCTAGAAGGAAAAGCATACTCACCCTTTGTTCTCAATGAAAGCATATCTGGGGACTGCATTCATGTCAGGGTCCAAGGTAGCTACACAGGTATCCACAAACACACGAAGGGGCACATGGTTGGCCTGGACCACAGAGATCTCGATGTTAATGAGGTCCCCCAGGAAGAAGACATTGGATGTCCTCTCCAGCTGCCAGTTGTCTACCAGGGACAGGGGGAAAGATGTTGAAGCATATGGACACTAGAGCAGGCAAAGTCCCATCATGAGTCAGTTGGGCTTACCAGCCATGATCCTCAGGGAGAAAACCAGCAGGTCCTCAGCAGACAGGGTGGAGTGGTAGGGGATCCAGGTTGGTTTCAGGGCATTACTGCTCACATTGTGTAGCCTGCATTGGTGGTGACAAACCAGATGAAGGTTCATGGAGGTACAGATTCAAATTCACAATCAAATGGTTAGGTTAGGCCAGGCCATGTGAAGACAAGGTTATGCATTTCCAGGATAATGACTGCCATCTTTCATGAACAAAGATTTTAGGTGCCAACAGTAGACAATTACATCCAAGGATGGGTTAAAATTGGTTTTCAGGAAGGTGTACATCAGCTAGAAAAGGTTCTCACCTCAGGTAATGGCACTGGATGCCTACCACTGCACTCGATGTTCTGATGATGGGCGTAGCACCAATGGCACTAGGTTGGTAATTGAAAGCAAAGGTGTAGACTAGGGAGTCCTCGGTCATCTGAGGAGAAAGAAACCCCATTAGTTACACCACATTAGCCAAACCCATGCACTGTTCAATTCATGCACACACTACATACTGCCAGTACGCTGCCGCAGCCATGGAGCTCAGTCTCAAACAGAAGCGCTCGAGTAGACTTGTCCTGTGCAACAGGGCCACAGCCTCCCAGTGTGATGTCAGAGGGCTGGATCAAGTGGCCAATGCCAAGCAGGTCCATATCCACTTCCATCTGAACAGAGCTCTCCCCACAGTGGACCTTGACAGCATCAGGCTTAGCCGTTGGAGCTTCCACTGTGTGTGTGGGTTCCCCCAGGGTCGGGCGGGGAGTCACAGGAGCTTGAGTGATGCCAGGTCTCCCAAACGTCGGGCGGGGAGTCACAGGAGCTTGAGTGATGCCAGGTCTCCCAAACGTCGGGCGGGGAGTCACAGGAGCTTGAGTGATGCCGGGTCCCCAAACGTCGGGCGGGGAGTCACAGGAGACTGGGTGATGCCAGGTCCCCCAAAGGTCGGGCGGGGAGTCACAGGAGCCTGGGTGAACCACGGTCTTCCAAGAGTTGGGCGGGGTGTGATAGGAGCCTGTGAGCCCACCGGCTTATTTGCGAGCCGAGGGTTTGTCCCAAAACCGTCTACATTTCGGGTTTGAAATTGAGCATTACATAAACACCCAAACAAACTCAGAACTATCGCCCCAATAAACAACCTGTCAGCCCGCATGATGAAAACACTCAGTGGTTCAGAAAAAATCCAGGAATACTCACACAGCCGCCTTTACCCCATTATATAGCCAGCAGAATGCAATTGATCATTCGAAACCCCTCCTCTTTCTCATTTCCCTAATCGTTCTGCAGCCTTAAGGTGTTTCGGCCTCTTTTAATTAGCACAGTAGACTTGCAATTCATTCATGCTGGTCCCAGCTCATTAATTAATTTTGAAAAGCATGCAACACTGTTTGTGTTTCAAAATAAAAATACACAGTAACGGCAGCATTCCTTCAGTTTTTAGTAAATTCTATCTTGGGTTTCCAAAGTGCCATACTAACAATGGATTTTCTGTATTGAATTTAGGAAGGTCTTGATTGGAGTGCAATTGGAGTTCCATATCACCTGAATTCATTCGTGTTGGTCCCAGCTCGTTAATTAATTTGTGAAATCACACAACAGTGTTTGCGTTCAAAAATAAAAACACACAATTAACTTCACCAGACTATTGGTTTTCAGTACATTTCAGTTTTCAAAGTGCCATTCTAACAGGAGATGTGCTATATTAAGTTTAGGAAGGTCTTGATTGGAGGGCAATTAAAGTTTAGTATCATCTGATCCCCAGTCCTTGATTGCAGAATGTAATTGGACTTCTCTATCAGCTGATGTCCAGAAAAGCTCCTGCTTGTCCTGAAGTTCAGTGTTCCTTGGCGTTTTACACGTGCAGAATTCTGAGAAATTTAAAAATTAAAGATGACTGTGGTGAAACTTGAGAATGGGAAAGTTTTATCATTTAATGTGGGATAATTTAAATGAAACATCCTGAAACATCTGCAATATAAACCATATTAACAAGCCCATATAAACAATGCCTTCAAGCACTTCAAAACAATATGCTTGCTATACTTACTTTTAATTAGTCTGATGATTTGCAATCTGAAAATGTGCAAGTCAATCAACAGAATAATGAATAAAAGCTGTTGGGCATTGATAAATAAAACATATGCATAATTAGGGGTTCAAACACAAAGTGCAGGAAAAGTATTGTAATTGTAGATGTTATTATTATATGTTCTCACAATTCGCTCATTTCTGGCAAGTGTGTCTGATAGCTTTTTGTGAAACTGCACAATGGTTAAGGGTTGCATGCCCCTCCCCCTTTTCCCTCGAGACATGTGCAATCCAAGCCTCTCCTCACACCGAACAACTATGCTGCTTTGACTGAAAAGATGTGTCAGGTAGATTTTTAAAAATTATACAGTACATTTTGAGATCAGTGCAATGCATAAATGTGTAAAGAACAGCCAGTTGTTTAATTAATAATGGGATAAAAGTGAGGTATTTATTGTTTGAGCATCAAGTCGTGTCATTTTTAAATACCAGTTTTTTTTTATTTTAACCAAGGACAACAACTGTAGAGACAAAGACAACCATATACAGTATATTAATTCATTGTTTTTTATGCAACAAAAACCAGTTTGGTGGCAGATTTATGAAGTACGCAAGTTTTGTATCCCCTACGAGGTGTTTAAAGTGTGCTATAATCGAAATTTATTCAATCTGGCTTTGATTTAGCCTACATCCGGGAATTATGGATGTTGAGAGAAAATCCCGTGCTCATTTTAATCTTTGATGGCATGCTGTAATCGACTCCCCCCCGAATAAATATTAAATATTGAATAACAAAAACCATTCTGACCAAGACTGACTGTACAATACATATGCAAGGAAAATATACCTGGACTTTTCTGATGTTCTGGGAATGTTCAGAGAACCAAATATTATTGGCCGGGTGATGTTTTCAGAAGAATTCTGCTCATGGAAAACATAAACCTGAGTGGGGAGGAGCCTGTTTGAGTGGGGAGGAGCCTGTTGAGTGGGGAGGAGCCTGTCTGAGTGGGGAGGAGCCTGTTTGAGTGGGGAGGAGCCTGTTTGAGTGGGGAGGAGCCTGTCTGAGTGGGGAGGAGCCTGTCTGAGTGGGGAGGAGCCTGTCTGAGTGGGGAGGAGCCTGTTTGAGTGGGGAGGAGCCTGTTTGAGTGGGGAGGAGCCTGTCTGAGTAGGGAGGAGCCTGTTTGAGTGGGGAGGAGCCTGTCTGAAGCCATGTTGACATATAAAGAGCAGAACTGGCTGAGTGCGCACCATCCTCTCGTTCTCCAAACCGTTGAACACGTGACCTGTGTCAGACATCGCCAGGGACGGCTGGCAAATAGCTGTCCACACTAATTACCGCTCTGGAGTCTGGTTATGGGGGCTGGTGTGGGGTCAGTCAACCCCTCCCTGAAACTCTGGGGCCTACCTGCACTGCTACCAGACAAGCAAGGGATTTATTGGCATATCCCCTGGAGCTCACAAACCCCAGTGGTTACCTGAGGTATTGCACTTTAGTAAGCCTCTGGTTGCAAAAAAAAAAAAAAATTTTCCCATCAAAGTCCATTCAAAACTACGAATTTACCCTGGCCAAATTATATTATTTTTGACTGTATTTTTAAATTGGAAAATTAAGATAAAAGTTTTTTTTTTTTTTAAATTATTCCCATTCATCCCTCCCATTTAGGTACCACGTGTGCATCTGGTGGCAAAGCCACACAGTCAAACATGGCGGCCTGAACAGGCAGCTCTCATAGGAATCCACGGAAGCGGTAAGCGGAAGCTGCTTCCGGGTGTGTGTACGTCTGGATGATCTCCGTGCGTTTTGGTACGGCTGGCCACAGCAGCGCTCAAACACAGGCCTCACAACCAAACCTTCTCCTTCTCTGTTGAGGGGCGACATAGCTCAGGAGGTAAGAGCGTTGTCTGGCAGTCGGAGGGTTGCCGGTTCGATCCCCCGCCCTGGGCGTGTCGAAGTGTCCCTCAGCAAGACACCTAACCCCTAATTGCTCTGGTGAATGAGAGGCATCAATTGTAAAGCGCTTTGGATAAAATAATAATGCTATTACCGTTACATATAAATGCAGTCTATTACCATTACCAAGGCGGAGGAGAGGAAAAATTCATGGCTTGTTCGGACGGCCAGGCCTCCACTCCGCTTTGCGTCCTGATTCTCAGGAAGGGGAGAGGACTGTCACTGCGGGGGAACTGGAGAGAGGCGCTCGAAGGGCACGGTGCTGTCTGTGGACGTCTCTAAATAACGCTCGCGGTCGGGGGGGAGGGCGTCGGGAATAGAACCTTTGAGAACAGAAGCGTGACGCTGGAGTGTGTCACTGCAGCGCGGCTTCCCCTCTCTGAGCCAATCAGGTGCTCGCAGGGCGGTCTAAGTCCAGTGACGGACCTGCAGGAGCCATATTTCTCCAGAGGGTGGTGTCGTAACCCTGCTGTACACTAGAGGTCGCTGTGCACCACTCAGTAGAGCTGAAGCCCATCTACTGTTTACATCTTTGGGAATTTCCACAGAAGTCAGTCACATCCTGTTAGACTGTACAGCCAGTATTCAGTATTGTAAATTAAGGAATTCATTTGATATATTTGTCCAGCAAAACCTGCTGACTGGTTAAAATAAGTCAGTGATTGACAGGCTCACTATAGGTCCACCCATCACAAGGTTCACAAGACCAGATTTTTCCTCTGTGAGTTAAACACAGTGTTTAAGGGGACAAGGGCAGTGCTGTCTGGGGTTTGAACCTGCAGCCTCTTACGTTACAAGTTCAGTTTTTTTAGCTACCATTCTACAGGGATGAGTACATTGAATAAGCGTGTATGTGCATATGGGTGTTTGTGTGTGTGTGTGTGTGTGTGTGTGTGTGAATGGGCATATGGGTGTGTGTGTGTGTGTGTGTGTATGTGTGTGGATGTGCATATGGGTGTGTGTGTGCGGATGTGCATATGGGTGTGTGTGTGTGTGTGTGTGTCTCCCTGATGTAGCAAAGTCAGAAACACTCTGGTGACCATGGTGACACCGAGCCCCCCTCCCACACCCTGCAGAGCAGCGCATTTAGTCAGGGGTCAGACAAAGTCACTTCCTGAAACCCATCCCGCTAGGGATACAGCGGAATGGATCAATACCGGAATATCTGCAGCGGCAGCAGCGCCACAGCTCAGCCCAGCCCAGCCCAGCTCAGCCCAGCTCAGCCCAGCCCAGCCCAGCCCAGCCCAGCCCAGCCAGCCCAGCCCAGTCCAGTCCAGCCCAGCTCAACCCAGCCCAGCCCAGCCCAGCTCAGCCCAGCTCAGCCCAGCTCAGCCCAGCCCAGCTCAACCCAGCTCAGCCCAGCCCAGCCCAGCGCAGCCCAGCCCAGCCCAGCTCAGCCCAGCCCAGCTCAGCCCAGCTCAGCCCAGCTCAGCCCACCTCAGCTCAGCCCAGCCCAGCTCAACCCAGCTCAGCCCAGCGCAGTCCAGCCCAGCCCAGCCCAGCACAGCCCAGCTCAGCTAAATCTGAGCTCTGACCTCATCGCCCCCGGGGGGGGACTCAGGTTCACTTTTAGAGCCTCTCGCCTCATTCACACATCCTGCTTTCTCTCCCGGGCCGTATCCCGAACCCCCCCTTGTCCTTTGCTGAACGGCGGTTGAGGGGAGACGAGTGGCGCTGTCCACCTGTAAACAGGCTTGTGTGTGTGTGTGTGTGTGTGTGTGTGTGTGTGTGTGTGTGTGTGCGTGTGTGCGTGAAGGCGTGTGTGTGTCCACCTGTAAACAGGCTTGTGTGTGTGTGTGTGTGTGTGTGTGTGTGTGAAGGCGTGTGTGTGTCCACCTGTAAGCAGGCTTGTGTGTGTGTGTGTGTGTGTGTGCGTGAAGGCGTGTGTGTGTCCACCTGTAAGCAGGCTTGTGTGTGTGTGTGTGTGTGTGTGTGTGTGTGCGTGTGTGTGTCCACCTGTAAGCAGGCTTGTGTGTGTGTGTGTGTGTGTGCGTGAAGGCGTGTGTGTGTCCACCTGTAAACAGGCTTGTGTGTGTGTGTGTGTGTGTGTGCGTGAAGGCGTGTGTGTGTCCACCTGTAAACGCTGGGCTGATCAACAGTCCGCCGGGTCCACTTGTGGCACCGTGCTGGGCTCCTGTGGGCCGCTGAACACGCCCCAATGCTGACCGCTCCCCAGGCAGACGGTTTTAGGAAAATACCAAACAGCTTTCTTTTTAATCCCGTACAGTGCCACGTGAGAAAGTGCCTTTCCGTTTCTCTGTTGAGGGGGCGATGGTTCTGTAGGCCACATTAGTTTTTACCTCAGTTTGTACCTCAGACCGACCCAGAATAGCAGCAACAGACTCAGACTTTGACCCAGAACAGCAGCAACAGACTCAGACTTCAACACAGAACAGCAACAGCAACAACAACAACAACAAAAGAAATGGCCGGTATCCGGAAAACTTGGCTAATGGCACTATGATATAACATCCGTCACTCAATAACTGAAGAATGGACAGCATGTTTCGTTTCGTTGGCGCCGAAGAGCTTTTTTGCATCGGCGGGCAGCGTGGAGCTCGCCGTAGGTCATACGAGCTTTCAGTTCACAGCGAAGGAAGCTGCCAGCACGAGGAGCGGGACTCAGCAAAAAATTCACATCACTTATTCATGAGCAATAACTGCGGGCCTCACGGGCCCATTAGCCAGCCTTAAAACAGACACGTCTCCTGTTACGCTCACATGAATTATGAACGCAAAACGGAGGCTGCCGACCTTCATTCTGAGCTTCTCCGTTTAAAAAGAGAGAAAAAAAAAGTTCAAAAAGTTTCTTTTCCCCCCTCTGTTTATAAAAAAAGAAACCATAAAGCTCATCTGATTTTGCAACCTATACATTTTTCCCCCCCATTGAAAAGATTGATGTGTAACTTGATATGTGCAGTCGATACTAGACCAGTTCTCCTTTCAGAAAATAGAGCTGTCCAGCTCCTGGGCCAGGGATCGATCTGATTGGCTGCCTCCCTGTCAGGCAGGTCTGCCGGCGTGATGCTTGAATGGGCTGAGATCATTCTCAAAGCGTGGCTGGGACGGGACAGCGGGTCTGACCCCCCAGCACAGCCCCCCAAACACAGGAAACAGGGGCCCGGCCCGGCTTTCCAAAAAACGGCCTTTCCAAATCAGACACGGAGGAATGACGCCGCCCTTCGTAAAGGGGGATTTAGCGGGAACAACCACGGGCCTTTTTATGACTGAATTGTTTTTTTTGTTTTTTTTTTCCTGGTAAAGCTTTGTGGAATTTCCTTGCTTGATTTTGTGATGAAGTGCAGCAAGGCTTACAGCAGCTTCAGAGTATTTCAACTTATTTCAACAGATTACTGGCCACAGAGCAAGAGCCTGAGTCATTATGACTGAGCGATGATAGCTGGCTTAAGAGTTATTATGATTAATACCAGCGTTAAATAACCAGAAACCATCCTGGGAAATAAAGCATACTGAAGTGCGTGTGTGTTTGTATATGTGTGTGTGTGTCTGTGTGTGTGTGTTTGTATGTGTGTGTGTGAGTGAGTGTTTGTATATGTGTGTGTGTGTCTGTGTGTGTGTGTGTATGTGTTTGTATATATGTGTGTGTGAGTGAGTGTTTGTATATATGTGTGCGTGTGTGTGTGTGTGTGTGTGTGAGTGTGTTTGTATATGTGTGTATGTGTGTGTGAGTGAGTGTTTGTATATATGTGTGTGTGTGTGTGTGTGTATATGTGTGTGAGTGAGAAGTGCTTTTACCCAGTTCCTCCATTTCTGTACTCACTGGCCTGCTCGCACAAAACACAAAACCCAGCTCCTGTGACGGACTGGCGGCCTGTCCAGGGCGTATTCCTGCCTCTCACCCAATGCATGCTGGGATAGGTAACCCTGACCAGGATAAAGCGGACACGGGGGAACCCAGAATGCATTGCTGCTCGTGGCGTGCAAGGAGGCGCTGTTGCTAACAGACTAATGTGATGGCAGGAGAAACATCAGAGAGATCAAGAGTCCTGTTCAGCTGTATCTGGGAATGACCTTCATGCCCTCTTTCCCCTCCTGCCCCTCCCTGCCCCTCCTGCCCCTTCTGCCCCTCCCTATCCCTTCTGCCCCCCCTGCCCCTTCCTGCCCCTTCCTGCCCCCCCCTGCCCCCTCCATGCCGCTCCCTGCCCAAAGTCTGAGTGCTCCCGATGCCCTCTGTGGTTACTGGATAAGTGCTGACAGACAGCTCTCTGGGGTAAAAAGATCTCCCCTCTGGGCAAGAAACAAACCAGGCATCAGCAAGACAACACATTTGTCAGCAGACACACACACGCCTACACGCACACACACACACACACACACACACACAAGCCTGCTTACATGCATGCATTCACATCCACTCACATACACATGCATGTTTACACATGCACACATACACACCCACACTCATGCATGTATGCACACACACACACACACACACACACACACACTTGCAAACACATGCACATATGCATCATTTTTCCAAATCTGAATATATTGAAAGCTGGCTATATGCATAGGCATTTTTTTTAACCTTTAATCTGTTTTAATAAATGAATTTCCAGCCTGCAGTTTTGCTTTTGTATCATTGTTAGAAATTTTCTCTCCCCAATTCACCTGTATATAGTAGATAGTTATTCATTTAATTATTTTAATGACAATTAAGACAAAAAAGTCAATCTCTTCAAAAAACAATGGTCTTACGTGATTGAACATGAAATTACACAAAACACATTCTTTTGATTAAAAAATACTGTAATTTCTAAGAAAGTATTTCTGTATCAGGTTCACAAAAAAAGAGGACGATCTGTGAACCATTCCAAAAGCCAACAGTAGGGGGCAGCATTAAATTGCGACGGCAAGCCAGTCGCAGAAGAGCTGCCATCTTCCTTTGCAAATCCTCACTGTACAGTAAGAGAGAAATACTGCAAGAATCCTGAATATCATCGAGCCAGGTAAATTAACCAGTAAAGTATAATTGTTAATTGTGGTAAAGAGTACGTCTGTGGGATATCAAAAAAACAAATCCAGGCATCCTTCTTTTAACAGGTTTCTGGGGCATCGGCGGTGATCACAGCTCCACAGTGGCGAAATGGTGTGGCACAGTCACCACCTGAGCGCTCATTATGACTGTGCTGAAACCCCCCCCCCCCCCCCCCCCCCCCCCCCCCCCCCCCCAGAGATTACACGCACACCCCGTGATCTACCGCGCAATCCCGCCAACATCCCCCAGGGTTCTGACATAACGCATCCCATAATGCCCGCGCGGCTCAGCCCGATACGCGTTGCGTAAGGCCTGAGTCAGCGTGCTATGAGCAGAGCTACATATGTATATTTTTTAAAAATGCAGGTCGCATTAACCAGGTATTGATGGCCAGTACCTTGGGGGGAAGCACCGCAGTTTGAAGGTGTTTGTTAAACTCGGGATTACAGTGTGTCGGCTGTGGTTGGTTAAGTGCAGAATTCCTCCTCGGGGTTTCGGTCAAACCGTCGTCCAGGTGAATGAAGACGAGCACATGCAGAATATTCATATGCAGGTCCCCCCCCCCCCCCCCCCCCCCCCCCCCCCCCCCGAACCCTCCAACAAAACAGAGAGTGTGACGGAATTCACCGTCAGTCAGCGATGGGAGTTTGCACAGCGCATTGCCCTTAATTTCAGGGCCATTGTGTGAACGTTCAGCCGCACTTGGGTGGAGACGGAAACAAAGGGACGTTTGATTGACAGGTTGGTCGGTTTTTTCGGTTAGAAGGGCAGGAGGAAGCGATCCTCGAGACGCTCATTCACAGAATCTGCACCAACCTGCTGTGGGCCAGAACAGCATCTCGATCCGAAACGCGTATTCATAACACGCAGAGGCTCGAATTTCCTCAGGTCTGTCTCTTTTCTGGGGAAGTAAACTAGGAATCGATACGGGGACACGAAGACTGATGTACCTACAGGGAACGGCTGTCACGTTGCCTCGCACGGACGGACGCACGCACGCAGGCCAGGCCGATCCACGCAGAGCTGCGCACACACAGGCCTCTCAATCTCACACAGAGCTGCGCACACACAGGCCTCTCAATCTCACACAGAGCTGCGCACACACAGGCCTCTCAATCTCACACAGAGCTGCGCACACACAGGCCTCTCAATCTCACACAGAGCGCGTTGAGAGAGAGACAAACACCTGCACGCGTTCCAGTATCAGCACACGTGACCTTAAGCACGGCCAGACACTCTGTCTAGCAAACAGTCCGGTGTGAAGGGCAGCAGTAGCTACAGAGAGATTCATCCGCAAAAGATCTCAGTTACAGAACCCCCCCTCCCCCCCTCAACCCTCCTCCCCCCTCCCCCCGATCCCCGATCTCCGATCTTCAGAACAGGAAGAGGAAGATTGATTTTCAAGCTGACCGTCAGGAGTCCTGATGATGATTTCACTGTAAAAGGAAACCCTGCTAATTTTCCTCACGTTTGGCGGGGGGGGGGGGGGGTGTAAACCGGCCTGGCGTGAGAGGTCGTTGTTTTTCAGGACCCCCCCCCACAGAGGGGTTCGGAG
Source organism: Anguilla japonica (assembly GCA_025169545.1). NCBI lineage: Eukaryota > Metazoa > Chordata > Actinopteri > Anguilliformes > Anguillidae > Anguilla > Anguilla japonica. The sequence continues at coordinate 45,881,616 of CM045898.1, forward strand.
CTGACCGCTCACGCTCCGTTTCCCAAACCGGACCCAGGAACGTTCCCCTCCGCGTGCCCCCCGGCTGTGGGGACGGGTGCGAGCCGGCCGGGGCTATTTGAGGACGGAGAGGACCTCGTGGAAAAAGGGAAAGAAATCCTGTTTAGACGTGCGCCGCGTTAGTCACCCGCTCTGGAACACGCTGCTGACGCAACGGCGCTAACAGTTTCCATACATAAGACCTGGGCCACCGGCCACCAGGCCAGCACCAAACACAGCCGCGTCTGGGAGCAATCAAACCCTGCTGCCTGCTTTCACACACACACACACGCTCACTAACACACACACACGCACACTCAGAACAAACATGCACACACACACACACATATACACACACTCAAAACATGCACACACACACACGCACTCACACACACACACACGCTCATACACACACATACTCAAAACAAACATGCACACACACACCCAAAACAAGAACGTACACACACACAACACACGCACACACAAAACAAGTAGGCACACACACATACACACGCAAGCAAAACAAGCACGCACGCGCACACACACACAAACGCATGCACGCACACACATACACACTCACTCACACAAAGAAAACAGAAAAGCAATCTCCCCTTCCCATCTGTCTGTACGGAAAAAGGGAAAATATCCTGCCAACTGTAGTGTTGGGTTTGTACAGCACAGTGTTGGATAGGTACAGTATAGTGTTGGGTCGATACAGAATAGTGTTGGGTTTGAACATTAACAAACAGAGTTTGTTGTAAAAGTAGATAAAAGTGCATGAAATCAGTCCATCCAGGTGTGTATAACCACAGGCGAAGCACAGGGGTACTGCTGTATTGAATTCCCACGAGCAGATGCTCCCTGACGCAGAACAAGCAGAACCTTTCCTTCCCCTGTTCCATTTTTCATACAAACATTACGTAGTCAGTTCCTCTGACAAAGTCATATCTCATCATGTCATCACCGGGTCTGCAGGAACTGGTCAAACAAGCTCAACACCATGACTTACGTCTGTCTCTTCCCTGTTCGGCGTTATGCAAGCGATCTCTTACACTGAGAAATTCAATACCGCGCGCAAGTAACAGTGGTGCGATTTCACCCTCGGCCCTGCAGGTAATGTGACACATTGTGTCATTGAAGCCTTACGGGTTTCACTGAACAAATGAAAATGGGCTTGTCGTAATGGCCACGTAATGTATTCCGAATAGCCTAATACTCCCATTTCTACCTCCAGTTTTTAAGATTTCACCAGTCCTTGATGTAAGCCTGTGTTTTGTGACAGAATAGCCTTAACACTAAAACTCTGACTGACTCTTGCAGTACATTCAAACCCTCTCCCTGGCATCATTTCATCCCCTATTAACCACCGCGGCTTGCCATCAAAGCCCTGCGCGGCGCAGAGCTAAGTGCTTACAGCGTGGCTGCAAACTAATCGCAGTCAGATTCAGCCGCACTAAACGCGCACTGGTGATTTAACGGTGCCAGATCCCCGTCACGAAAATGAATGAACCTCACACGTGGCCGCTAATCCGCGGCTAATCGCATCACCGCAATTTTGTTAATGACAGCGATCAAGGAAGTGGAATATTTTGTCGGCGGTCGCGCGGACCAGGCTACAGCTCTTTTGTTCCCTTTTGTTCGGCGCCCCCGCGCCGTTTGGCGAGGACGCGGTCGCTCGACTGAACGCCGCGATTTCACGCGATTTCCCTTCTGGCGAGGAACTCCCCAGATGATGATCCCATCACAAAGGCGATTTCTGCGCGCGCACAATGCCATCCTAATGAGCCCGAAATGCGCCATTGAGCGCGTGAAAGGCCCGGGTAATGGCATTATAAGCGCCGGAGCTGCAGAATTTAGCTGCTCTTTCTCCGATAAGTGGGGGTTCATTCATTCATTTATCGCCGCGTGTTTCTTGGAAGAAAGGCGGGGGCTGGGCTGGCGCGGGACCACGTTACATTTGCAATTATAATTAAGGTGGCAGGATTTCAGACGCTTTAGAAGCAACTGCAGCAGTGATTCCATTCAGCACTTTATCCCGAACGCATAGCGCGTTCATGCTTTCACACCGTAGCCTAATTTCACATTATTAAATTTACTTAACTAATGTTTTTGTTTTTTATTTTTTATACAATTTAATTTAGCCCGCCGCTGGTAAAGGGATAACTTCCTGATCTGGTGTGACCGCAGAGGCCAAACAGGAGATGAAGGTCCATTGAGCTCAGGAGCCAGTGTGTTAACCGGGATGACATCATGAAACAAAATCCCCTTTTACGGCCGAATTTCCCCTCTGCAGTATTCACGAGGAGTAAACATCGCCCCGTGAGTCAAACAAACCGGCTCCCAGAATAGAAAACATGACATCACAGGCGAGCTGTCAGTCTGTGCCAGTCCTGCCCACGGGTGAAGGCTGGCACTGCCCCGCGTTTGGCCTGACCTCAAGCTCAGTGTCGCCTTGCTGAGCACAGGAGAGGAGTGTCAGACTGGTAAAAATCCATCACCCTGTTAAGCTGACCGTGGGCGGTGGACGTCCTGCCAGGGGTGCGTCAGAGAGGCGAAGGAAAGGGGGTTCTGTGATGACACAGCTTTCCGAACTGCACTGTACAGTTAACTGAAAAACCTGGTGCAGTGCATTGTGGGATTGAGGGCTGGCCAGGGGCAGGCCCTGTCTCTGTTGGCATTTCTGTTAGCGCTCTAGGCTGTGGTGCACTGCAGGGGTTAGGGAACTGTGTCAAAGTGCCGGCGAATGTGTGTGTTATGAGAAATGCAATTCTGCAGCTTGGAGATGGATTATAAAAACCAGACTTATGAAAAAGAACACAGTAGAGAGGCAGGTTTCTTTTTTGTTTGTATTTCTGTTTCATTTTCACAAAACGGGTACAGGGGGGGGGGGGGGGGGGGGGGGGGGGGGGGGGTGAGGGGGTGGGGGGAGAAGCCTTTCAGTAGAACCTGAGGTATTTTGCATCAAGCAGCCTAAGGTGTCTGAATTTTCTTTTTAAAAAGTTAACTAAATTCATCAATTTTTAGATACGCTGCTATTTACAACATGATAATAATAATAACAATAATAATAATAATCCACAATAACAGTTATAATAATAATCAGGACAGCCTGCATCTTTCATTACATTAAGTTTTAAATAATAATAATAACAATATTCTTTAAAAATACAGAGAACTGGAAAGAAAGAAAGAAATGTCTCACACAGGGGAACAAACAGAACACAGTCAATCCAGATCTGAACTTACAGCAGCACAAAGAGAAGGTCAAAGGTCAAAGGTCGCAATGTGGATAACCTACCAAGAAATATATATTTTTAACCTTTTTGCATTGCAAGGGGCACACTACTACCATTCACGTCTGCATGGAGGGGAAAAAAAAAACCTTTCCCTCATGTAATTGTCTTTGGAAAGAGAGAGAGGGAGAGAGGGAGAGAAGGAGAGAGGGAGAGAGACAGAGACAGACCGTGTGCGTGTGCTGATGTTCTGTAACCCACAGTGTGCAGTGGAGAGCTCGGCTCGATGAAAATCCCCTGAGAAGTGACCTCCCTGTGCGGCCTGTTACCTGCATGTCACGGAGGCGAAAAAAGGGGGGGGGGGGGTCTGTGAGAAACAAGCTTTCCAGCTTTCTGTCTGCACTGTACTGAGGGGGGGAGGGGGCCGCCACACCTGGGGCAATGCATTGTGGGATGGAGGGCGTGGCCTGCAGGTTGCCGCGAGCACCAGGTGCATCCATTTCCCAGCTTTGAAGCCGAGGCTGTGTAAACACTGGCAGGGGGGACCTGTGTCCTCTCCGCGCACCTGCAGGAATTTACCTGTTAGCTTTCACACCTGCAGGAATTTACCTGTTAGCTTTCACACCTGCAGGAATTTACCTGTTAAGCTTCGTTCAAAAACGACATGCTGACACAGCCTCTCACCTCCGCCTGCAAGGTGTTAGCTGCGAGCTAACGGCTCAGACTGATGAAGTCAAAATGGCCGCCCTCTCTAGCTGCCGCAGGCCGTGGCACGTGTTCGAACCCCAGCGTGTCGCCGCGGACGACGCAGCTGCAGGAACCGCAGTCACGCAGACACAGGAAGTGAGCGGCAGTCAGCACGCTCATCGACACGCCCCTAACCTTCTGGGGGAAAAAAAGCGTGTATTCATTTGATTTATTTATTTATTTTTTAAAAGTGCGTCTGTCAAAATTTTTAAATTTCCTCCCACTCTTTTAACTGTCCTCATCCCCTCTCCTCTGGGTAGGTTCGAAGTCCTAATAAATAACGAATTCATAAATACGATGCAGAAATTAACGACAAAACGAAACAAAAATAACACCCCCCCCAACCCCCCCCGCCCCCAACCCCACCGTTTTCTCCTACATTAACCCTTCCTTGTTTCCTTTGTGCTGTGAACACCACGCTCCGCTAGTGTCCACCGTACGACATAGCGGTCCGTACGGCGTAGCGGTCCGTACAGCCGGCGGTAGAGTACCATAGAGAGCGCACCGGCTCACGGCAGACTTCAGGACGACCCGCGAGCAATGGCGTCACTTTGTTTTTTTTAAAAAGAAAAAGAAAAAGTAGGAGAAAGTGCATTAATCATCGAAATAATACCCAAGATCTCAGCCTCCCGTGTCGATGTAGAGAAAAGAAAAGCAGAGGAAAAACACCTTGTATTGCTTTGTGTGTGTCCGTTTCATAAATACCGTACAGTTAAAACCCGAAAGAAATCCAAAAAAAAGAAAAATAAATCGTCCACAAACGTAAAATCATTTCTCATTGCCAGAATGAACAGGTAAAATAAATTAAAATTATAATGGAGAAAATATTAAAAGACCGTTTAAAATTGCAGTAAAATTCTTTACATATATATATATATATTTTGTGTATGTATATATATAAAGCATAGTGCTGTTTTGACACAGCTTGTCTTCTCTGCTTTGTCGGTTGCCAGCCGTTCTGAGCATGCTCACTGTGACGCGGGAGGGGACAGATTTACAGAGCGCACCGTTTCAGGCGGCCGGGAGGGGACAGATTTACAGAGCGCACCGCTTCAGGCGGCTCTCACCCTCCCTCAGAGAATGTCTTCACGAAAATGTAATCTCAAGCGTGACTCAAGTGACTTTTTTTTTTTTTTTTTTTTTTCTTTAACACTGAGAAAGTGTTGCAGGTGCATTGTGGGTACACCGCCGCGATCGGCTTCCTTCGAAGGCGCAGAGCCGCAGCGCGCCGCGGCGGGCGCTAAAAGTTTCGGGTTGTGGCTCGACGCCCGTTGCGGTGGATTTCGGTGGGCTGCGGTGAAGCAGCCCCCCCCCCCCCACGGCGAAGAATCCTTCATTCGTAAAGTACCTCAGAGCACCGTCACCAAGGGAGGTAAAGTCCTCGGTTTTTTTTCCCGCCCGTTTCCACGGCGCGGCTTCCGTCCGGCTCCAAGCAGGCCGCGGACGGAAACGCTAACCCAAACAGTCGCAGCCCCCCCCCCCCCCCCCCCCCCCCGCGCCCTTCTCCTCCGGGCGGGGGGCGGTGAACTCCGTTTCCGAGGGAAGCGTGTCGATTTTCCTGAAGAAAAGACGAGAGGTTTTTTTTGTACTTTTTCACCGATGCGTAGCGTACACGGCGAGGCCCGCCGATCGTCATCACCGTCATTCTGCGCTACGTACGCTAACGCCGCTGCCACCGGGGGCGCTGTCCTCCCCTCGACTCCTCCAGCGCAAGCTTCACAAATTATGTCCATTCCTCAAAAGTCATGAAACGCAACACAAAGGAAAAATAGATTTATATATTATAAATTAACCCCCCCCACCCCTTCCCTCCCCCAGTCCCATTTCCCTCGTTGTCCCTTTCTCTCCTGTCACACACTGTGCCCCCCAAAATCCATCAAATACAGCCCCCAGAGGCGAGGCGAGGGGGGGGGGGGGGGCGGGGGGGTCAGGACACCTCTATGATCTCCATGCTTCCGGAGAAGCTCGACTGTTTCCCGATTTTTCCCAGGTCCTCGCGGGCCCGGGTGTCGGAGATTCCTTCCTCGAACTCCATCTGGCAGCTGCGCCGTTTGAACTGTTTGTCGGTGCCGGGGGCAGTGCTGCCTGCGTTTCCACCGCTGCCACCGCTGCTGCCGCTGCCGCCGCCGCTGCCGTTGGGCGTGTCCTCGTGCCAGCTACCGCCGCGGGAGTCCGGCCGCTCGCGGGGTTTGTCCCGGAGTCGCACGCCGGCCTCGCAGGGCCCCGGCAGCCCGCTGCAGCCGAACGCCATGTACGCCGAGCTGCTGCCAAAACGCACCACGCCGCCCCCCCCGCCCCCGCCGCCCCCCCCGCCGCCGCCCCCCCCCCCGCCCACCGGGGGCTCGCTGCTGCCGAAGAACCAGGGGCTCTCCCCCGTGGGCGTGTCCGGCGTGGTCGCCGGCGCCGGGTCCCGGTGCTTGGTCCAGGCTCCGCCCACGCCGGGCAGGCTCAGCAGCAGCGAGGCCTTCAGGTTCTCGTCCAGGCTGGGGCTTTTCAGGACGCCCCCCCCCCCCCACCGCCCCCCCGGCCCAGGTTCAGGCTGAGGGAGTGGGCCGGCGAGGCTCCGGCGCCGCCCAGCGCCTTCCCCTTCCGCCTCTGCCGCACCCTGGACGGCTCCCCGCCCCCGAATCCGCCCCCCCCCCCCAGCGGGGACTCGGCCGCCGAGCCGGGGCTGTCCGGCGACGGCGAGAACTGGCAGACGCCGTTGGCGGTCTCGGGGCTGCCCAGCTTGCACAGTTTGGGGACGTCCTCCGAGTCCACGGGGGTGAGGGCCAGGGTGGGGGTGTCCCTGTCCCGGGGGGGCCCGGGGCAGTAGGCCGACTTGATGTCCAGGGAGAAGGAGCGCTTGAGCCGGTTGGTGTCCAGGATGCGCTCGGCCGACAGGTGGAGGCCGTTGAAGCCCTGC
>CM045898.1:45893518-45901018 GCA_025169545.1 Anguilla japonica
CAAGTCATACTTAGTCTCTGAGATCTGCCTGCGCTCGGTGCAAACAGCTGGGAAACGCAGGGGAATTTGGTGCAAACGCCCTGCACATTTTTCCCTTTTCACTAAATTATAAATAATGAGTAAATAAATACATATATAAATAAATGCTGGCTTTTCTGGGTAGAATCTGGATCTGTGAACTGCTTGTGCTATAAAGCTTTTGGCCCAGTTTCACAGACACATATTAAGTTTATTCCTGGACTAAATTCAATTCTGAGTGGAGATTCTCCATGCAAAACTCAATTTGGTCCAGGACTGAGCTGAATCTGTCTGCGAAACCAGCACTTTAAGTTTTTTGTTTTTTAGTCCCCCAGCCCCCACACCTCACGCACACACTCACACACACACACACACTCACACAAACACACTCATACGCACACACACATATGTGCACACACACACACACACACACTACGCACACACACATATGCGCACACACACACACACACACACTCACACAAACACACTCATATGCACACACACATATGCGCACACACACACACACACACACACACACACACACACATCGACACACAACACACATGCGCACACACACAGACTCACTCACACTCACACAAACACACACACACACACACAACACGCACACGGCGAGCACACACACAGAGCAGAACACTCGAGAACGACAGAGAGCAAACGCGGGGGGGGGGGGGGGGGGGGGGGGGGGGGGGGAAGCCCCGCCTCCTTTTCCGAAAGCCAGCAGGATCTGGTTCTGGCATCTGCTTCTCCGGGCTCCTTTCCTGCATGATCTCATCTCCTCTGCCTGGCCATGACATCAGCACTGGGGAATGGGGAGGGGTCACGGGTGCAGGATGTCCCGGCCACACCACACGCTCCGAATTAAATCGTCTCCAGGTGCCCCCCCACCCCCAACACCCCCCCAAACCCCCCAAATCCCCAGGAGCTGATGCGGCCTTTACACAACCCCCAAAAAGTAACTATGTACATTTTCTGAGCTCAAAGGCCAGTGCTTCATCCAGATCCCGACAGGCCACCCCCACGCAGTTCTGACTCTCCAGATGCTAAACTGGTAACTGGGATCTCGCCCCTGACCTACTTACTTGAACAAAGTTTAAAGACGTAAAACGTTTTGGACAGCACTTGGCGATACTTCAGTCCAAATCCAGGTGTTAAGCAAACGAAGGGGTAACGCGCACTTCCCGGTGCATTGTGGGAAGGCTCAGAGACGCCAGCGCGGGCTCGTGGGAGGCTGGGTAACGAACACACGGCTTGCTGAGAAGCAGAGAAAAGAAAAGGAGGCCTTTGGCGGGAGACGAATCCAGCCGATTCGCGCAGATTGATCTAAAAGCTCATCTCTGATTGGCTCTGTGGAAACGGGACACATTGCCAGGGCTCTGCGACAGAGCTGGTTAGGAGAGCAGGATTACTGATCAACCCTGGAGGGCGTTAAAAATAAAGACTAATAAACAAATATTTAGAACATAGGGGCAGATAAAATGTCTTCTACTTGTCTTACCTGACCCTAAACACCCTAAACACCCCTCGCACCCCCGCCCCCATCCCACTGTTCACAGTTCAAACATGGCAACCGCTCTTTTAGCTGAAAGCGAGACCCCAGCTACTCAACCCACCACCTGCCCCCTGCACGACAGAACCTCTGTCCAGCTCTGAGTGCTGGTCACTGGGATGCACACATCACCCGCAGCCCAGGCTTCGGCCTGTCTGCGGGGAGAACCAGGCCGCCGCAGGCTAAAACACACAGTTCTGGGCCCACTTGGCACATACACGCAGGCTAAAACACACAGTTCTGGGCCCACTTGGCACATACACGCAGGCTAAAACACACAGTTCTGGGCCCACTTGGCACATACACGCAGGCTAAAACACACAGTTCTGGGCCCACTTGGCACCGGTGTACCCTGTGTGAATAGAGATGGATTTGAATATTACTGGCAGGAGTTAATAATATGCAGCTTGAACGTGCAAGACCTGCTCCTTACTCCGGTGCACAAGAAGAGGGCGGCTTTTTATCGTTAGGCAGGTGTGTGTACACAGATGATGTCATCGTAGCCAGTGTGTTCTCTACGTGACGATCGCAAAACTGCCAGTGAATCAAACAAAAGCAAACTGCCCAAGGGAGCCTGTGTGAGTCAGTTTGTATAGCACGCATAAGCACACACACACACACACACACACATACACACAAACACACACACACACACATGCATACACACACACACACACACTCAGTCACCCACTGACACACACCTACCCATGCACGCACACAAATATACACACACTCATATACTCAAACACACACATCCACTACACGCACGCCCATGCAAATGCAGTACATACACACACACACATGCACACACGCATGCACACAAACAGTTTCCTTCGTGCCCTCCCTAGATATGCAAACCAAAACATTATGCACACACTCATAATCAAACACACACGTCCACTACACACATACCCACACAAATGTACCACACACACACACACACACACACACTAACACACACACAGTTTCCTTCGTGCCCTCCCTTGATATGCAAACCCTGTGACTGTTAAACTGGTCTGATAACTGAAAGGGGGTCACACATCGCACGCTAATCTCACTCCCCTTTATGGAGGAGGCTAGCTCAGATCGCTGGCTCTGTGACAGGCAGGTGTGCACCACCCTCAGCTTCCTGCTCCCAGCTTCCTGCTCCGTCTCTGTCAGCTTCCTGCTCTGTCAGCTTCCTGCTCTGGGTTAAACACGAAGGTGCTGGGTCACAGATCGGTGCTGGGTCACAGTCAGATCAGGTGGGACTAAGGACAAGAGTGTCCCATTCCCCGACCCCCTCCTCTCACTTTCTCCCCTGCTCTGGCCCTTTAAGAGCAGACAGAACTACTCCCAGTGCCTGGCCCTTTAAGAGCAGACAGAACTACTCCCAGTGCCTGGCCCTTTAAGAGCAGACAGAACTATTCCCAGTGCCTGGCCCTTTAAGAGCAGACAGAACTACTCCCAGTGCCTGGCCCTTTAAGAGCAGACAGAACTACTCCGAGTGCCTGGCCCTTTAAGAGCAGACAGAACTATTCCCAGTGCCTGGCCCTTTAAGAGCAGACAGAATTATTGCCAGTGCCTGGCCCTTTAAGAGCAGACAGAACTACTTCCCAGTGCCTGGCCCTTTAAGAGCAGACAGAACCACTCCCAGTGCCTGGCCCTTTAAGAGCAGACAGAAGGGTTGTCTGTTCGCGGATATTAATGGCGAGAGCCGAGCGCGATGACATCACCGCTCAGCATGTGGGCCTGTCAGCGCTGGGACGGGGGGGGACGGGGGGGTTGGGGGGTTCTCTCTGACCCCACCGCTCTCAGCAGCAGCTGTGCACCATGTCCACCACCAGCTCACGCTGACATCCAGGGGTCAAAGGTCAACATGCCTTACACAACGGGTCTCCTCAGAGACAGAGACCCCCCCCCCACCACCACCCCCAGCACTGGACTCCCCTCACACTCTGTGAAACCCCCACAGTGCTGTGACATCGTGGAGTTGGGGGGGGGGGGGGGTTGCCGTGTGGAGGGCACCACTAAACCCTCCACCCTTGGTGTTGCCAGATTTTGGGGTCTCAATTAGCCCCAGCCTGGACCGCTGCACCCACCTGCCGGCACTCCCGAGTGTCACATGGTTCTGGGTCAGCCCCAGGGCATGCTGGGTAAAATGCTTCAGTTTCCCCCCACACCACCCCAGCCTGCGCCAGCTCTCTCCCGATTACTCACGAGGGTCGGAACTACAGCAGCAGAAACAGAGCGGACCCTGTGAAACCTGGGCCAGGTGTGAGCCCGGGCCTGCTGAGCCCGGTATGTCACACCCGCCTGAGGCATGTCCTACACACCAGAGGCCCGCGGAGTTTCCACATCACACACAGACACAGAACAACAAACCAGTAACCTGAATTACACTATCATCCACACTCTCATAGAGGCAGCACGAGTCTGCAGACCGAGCCGTCGCGTTGCCGTAACGTTGCTGTAACGTTGCCATGAACGTTGCCGTGACGTTCGCGGCACCTCGGGCCAGGGGCCAAACAATAGAGCCTCAGTGCCCACAGAGCCGCCGCTCTGTCACGCGTCACATGACCCCTCTACTCGCCATCGCCATGGAAACGAAAGAGGACAGGGGCCGTCTCGCATCTCACACACGGATTACACGGTCACTCTGAAAATAAACAACAACCCACACGCACCAGGGGAAGCAGTGAGAGAGAGAGAGAGAGAGAGAGCGAGGGAGAGAGAGAGAGAGAGAGAGGGAGAGAGGGAGAGAGAGAGAGAGAGAGAGAGAGAGAGGGAGTGAGAGAGAGAGGGGGAGAGAGAGAGAAAGAGAGAGAGAGAGAGAGAGAGAGAGAGAGAGAGAGAGAGAGAGAGAGAGAGGGAGAAAAACTAACATGGAATAAAGGAAGCAGATTGGTCAGCACCTAAGAGGAACACACAGCCGGGTCCCAGCTCGTACCCTATAAGAGCAGCGCTCCTATAAACCCTATGAAAGCCTAAATTAGTGAGGCCAGCACAGCCCCTGACCTCGAGGCCACTCCAGAGAGACTGCAGCGGGGCGGGGTGGGGGGGTGGGAGGTGGGGGCAGAATTCTGGATTTGGGAGATCGGAGGGGGGTGCAGGGATCACAGGAGTCCCCCGTGTCCCTGGAATGCTGTAGAGGGAAGCAGACTTCCTTTCAACGCTTTCCTCTTACGTAACCACCCCCCCCCCCCCCCCCCCCCCCCGGCCCCCCCCCCCCCCCCCCCCCCCAGGTCTCTGTGATGAATGGACAGCTGACAGCAGCAGCATCTCACAGCCTCATTAATGCATTAGCTCATCCTGTCCTGATTTTCAGGCTAAACCCCCCCCCCCCCCCAGGAGCTAACCAATAGGACAATGCGTTTTATGTATGTTCTTGCAAACAGAGCCCCTCCCACACCACTTAGGACCTTTAGGAAACAGTGACACACCCCCCCCCCCCCCCCCCCCCCCCCCCCCCCCGTTTCTCAGTTCTGCAGACAGGCCATCTGCCGTCTGGAGCTGCATCAAATAAAAAACGCCGCCGTTGCTCTCGAGTTTTCCGTCTCGCTATCGAGCTTTCCTGTCTTTCTTTCTCCCCCCTTTTGTTGGGTTTAAAGTTTCGACAGTCCGCATTGTTCTTCATCAGTGTAATATCAAAGTGACTTGCTGAAAGAAAAAAAAATCATTCATTTTGCACTTAACACCGGAGAGTCACTGATAAAGGCGCTAGGCAACGACAACAATGCTACGCAAATGAGACTTATTAGAAGGAGGCCCCAATTTCCTGACTGTAAGTCAGAGCAGGAGCTCCTGTAGCAGCTGGGTCTCTCCAGATTTCACCCCCCCCCCCTCCTCCTCCTCGCCCCCCGGGGGCCAAATCCTATTGATCAGGTTGAGTAACTGCCCCCCAAACTGCCCCTGTGAGACTTGCGGGCTGTTGCTGCACCTACAAGCTCCCCCATCTGTCACCCAACAGCCCCCCCAACACCTGCCCCAGCATGACATCATCGCAGGCGTGCACAGACACACGCTAAAACAAAAAAGGGGACAGAGGACATCACCCCCCACCTCCTTGCCCCCGCACCCCATCCCAAAAGGATACGGGTGTGAATGGAATTACTGGTTAATTTTCACCCCCTGGTATTGTCACTGACACAGACCTGCTGTTGACAGGTAGACCAGCGCAGGTAGATCAGCACAGGTAGACCAACACAGGTAGACCAGCGCAGGTAGACCAGCACAGGTGAGGGTCTACGGCGGTTTGTGCTGTTTGCGAGAACACGACTCAGGGCTGTGAGGTCTGTACCCACAGGAGATGGAGCTGCTCACGCTCCTATGCAGGGACAAAAAAGGTCCAATCACATTCAACAACAAAAACACCAAAATTATGTCCATGAAACAAATCGATGGTTAGATGTGGAGAAGAGCTGATCTAAGAACAGTATCGAACGGCGTGTCTGTGTCCCTACAGTCTGTAATTCTGTAGTCGGCTGATCTGAGAACAGTAACGGACGGCGTGTCTGTATTCCTACAGTCTGTAATTCTGTAGTCGGCTGATCTGAGAACAGTAACGAACGGCGTGTCTGTGTGCCCACAGTCAGTAATTCTGCAGACCTGTGCCCCCTGGGCTCCTGGCATCTGGCCCCCCCCCCCCCAAAAAAAAGAGGGGAGGCAAAATATCAACAGGGGGAGTCAAAATGCAATGTGAGGTCAGAGAAAGAGAGAAAGAAGAGGAGGAGAAAGGAGAGAAAGGGAGTTAGAGAGAACGAAAAAGAAAGACAAAAGAGAGAGAGAGACAGAGAGAGAGAGAGGTGCAGAGGGAAGCCCTGCAGGAGCAGACAGCAGGAGATGCAGTTTTAAACCGCGGCTGAATCGCTAAGGACAACCAAACCAAACCCCCCAACTGTAACCCCAAAACCTGAACAACCCCCCCCCCCCTTCAAAAGCAAAGAGTGTCTGTTTGGGCTCTCATTTAAATGATACATGATATAAAGCAAACCTCCTGCACTGCAACCTCCAAAAAACCCAGCCCCCTGTACCCCAAGAGCAAGAGAGGACCCCCCCCCCCCCACACACACGTCGGACACCCATCTCAGGCTCCCCGAACCCCAAGAGGACCCCCCCCAACGCATCGGACACCCATCTCAGGCTCCCCGAACCCCAAGAGGACCCCCCCCCCCAACGCGTCGGACACCCACCTCGGAGGTCACGTCTCTCCTTCATCCTACGAACCCTGATCTTCAGCTTCATCTCCGACCACAACCTCCGCTCTGGGGGTACAATCACCACATCCACAGGCATCCAGGCAAAGCGTGGACCCCCCCCGTCTCCAAAAAAAAAAAAAAAAAAGAAGAAAAAAAAAAAAAAAATAAAAAAAAACACCCCCCACCACACGCGCACGCACGCACACACCCACACGCGTGTGCTCGAGGTGCCCCTCCGATCCTGTCGTCCTCGTCTGTCCACTGTTTCAGCCTTTCCCTCCGAAATCACTCTCCGCCAAAACAAGAGCGCTCTCAAAACACCCCCCACGAAAAACACGAAAGAGCGAAAGTCCTGACCCAGAGGGGTCCCGAGTGGAGATGGGGAATGTGAGGGGGAGGCAGAGAGGCACAGAGCCCAGCCGGGGCAGCGTTAGAGGGGGGGAAGGTTTGGCTGCTCCACTGCCCTTGTCCTCCTGCCCTGCTTCTCCTCCTACTTCTCCTCCTGCTGCTGCTGCTGTTCAGAAAGAGGGCGAGCGAGTGAGAGACTCTTCCTCCTTCAGCGTCTTTCCCCGTGTGTGTCTGTCTGCAGCTGCGAGAGCAGCTCCCTATTGTTGTGCTCTCTCGCTCGCTCTCGCTCTCTCTCTCTCTCTCTCTCGCTCGTTCACTGGCTCGCTTACTCTCCCTCCTCCCCTTCCTTCTCTCTCTCTCTCTCTCTCTCTCTCTCTCTCTCTCTCTCTC
>CM045898.1:45906018-45913518 GCA_025169545.1 Anguilla japonica
ACACACACACACACACACACACACACACACACACACACGCACACACACACACACACACACACACACGCACACACACACACACGCACACACACACAAGGCACACGGAGAGGGCTGTCTGGTTGCTGTGGGCAACAGGCAGGTGCAGCAAGCCCACATTGGGCTGCGATATAAGGGGGGGGGGAGGGGGGGGTGCCCACTTTTCAAATCTTCGTTCTTACAAAACAAACAATAATCCCAAACAAAATGGGAGCCTGTGTGGAGAAGGTGTGAACGGAGATGCTGTGGGTGCAGCGTTCAGAATTCATTCAGAGTCGGATTCGCGATGCGCATTTCTCCAACCGCCTCACGCGTGCGCTCATTTCTTTTCCTCCCCAAATCACTGATCTTTTTTTTTTTGCAAACGTTAAAAACGGCAACAAACTGCCGAATAAAAATGAGTGATTTGATAATAGAAGGCCTGAGCCCCCTCTCTGCCGGGACAGACAGGCCTGTCTGTCAGCGATGATGCTAATGAGGGGATAGCGACAGGATGGCGGGAACGGGGGTGACAGATTAATTACGCCTTCCCTCCCCGAACTCCCTGCTCTGGTAATTTAGCTGCCTCTCACGCTGACGGGGCTACTGCAGACCCACGGCCGGGAGACAGAAGAACAATCAGGCCAGGGCACCAACCGGTCTAAACTGGGTACCAACCGGTCTAAACTGGGTACCAACCGGTCTAAACTAACCGGTCTAAACTGGGTACCAACCGGTCTAAACTGGGTACCAACCGGTCTAAACTGGGTACCAACCGGTCTAATCTGGGTACCAACCGGTCTAAACTGGGTACCAACCGGTCTAAACTGGGTACCAACCGGTCTAAACTGGTACCAACCGGTCTAAACTGGGTACCAACCGGTCTAAACTGGGTACCAACCGGTCTAAACTGGGTACCAACCAGTCTAAACTGGGTACCAACCAGCCTAAACTGGGTACCAACCGGTCTAATCTGGGTACCAACCGGTCTAATCTGGGTACCAACCGGTCTAATCTGGGTACCAACCGGTCTAATCTACCCGGTCTAATCTAACAGGTCTAATCTGGGTACCGACCGGTCTAATCCAGGTGCCCAATCTGGGTACCAACCGGTCTAAACTGGGTACCAACCGGTCTAATCTAACCGGTCTAATCTGGGTACCAACCGGTCTAATCTGGGTACCAACCGGTCTAAACTGGGTACCAACCGGTCTAATCTGGGTACCAACCGGTCTAATCTGGGTACCAACCGGTCTAATCTGGGTACCAACCGGTCTAAACTGGGTACCAACCAGTCTAATCCGGCCCAGTGCCCAGCAAGCCTGGGTACCAACCGGTCTAAACCGGCCCAGTGCCCAGCAAGCCTGGGTACCAACCGGTCTAAACCGGCCCAGTGCCCAGCAAGCCTGGGTACCAACCGGTCTAATCCGGCCCAGTGCCCAACAAAGGGTTGCCACTCCCATGACACAGTGCCCCCTTAGGTCATTCTATGCACTGCAAACACTAGTCACTGTAGGCACAGTTCAGTTCCAGGTGAGCTGGATGGCCTGTTCTCCTCATTAAGTGTTCTTAGAAACTGAGGGGTCAGCGTGGTACCGCAGCTATTACGGAACCGATTCCTCATGCAACCGTGTGACAAAATAAATAAATAAATCAATCAATCAAAATGCATAAACAGACAAAAGGACAGCTACCGCGGAAACCATATACCTGAAAGCAGGTGGCTGCCGTGTGTTTTTATGGGAGGGAAATCCTGGTCAGTAAACGGTTTCTTGGAAGTGAACGTGTGTGTGTGTGTGTGGGGGGGGGGGGGGGGGGGGTAAATGGGCGAGAGGGGAATGCTGAATTGCATTTCTGCCACCTCACAGATGTGTCATCCGAGCAGATGAAATATGGCGGTGTCCCCTTGCGCTCGGTAACAAGAGAGCCATCAACAGACCAGACGTGGCCACATCGCCCTGGAAACAAACTATCAGACTACATAATCAGAGTCACTTTTTTAGCCACTTTTTTTTGGGGGGGGGGGTCTAGGCCTTGACTGTCACTCATAGTGAAGGGAAGGCGCTCGGCTCGCGGTGAGAGTACTGACTGCCTCAGACCCCGTGCAGATGGGCTCTCAGACCCCAGTCCTGCACATGCCACAGTGTCAGCAGCTTCCTTCAGTTACCGTCCAGCAGCCAACAGCGGCCTTGGAGACCAGGCGTGTGGCCAATCAGAGGTCTAAATTCACTGAAACGCACTAATGCACAGCAGGCTGTGTGCCCCCCCCCCCCCCACTCCCCTCCGACCCCCCCCCCCCCCCCCCAGGACTGGAGATTGGGGATGCCAGCCCCAGAGTGTGAGGGTGGGGCCCAGGGCCGGGGAGGTGACTCAGTGCACTGAGCGCGCTCAGGCGCAACGACAGGCTGGGGAAAACCGGGCACGGCGATGGCGTGGCCGCTAAACGAGGACGATGATGTCGACGGATGTCAGCGGCCGCCTGCAGGAGCCGCGCTAGCAACGCCGCCACAACATAGTGTAAACATCGCGTAAACACAGCATAAACATAGCGCAAACATCGCGTAAACACAGCATAAACATAGCGCAAACATAGCGCAAACAGCGCAAACATAGCGCAAACATAGCGCGAACATCGCGTAAACACAGCATAAACATAGCGCAAACATAGCGCAAACATAGCGTAAACGCAAACATAGCGCAAACATAGCGTAAACATAGCGCAAACATAGCGCGAACATCGCGTAAACATAGCGCAAACATAAACATAGCGCAAACATCGCGTAAACATAGCGCAAACATAGCGCAAACATAGCGCCAAACACAGCATAAACATAGCGCAAACATCGTGCAAACATCGCGTAAACATCGCATAAACACAGCGTAACCATCGCGTAAGCATCGCGTTAGCATCGCGCTAACATTGCGAGTCCTCCACAGGGAAGGCCCAGGGCAGGAAGATTGCAGTGACCTGAATTTCGTCTGCGCACGTGTCAACCAATCAGGAGCCGCAGAAACAACACAGCTAGGCAGCCTAGTAACAATGCCGGTGCCACAGTTTACACTGCTCATGTTTTATCTACAGGGGGAGAAAGCATGAAGCTGACCAGCACAGCAAAGCTGCAGTTTAATCTGAATTGGAGTGTGTGTCTGTGTAAATAAAGTGAGTTATGTTAACACACACACACACACACACACACACACACACACACACACAGACACACACACACACACGGAAATAAAACCCAGGGAATGTGTTTGGTCGGCGGTTCAAGAAGTTTAAACAAACAGCTTTGGCCCTGCTGGTGCGGGAGAGCGACCGGAACATTCCGATCGCAAAATTTCAAAAACTTAATCGCCCACTTCCTGAAAACATATTTAATTTCACGCTGACATAAGTCACGCATGTTAAGTGACATTGTAAAATAAACCACCGAACGCGTTTCGGGGAAACAGTGCAGGAACAGGGAAAGCATCTCTGTTCCTCCAGTCCGCTGGTCCCGAACCAGGACGCCCGGTCTGAACGGGGACGTCCTCTTCCGTTCCCGCTGACGGAGGAAGAAGGAAAAACCTGGACGCGGGCAGGACAGTCAGGAATCTGGGAAATGAGGCGATGCGATTGCTCATGATGACATCAGTCTTTTCCCAGATCAGGAACACGCAATGACACGTCACTCTGTCCGGGTCCATTCCCTCAGCCGGTGACGACAGGAAGGCGGGACTGCGATTGACAGGTCACTAGTAGCCCCGCCCTCTATGGGGGGATCGAGTGTGACCTCATAAAACCAAACGTGGGCGGAGCTCAAAAATACTATCAGTGCTCCGGCTGATTTTGAGCTGGTCAGTTTGGTTTTCCTGCGGTAGAGACCCAAACGTTATCGATCGGCCAAAACAAGCTCACAGCGTAAGCCATTTTGAGGGTTCATGAAACCATGCAGAAGTGGGGAAGGCGAAGGACTGTGCTTACAAAGAGGGAACAATCTCTAGGGGATGCGTAAACAAATACAGAACGATGTTGTCTGGGGCACTCATCACCAGAGGCGCTAACGCTTTGGGAAGCTAGCCCCCTGCAGTGGTGTGAGGGTGTGGGTGGGGTCGGGGGGGGGGGGGGGGGTACACGGGTCGAAACGGCAACAGCAGGAAACTCTGCGTTATCAGGGCGATGAGCGACGGGTACGAAACCGCTAGCACACGTGGGCGCGGTTAGCGTCGTGCAAGGTGCTATTTTAGGGGCATTTTCCACAGAAACGCTCAGCTTCTCTGGAGAACTGACGCATTCTTTCACAGGTGCATCCATCTCCCTGACACCACCTCTCTGAGGGGAGGGGGTGGGGGAGGATACACTGTTTACCAGCAGGCTTCAGCTTGCTCTGCTATACTCTCACCAACCCCCCCCCCCCCCCCCCCTCAGAGCACTGTGGTAGTGCCCATGCAGATAAAGCTGGTTTATGACCACCCCTACGCTCGGTGTCACAGTGGTACGTTCCTCTCACACGGGTGCTGTTGGAGATCCCATCCATCACACCATGGGGGGGGGGGGGGGGGGTGCTAATCACCAAAAGCCTGGGGATCAAACTGAGCGCTGAGGAAATTTGGAAAGGGCACACGCACACACACAGGCACATGTATGCATACACACACACACACACACCTGACGTGGATCTGTGAAGTCACAGAAGTCACACAAGAGGACATCTCTATACCAGACTCAGGGGCATTCTGCAGAAATATGACATCATAATGTTCACACAACACACCCACCCCCTCCACCTGCCCTCCCCAAGGGGAAAATCCAAAAATCCAATTTAGACATTAATGTCAGGAGATTGGCATTTCCAGACAAAAGCCCTGTCCAAACTGAGACTTGGGGGGTAATAGAAGCCTGGGGATGGGGCAGATGTCGGGGGAGGGCCCTGGCAGAGGTGAGGTCACCCTGGACGGTACAATGACACAACCTCCCCCCCCTCCCCACCTTTCCCAGATCACAGGGGGATTGAGGGTCTACCAGGGGTGCAAAGGAGAGCCTGGTGGACTGGGCCCCGCCCCCTTCCACATAAAAGGGGCGGAGCCCGGGCAGGATGCATTTACCAGCCTTTATTTTAGCAGGTGAGTCCTGTGCACACTAAAATCTCCTGAGGGCAGAGAGAGAGAGAGAGAGAGAGAGAGAGAGGGAGAGAGGAGAGAGAGAGAGAGAGAGAGAGAGAGAGAGAGAGAGAGAGGGAGAGAGGGAGAGATAGAAAAGCAGCTCATTCACACAGCACAGTGAGGCTGATCCATACATCACAATCAGCAGAAAAACATTAGACTGCACACATTTATGGAACTGGATGGAGTTGGGGATAATGTTAGAGCTTGGCTAGATTCAACAGAAATATTATTTGAACTGTGAACTTCGACTTGAATTATCATATCATAAGTGATATTAAAAATCCAGGACAAAAACAAGAGACGAGTACAAGTAGATAAACACACACACACACACACACACACGCACACGCACACACATATCTACACACACACACACACACACACACACACACACACACACACGCACACACACACACACACTGAGTGGATGTTAAGATGGACAGTAAGGAACCCGATATCGACCAACGTACTCAAGGGCGAGGAGAACAAGGCGAGTCTCTTTCGCAGAAAACGGGCAGTTATAATAAATGAAATGAAAACATAAATAAACGTTTACAGCTGCAAGCGTTTGTGGAAGGCAGGAGACATCGCTCACTGAAAACATGCCAGCAGTGGGGGGGGGGGGGGGGGGGGGGGGGGGGGGGGGGGGGGTTTTTAAACAACCCTGATGAAAGTGGGTCAGTCTATCCCCATTGGGGGTTGGGGTGGGGGGGGGGGGAGGGGGGGGGGGGGGTGGGGGCCGGAGGGGGGGGGGGTTAAAAAAAAAACAACACCCACCCTGATGAAAGTGGGTCAGTCTATCCCCATGGGGGGGGGGGGGGGCGGAGGGGGGCGGGAGGGGAGCGTTTCCGTGGGAACCGGCACACCTGGAATATGCATCACCGACCCAAGCCAGGCAGGTACTGAGATTCAGACAAAAGCAATGGTTTTTTGCGGAGGGGGGGGGGGTATCGGGGGGGGGGGGCTGGGGGGGAGCTTGGGGGGGGCTTGGGGGGGGGGGGGGGGGGGGGGGGGTGTGTAGGAAGGGATGGGCCCTGGAAGAGGAGCATGCATGTTGGCAGAAAATGTTGTGTTTGCGAGGGGAGGGTTTGGAAAGGGGGGGGGGGGGGGTTGGGACTTCACACGATGACAAAGTGGGCATTTCGCACAGGACCCCCGGCTGCACTGCACTGGAAATCCAAATTTAGCCGCGCGGGACGGAAAATCTCCCCTTTATCTGGAATTGAGGAAATGAGTGTTGGGGCTGCGTCAGTGGTCTGGGGGGGGGGGGGGGGGGGTCAGGGGGGGGGGGGAGCGTCCTAACAAGAAGACTGTGACGGTTGTGTTCAGATATGAGGGGGAGATGGGGAGGGAGATGGGAAGGGGGGGATTTTTTTTGGCTCAGTCCTTTGAAAAAAACACTTTATTCCAGGAATATAGAGGCTGTGGAACATACTACATCTACAGCACGGCACACACACACACACACACACACACCCATCCTGCATATCCCAAAGCTGTTTCCCAAACTACACACAGCTGCAAAGTGCAGCGCTTTGTTGGTACTGCTCTCCCTCAGATGCATCTCTCTCTCTCCTTCTCTCTCTCTCTCTCTCTCTCTCTCTTCTCTCTCTCTCTCTCTCTCTCTCTCTCTCTCTCTTCTCCCTCTCTTTTAATTCCGATGCTGGAGAAGGGCTCTGGTATGGGCCTCTGCTCAGCTGGCTCTCTGTCCCAGGGTGGGATTCAGCAAACAGGAGCGCGTGGAGGAAGGCTAACTTCTGATTAAAAAACAACAGGCTGCTATCCAGGTAACAACCAGCCAATCACAGACACCAGGGACACAAGCACATCATCAGGGGGTATCAGTATTATTATTATTCACTAGACTTTGCTGCTGTGTGTGTGTTTCTGTGTGTGTGTGCGCGTGCGTGTGTGTGCGTGTGTGTGTGTCCGCGTGAGTGTGTGTGTGTGTCTGTGCGTGCGCATGTGCATGACACATACAGGACCGCACACAGCAGCTATTCTGCATATTCCAGTTATGTTGTTAGAGGAAAGAGGAGAGTGCATGGGGGTGGGGGGGGTGGGGTGGTAAGCCACCCCCCCCCCCCCCCAGGTTCATGGCTAATCCCCGGGCACAGCTGTCAGGGAAATTCTCAGATCCATTCTGAGACGGAATGATAAGTGTTGTTTTGCATCGCCTTGGCAACGGCGATGGGGGGGGGGGGGGGGGGGGGCAGAGAGTGAGCGTGCGAGAGACGACGCTCACAGACACGGTTCTATTTCCAGCACAGGGTGGAATCGGGGGGGCGGGTGGGGGGGTGAGGTGTTGAGCTTTTTGCCCTCTGACACCTGGAGAAGGTT
>CM045898.1:45923518-45931018 GCA_025169545.1 Anguilla japonica
TAACCCTAACCCTAACCCTAATCCAAGGCACCAGGACCGTGATCATCATCACCGTAATACGATATAATTAATCTACTGTTTCCTCTGGACGAGGAGAAAGGACATTTGTGTCTTTTTGTTTGGTTATTCTTTCCAAACACTACTTACTGAAACACTAGACCAGGGATCATCAACTCTGGCCCTCGATTCAAAATCCAGCCCTGGTTTTCTTTTCTCCCGGGTAATTAGGTGCTACTGATTGGCCAGACTGTCTTCACACCTGACTCCCAGGCAAAGGGAGGGTGGAAAACCAGCAGGTCTCAGTCTTCGAGGACCGTGAGTTGCTGATCCCAGCACAAGACACATCTTCAGTAATTTGGGCAAATTTAAATCTGTCCCTCCTAAAAAAAATGTTCTCCTGGTTGTCTGTGTTATATAACCCATCTTAGTTACAGCAGAGCTTTTAATCTCTCATAACCTGGCTTAGTAGGCAGAAGGGCGTGTTGCTGTATGTAAGTGGTGCCCTTTGTTTGGGGGGGGGGGGGGGGGGGGGGAGCACGATGAGGCAGATGGCACTCTCTGTTCTATACCCCTGACCTATTTTCATTACATCACCACCCCTGACCCCCCCCCCCCCCCCCGCACCACACTATTGTAGGATGGGTGGGGGTGGGTGTTCTCAAACAAAGAGAAAAATAAACATCAGTTTTCCAAATAATAAATAAATTTATCTTTCAAAACTATTATTTTACATCCTCAGATCTGAAAAATACGCAGCACTGACAGCACCCCCCCCCCCTTACCCCCCGCCAACTGACAAAGGAAATCACATAGCCTCATGGCCTAGAGCCAGAATCACATCACTGAGAACAGACATCCTTTATTGGGGGGGGGGAGGGGGGGTGTAATGTTTAGGTTGCAGGTTTGATTCCCAGGTGGGGCACTGCTGCTGTACCCTTGAGCTACAGGTAAATCTCCAGCTGTGAACGCGTGTGACTGCTCTGGGTCAGAGAGGGTCTGCTAAACCTGGCCTGTTCCTGTTCCTGTTCCGGGACGGGATGGGACGGGACGTTCCAGGATGACCCGTCAGTGAGGGGCCGAGTGTTCCCCGCACCCCTGTCCCGCTCAGCGCTGGAATTCGGTGACCTCATCACAGCGTGACCACCGCTCCTCGCTCCAGAGAGGGTCCTGCTGAACGTGTCCCATGAGAGACCCCCCCCAACCCCCCCCCCCCCCCCCTGCCTAGAGGTCTGATCTAATGCAGAACACAGACTGGGGCTCCATCTCTCACTCGCACACACACACACACACAAACAACACACACACACACACACACACACACACACTCTCTCACTCTCACACACACACACACACACACACAGATTCAGGTCACTGCACATGAATTGTAGTAGCATTACATAAAGACATTACCTCAGACCATATGTAATGCTCACTTCAGCACTATGTCATCATCACCCAGGTCAATGGGACAGTCCCACCGCACCCAGCCCAAACCTCAAAACCCCCCACACCACCCAGCCCAAACCTCAAAACCCCCCACAGCACCCAGCCCAAACCTCAAACCCCCCACAGCACCCAGCAAACCTCAAAACCCCCCCCACACCACCCAACCAGCCCAACCTCAAACCCCCCCCAACCTCAAAACCCCCCACACCACCCAGCCCAAACCCCAGCCCAAACCTCAAACCCCCCCTCTCTCAAGCAAATTTTTTTTTTTGGGTTTAAATCCGTTTGCTGAACTCGGCATAATTACCCTTTAATTCCTGCCGCTGTAGGAACACCGCACTGCAGGCTGTTCGTGTGTCTGGCACAGTGTGCAGGCTACAGTGTAAAAGCGCGATGGGCATTGGGAAAGGCGCTATATAATGAAAATGTATCGTTACCGCAGCTGCGGCCCTATCAGGTCTCTCTCTGAGACCCGCCATTCTGGTCAGGTCATGTGACTATGAGGACCGTGCCCCAGGCCTCGGCCACAACCCGCGAGCTCCCGTCAGGCTCTGGGGGTACCGCTCGCCCCGTTTGGCACGTCTCCCCAAAAGCCAGGCTCCGCCCCTCAGGAACACAATCGCCCAATCAGAACTGCCGAACTCTCCCCGCGACAGCTTACATCACCGCTCAAACACCCAAGCGAGGGCCGGGACGCATCTGACGCTGTTCAGCGATGTTTCCAGCGCCAGGACTCCATCATCACCCCCCCTCACCCCCCCTCCCCCCGTTCTGTCTCTAACTCAGCAGTCCTTTCTGTGATGACAGGTTCTGAAAGAACGTACGCCCTGTTCTCCCTGCGGTTCAGCTGGTAAGTGACGCCATGATTTCATTTGCCAGATATCAAAAGAATTTTTTTAAAGACCTCAAAACATAATTTGCAAGCTTCTGCACACATTACCAACCTCCGATTGAAAAAAAGATGAAAAACTACAACCCTCGGAATGGCACAGTTGTGAATGCGTGCACTGAGCATGCTCAGTCCGTGTTTGCATTCCACACATGACATCACCGGCTCTGTTGCCGTGTGACCCCGGCCAGGCTAAAGCAACCACTGTGTGTAGCATTGTAGGTCAGCTGTTCTGAAAGGGAGACAGTGATGATGTAATGGGTGCCCCCTGCTGGACGCAAAGGGAAATTGCATACCAGCAGCAGCAGTCAGGGAACACTACAGAAATACCATGTGCTGTAAATCACGGAATTGCAGAAACCAATCAAAAGGCTCAGCAAAGCAATGAAAAACTCTGATAGGCTGGAATCAGTAAGCCAGTCAGGTGACAGCTCATGGTGCAGGACCTTTGCCTGTTTTTGGGTTCAGGAAACCCTTTTCTCCTGTTGATAGGGAAACTTGGGGTGGGGGGCACAAGGGGTGGTGGGGGGGGGGGGGGGGGGGGGGGGGGGGCAGGGCCTACCTGTGAGGAGGGACACGCGATGGAAGCTCCCCTCCAGCTTCCCCAGGAGGATGTAGACGAAGCTGTCCTTGGACAGCGAGCTGGCATCCTTGGTGCTCTGGTCGTACACCACCACTTCCTGTTTCCTGCCCAGGTCCACCTGCGCAGGGGCACACATTCAGAGGCCAAAGGTCACAGAATGAGCAGACCAGGGTGAGGGAGCGATGGGGGCAGGGTGGTGGAGTGAAGTTAAGGGGGGGGGGGGGGGGTGCAGAAATTAGGTTGTCAGCACAACTTTAACTTATACTTTGAACAGCCTGTTTACACAGTTCCCTTCAATTATCATAGCAGGACAAAAAACTTGCAACTGTGAGCATGCATGCCAGAACAGCGTGTGTGTGTGTGCGTGTGTGTGTGTGTGTGCACATGCCCTTGCCCAAGAACGTTGATGACAAAGTGCAAAAATTTAGCCGAATCCCAGAACGATTTGCAATTAGTGCACAAAGAACAGGCCCAAGATTCATGAATCACCTGCGTCCCAGGTAAGGTTAAGGTTTACATCACTGTCTCCCACGGAATACTGTCTTGGAGACGGCATAAAAGAAACGAGACATCTCACATTTCACATTACAACATAAACATTAAATATAAACATCACCGTCTCATATTATATCCATCCATCTGTCCGTCCATCTGTCAGTCCAGCTGTCAGTCCAGCTGTCAATCTGTCTATCTATACATTCATCCATCCACCTCCAGTCGCTTATTAATCAGTGTTGTTGAGAGAGGGATAAATGGGAGTTTGTAACATTAGTACTTGCACAACGGCACCCTACAGTATGCCTGCAGTATGCCTCTTTCCAGATTTCATTGACTGATACTCAGAATACAGTACATGAGAAGGATCTGACGTTATCCTGTTGGCCTGTCTGATTACAGATTGCACAAAGGCCTCTTGGAGAGTGTAAGGTATGGGCATCCCTATAATTTTCCCAGCTATCTTAGTCAGTCTAGGGATCTGGGCTTTGAGCCGTGCAGTTAAGCTACAGGACCAACTGGTAATGCCATATAGTGAGATAGACTCAACGGTGGCGTAGGACAGACCCACTGTCATTAAGCAGAGATTAATGAGAGTGTAATGGTCTGGCCATAACACCCCAGCGATGAGTAAGCCTCTGTCACTGGAATTAACATGTGGAAGGGAGGACAGAGAGGTTTTGAGGTACAGAGAGATCTGGCTGAACGGAGTCTCGCCACACATCCATCTTAAGATCAGCTCAAAAGGGTGAACTCGTTTTTAAATAGCGCCACTGGAGCAGCTTGCAGAAACTGCAGGTCACTCAGGGCTCAGATGTGAGTGCTGCTGTGTGTGTCCCTCTGTGGGACTGTGTGTCTGTGTATGTATTTGTGTGCAAGTATGCACTGAACAAGTGAATGGTGTGTGCATGTATGAGTGAATAGATAACTGTGTGTGTGTGCATACATTTGCGTGCAGGCTTGTGTGTGGTTGTGTATATGCGTGCGTGTGTGTAAGTGTGCGTGTGTGTGTGAGTATGCGAGTGTGTGTGTGTGTGTATGTGTGTGTGTGCATGTGTGAGTGTGTGTGTGTGTGTGTGTGCATGTGTGTGAGTACTTGTGTGTGTGTGTGTGTGTAAATGTGCGTGTGTGAGTGTGTGTCTGTGTATGTGAGTGTGTGTGTGTGTAAATGTGCATGTGTGAGTGTGTGTGTGTGTATGTGAGTGTGTGTGTGTAAGTGTGTGTGTGTGTGTGAGTACTTGTGTGTGTGTATATGAGTGTGTGTGTGAGTGTGTGTGTGTGTGTGAATGTGTGTGTGTGTGTGTAAGTGTGCGTGTGTGAGTGTGAGTGTGTGCGTGTGTGTGCATATGAGTGTGAGTGTGTGTGTGTGTGTGTGTATATGAGTGTGTGTGTATGTGTGTGTGTGTGTATATGAGTGTGTGTGTATGAGTGTGTGTGTGTGTGTAAGTGTGCGTGTGTGAGTGTGAGTGTGTGCGTGTGTGTGCATATGAGTGTGAGTGTGTATGTGTGTATATGAGTGTGTATATGAGTGTGTGTGTGCATGTGTGTGTATATGAGTGTGTGTGAGTGTGTGTGTGTGTATATGAGTGTGTGTGAGTGTGTGTGTATATGAGTGTTTGTGTGTGTGTGTGTGTGTGTGTGTGTGCGTGTATATGAGTGTGTGTGTGTAAGTGTGCGTGTGTGTGTGTGTGTGTATATGAGTGTGTGTGTGTGTGTGTGCGTGTATATGAGTGTGTGTGTGTGTAAGTGTGCGTGTGTTAGTGTGTGTGTGTGTATATGAGTGTGTGTGAGTGTGTGTGTATATGAGTGTGTGTGTGTGTGTGTGTGTATATGAGTGTGTGTGTAAGTGTGCGTGTGTTAGTGTGTGTGTGTGTGTGTGTGCTGCACACAGTGGTCTTATCCGCACAGCTCCGGCAGGGTGCCTCACAGGTGATGTCACAGCCCTGTCATCCCCAAGGTCAGCGTGAGGCTGGTGTGAGATTACCCAGATCCCCTGTGTCCTGGTTACCGTTTAAAGGGCCAGCGCGCCTGCCCAGCTCCCCTTCCTGTTTACACCCACCGGCGGCCGATACATCCTCAGACATTAGCTTAGGTGGGAGCAGGTGGAGGAAGACTGAGGAGGAGGGGGGGGGGGGGTGCAGGAGACCATGTCCTGACACAGAGACGTCTGCTGGTTCTCACCCCCCCCCCCCCCCCCCCCCCCCCCCCCCCCACGGTGTAATCTGCACCCTGTTATCTGTCATCTCCCTGGAGGTCCCAGCCACCCCCTCAGCCCTGAACAAGGTGTTCTGCCTTAATTGGATTAGAGCTAAAGTAGGAGGATGACCTCACCACACAGAGGGCGATTACACACTCCCTGTGGCTCTGCGTCAGGCAGGAGACACACGGCTGCAGACAGAGCACAGCTGCACTGGCACAGTTACAGAGGAAGCTGCGTCGGCATGGTTACAGAGCACAGCTGCACTGGCACAGTTACAGAGGAAGCTGCGTCGGCATGGTTACAGAGCACAGCTGCAACGGCACAGTTACAGAGGAAGCTGCGTCGGCATGGTTACAGAGCACAGCTGCACTGGCACAGTTACAGAGCACAGCTGCAACGGCATGGTTACAGAGCACACCTGTGTCGGCATGGTTACAGAGCACAGCTGCGTCGGCATGGTTACAGAGCACAGCTGCGTTGGCATGGTTACAGAACACAGCTGCGTTGGCACAGTTACAGAGCACAGCTGTGTCGGCACAGTTACAGAGCACAGCTGCATCGGCATGGTTACAGAGCACACCTGTGTCTGCATGGTTACAGAGCACAGCTGGCATGGTTACAAAGCACAGCAGGTACTGCACAGGCCGGGCTCAAGCAGAAGCACTACTGCGGCTGTTTCTCTCTCCCAGTTCCAGACACCACTGTCCAAACCCAATTAAAGGCTTCATCAGCTCTGGAAAACAGACTCAAACCCCAGACCCACAGGAGCAAACAGCTGCCTTACTCCTGCTTCTGCAAGGAGAACATCTGACCCACACACCTCTCAGTGTTATCACTGAACACTGCGCCACAAAAAAGCCTTCAGCACTTAACATCACTCCAGTTCCCTTAAATGCGATTTCATGTTATGAAGTATTGAATGCTATTCAGTGCTTAGACTTGAGAGACATGACAGTAATAATAATGATTAAATGTGAGTTTGACTGCAAATTTTATAGCAGTGTTCAAACTCATAAACAAGCAGACAGCATTGCGAGGGTTAAAACTGCAGCTGGTATTGCAGGGATTAAAACTGCAGCTGGTATTGCGGGGTTAAAACTGCAGCTGGTATTGAGAGGGTTAAAACTGCAGCTGGTATTGCAGGGGTATAAACTGCAGCTGGTATTGCAGGGGTATAAACTGCAGCTGGTATTGCGAGAGTTTAAAATGCAGCCAATATTGCGGAGGTTAAACATGCAGCTTGTGAGGCAGGGAGGGTCACTGCAGCAGAATGCAGCACTGCAGTGAAGATGAGAGTGAGAGAGAGAGACGGAGAGAGAGAGAAATGGAGAGAGGGACAGAGTTAGAGAGAGAGAGGAGGAGAGGGAGAGAGCCATGGGGAGAGAGAGAGGCAGAGATAAAGAGAGAATGAGAGAGGGAGAGAGAAAAGGAGAAAGTGGGAAGGGAGAGAGAGAGAAAGAGGGAGTGAGGGAAAATGGAGAGAGAGAGAGCAGTGTAACTGACAAAATTCAATTTTGTCCACATTCTAACAAATGCAGTCCATACCCAACAAATCCTGGGCCATATTCTGTACATGAACAATTCTGTGTGTTACACTAGCATATTATGGTCTGTGACTTTCAGGACTTCTTGCTGCTACGGTTACAGCGGTAGGGTAATGTACTGCTACACTCAGTCTAGGTCACCTGTGTCCTGACCACTTTTCCCGCTCTTTTCCGCGGTTTGGCCAATCACGGCCCTCATACAAGGCGAGGGGGGGCGATTAACCCCCCCTCAAGAGAGGTGTACCCCTGGAACAGGGAACAGAGAGGGAAACTGGCTTTGGGTAAAACCAAAAGGTGTTAGAACAGGTCGAGCTCTGACCCCCGACCTTCGACCCCACCACTG
>CM045898.1:45933518-45943518 GCA_025169545.1 Anguilla japonica
ACGGTATCATGGAAACATGCTCTTCTGGGGTCAGTTCCCTTTCCACTCAGTCAATGAACTGAAATCTAATCCGTCAACTTAAAAAAAAAAAAATGGCAACAGCGATCGATTGAGAATTTTTCAATTAATTTTCGAGACTGAAACTGAATTGGGACCAGCTATATTCACAGGGAGCACTGAGCACATTGTCAGTCATGCATACACCTTGTAATTCCATTTTTTTGGGTCAAGTTCTCATCAAGCTCTGTCTTTCATAAGTCGACAACTAATAAAGTTAGTTCAAATTCCCTAATGACAAAACTCATATGCCAACTGGTATATTGACAATATGTTTTTAATATTTAAAAAAAAAAAACAATTTTATTCCAGAGAATTCCTCTTTCGTGAGGATAGAGGTTTATGCAGGACACCGACAGCATGTGAATGACAATAGGGGTGTTTCAACAGACCCCCATTGTTTAGTGTGTAAAACTGTAGGTTGTGGGGATATTGCCCACTCAAGTCTCACATGCTTGATCAGCTAGAATGCAGAGTGCAGCTTGCACATTGTTTTCATGCGATTTGCTGTATACCATCACCAGATGGAAGATCGTATTCTCCTTTAGGTGAGGCTCCTCCGTGCACGTGTGAGTGAGAGTCGCTAGGCTGGTCTGGGACGCCCAGCTTTGGTCTGTGGGGCTCTGGGCAGAGCTGACCTGCTGTTCACCTTGCAAAGCTGTGCCGTGACATGACGCTCGCCCTGATCCTCCCTGGCTCCGCCCCTGAACCCCCCCCCCCCCCCCGGCACCGCCCCCAAAACCCCGCCCCCCCCCCCTCCCGAGGAACTAAGGAGGAACTCTATCGCTCCATCTCACTCTCACTTTCTGTTGCTCCATTTCTGTCTGCCTCCAACACTCCACCAGCTGCCCCCCCTCATCTCTCTCTCTCTATCCATCCTTCTCTCTTCCTCATTCTCTTTCTTTCACTTTCCTTTTTGCTCCTTCTCTCTCACTTTATTTTCCATGCACTTTTTCCCTCATTCTTTCCTTTTCTCTCTCTCCCTCCACCCCTGTTTCCCTCCTTCCCTCCTTTCCTCTCTCCCTCTCTCTCTCCCTCCTTCTCTCTGTCTCTCCCCCTCCCTCTCTCTCTCTCTCTCCCTCTCTCTCCCTACCGGTCCACAGGTCTCAGTCTCTCACACACACAGGGGGACCGGAGCAGTTTCGGGAGCAGGAGAGGAATTCCGCAGAGAGCTCCCCTCTCTCCCCCCCGGACCCCGGATTCCTGGCATTCCGGCCGGGAGAGTCGGAGCGCTGTCGCCGGATGAATCCGGCTGTGTCCGGCGTTCCTTCGCCAGCGGCGCAGGCCGGGAAGCCCGCCGGGCGGGAACAACGCCGCGTTTGTCCGTCCGCGCACAGCGTCCGCCCAGGAAGCATTCCGCAGGGTCAAAAGGGCAGCGCTCAGACCGCGCGTCCGCTCTCCCGAAAACCTCACACGCACTCACCACGTTCGCGCCCGCGAAAAGGAGGCGGGGCCTAACCCGGCCGCCCGCGGCTGCTGGGCAACCGGTTCCCTTTCAACCGACCGGCCAGTTAACTTCCAACAAACCTCTGTGTCGAAAAACGTAGAGAGACAGAGAGGAGCGCGTCTTTTGGAAGTGAGTGAAACCCAACGAAGGCGCTCTCTCTCTGTCACTCCTCAGAGCTTAACGTCTATCAGATCTGTGGAAATTAGACGGCGATGATCTCGCCGATTTTAAACAACGGGGTAACGGCTTTAGTCCGTGCAGAACGACAGTTAGGACACAGCCTGGCTCTCCTAAAAGTACTAAAAGCAAGCGTAAAGGGGAAACGTTATCAAAACGGTATTTTATGGTTTACGGTATTTATAGTTAGGGCTGGTTATGGATGCATTCAGGATTTGTATTTTGGTTCTCGGTTGTCATAGTTAATTATTAGTGCATAACTGCTTCGGCTGCAGTTACTCTAGCTGCTGAGGGAATGCCTCTTCTGGCTCTATTTCTCATATAAACGGGAAGTTTTTTTCTCGCCACCGTTTGAGTATTATTCTCCTGACAGCAGTTTTTACCTCACTTGCTTTTTTGGGGGTTCAGGCCTGGTTTCTGGCCAAATTTTCCTGCTGTTTCTCCATAAAGCATCTTTGTGACAGTTCTCTATAAAAAAATAAATGGAATTGAACTGCATTTAATAAATCTGCTGGAAGTGCTTGCGGTCTCTGGCCGGATCACAGCCTAAATCTGCTAACCATCAACCGCTAAGTTCGTGTAACGTAAAGGTAAAATAATTCAAATCCATTTCTCCCTGCCCACCTGACCTCCTCTCCACAGGGCACTGCCCTCTGGGCACGCACACGGCCTGGGAGAACATTCAAGAGCCAATCCAACAAATCAATCCCAATTAAAAACTCAAACAAAGTGAGGAGTGACATGATTGCCTTCTACAGCAAGGTAAACTGCATGACCAAAAGTATCCGGACACCCCTAGGTCTGGGGCTGTTTTACATGGTTTGGGCTAGGCCCCTTAGTTCCAGTGAAGGTAAATCTTGATGCTACAGCATGCAATCACATTCTAGACTATTCTGTGGCACAATAAGCACTATAAACTGGACATCCAGTTTGTCTGTTCATGAACAGTGGCTGACAACACTTATAGAACCTGACATTTAAAATAAACTTTCACATCCCAGAGGAACATTTGTTAAAGCAATCAGTCATTTGTTTCACACTTAAATCAATTTAAAAAAAAATAATTTACTCCTCATTGCCCTATATTTTAAAACTATTTAAAATAAATCATACTTTATTATCGACCAGCAATATATATATCAGTATAAACAGGCCCATAAAATGAAGAGTGATAGTTCAACCTTTACAATTCACCAAGGAAAAGTATATTTTTTCCAAGGAAGTAAAATAACAATGATAAGGCGAAGCTTTCTTTTTCACTGAGGACCAAAGGCATCCGAGATATTCAGGCCAGTTTACACTCAGACCGTCCTCCCTGACAATTTAAGCCCCATTACTGTCTTGATTCCTTCAGATAAAGGCGCAGGATAATTGCATTACATAACTTTTTTTTTGTTGTTTCGCTGCCCTGTGCCCTCTGGCGCAATCCCATGAGGCCGTGCGGTTCAGTCATTAACCGCGGCCCCCAGGCGGACCGGGGGAAGCGGGCTGCACACGGCATTCCTCCGGTGCAGCGACGGAGAACGGAGCCGTTACACAACGCCATCGCCGAGCGCGCCGCGGCCGCGCCACGCGGGTCACCGTCTCATCAGAACGCCCGTTACCATGACAACCAGCCCGGGTTACCGCACACACCCCAGTCCGGGTTACCACACACAGCCCAGTCCGGGTTACCACACACAGCCCAGTCTGGGATACCACACACAGCCCAGTCCAGGTTACCACACACCGCCCAGTCCGGGTTACCACACACATCCCAGTCCAGGTTACCACACACTGCCCAGTCCGGGTTACCACACAGCCCAGTCCTGGTTACCACACACTGCCCAGTCCGGGTTACCACACAGCCCAGTCCTGGTTACCACACACAGTCCAGTCCAGGTTACCACACACAGCCCAGTCCAGGTTACCACACACAGTCCAGTCCAGGTTACCGCACACCGCCCAGTCCAGGTTATCGCACACCGCCCAGTCCAGGTTACCGCACCACCCAATCCGGGTTACCACACACCGCCCCAGTCCAGGTTACCACACACACGCCCAGTCCGGGTTACCACACACAGCCCAGTCCAGGTTACCACACACCGCCCAGTCCAGGTTACCACACACAGCCCCAGTCCGGGTTACCACACACAGTCCAGTCCAGGTTACCACACACAGCCCAGTCCAGGTTACCACACACAGTCCAGTCCAGGTTACCGCACACCGCCCAGTCCAGGTTACCGCACCACCCAATCCGGGTTACCACACACCGCCCAGTCCAGGTTACCACACACAGTCCAGTCCAGGTTACCGCACACCGCCCAGTCCAGGTTATCGCACACCGCCCAGTCCAGGTTACCGCACCACCCAATCCGGGTTACCACACACCGCCCAGTCCAGGTTACCACACACCGCCCAGTCCGGGTTACCACACACAGCCCAGTCCAGGTTACCACACACCGCCCAGTCCAGGTTACCACACACAGCCCAGTCCGGGTTACCACACACAGTCCAGTCCAGGTTACCACACACAGCCCAGTCCAGGTTACCACACACAGTCCAGTCCAGGTTACCGCACACTGCCCAGTCCAGGTTACCGCACCACCCAATCCAGGTTACCACACACCGCCCAGTCCAGGTTACCACACACAGTCCAGTCCAGGTTACCGCACACCGCCCAGTCCAGGTTATCGCACACCGCCCAGTCCAGGTTACCGCACCACCCAATCCGGGTTACCACACACCGCCCAGTCCAGGTTACCACACACCGCCCAGTCCGGGTTACCACACACAGCCCAGTCCAGGTTACCACACACCGCCCAGTCCAGGTTACCACACACAGCCCAGTCCGGGTTACCACACACAGTGCCAATGCCACTAGCAACTGCCGGTCCCCATCTTTAACAAGAACGTGATGAAAAAATCGCATATGTGAACGGATTAAAAATGCACATGTCAAATAACAAGGATGCAGAAGCTTTACAAATAGCACGGTTTTGTGGATTTTTTTTTTTTTTTTCCTCAGGGTTTTTTTGGCTAAGACTGGTCTGGACCAGCTGCAGCAAAGAGCAGCAAGCAGAAATATTTCAGTGCATGATTTAGGTCAGACAAAACAACATCCAACTGAAAAAGTAACCAGCCTACACACAGCTAGCCTGTACACTGCCTGTGGCCAAGCAGTGGGGTAGGTGATGTCATGGTTAACCAATCAGGAGTAGTATCTCTACTCATCCCCCCCAACGCCCCCACCCCCCCAGCACCCAGCGCCGGTGGCGGATAGCAGCTCTATCCAGGGCTGCATTAATCACAGGCATTATCCTCTTTACCAGAGGAGATCATAAAACCCAGCCTGCTGGAGGGAGAGGAAGAGGAGGAGGGGCAACCCACGTGAGTGAGAGAGTAATAATAATCACACAATACTACAGTTCGCACATGCACACACTCAAGCACACACAGTGACATGCATACACACACACTAAGAATCAACACACTGTTGTTATCTCAGCTATTATTGTTGTGTTATTATGTAATTGTTATTGCTGTTTATGTGTATATATAAATATATGTGTGTGTATATATATATATATATATATATATATATATATAAATATATGTGTGTGTATATATGTATGTATGTACCTGTATATGTATATGTATATACAAGATCACATCGTTCTGTCATTACTGTTTGTCATCTGACGTTTCACGTGTTCCTTGCCATGCTTTGGCAATGCAAATGCACAAGAGAGAGAGTGAGAGAGAGAGAGAGAGAGAGAGAGAGGGAAAGAGAGAGAGAGTAAGAGAGAAAGAGTTAAAGAGAGAGGGAAAGAGAGAGAGAATGAGAAAGAGTCAAAGACAGAGAGAGAGAAAGAGATTTAAAAACCCTTTTATTGGGACATCGTTCAACCACAGAAATTACTGTACTTCAAAATAAAAATAATAGACAATCAACATAAAGAGAAAAACTACCAAAAAAACTAACCACAGGCAGAAAAGAGAGAATAGATAGAGAAAAGAGACAGAGAGAGAGAGAGAGCAAGAGAGAGAGAGGGAGAGAGAGAGCAAGAGAAAAAGAGAGAGAGAAAGAGTGAGAAAGGGAGAGAGAGCAAGAGAAAAAGAGATGGAGAGAAAGTGTGAGAAAGGGAGGGAGAGAGCACAAGAAAAAGAGAGGGAGAGAAAAAGTGAGAAAGGCTACTGCTCTCTCCCTCCCTGAGGCCCAGAGTTGGCTCTCCGTTTTCTCCCACGGATGCGGCTGCAAATCTGCGTCTCCCTGGAGCACCTCCCTGCTCGTCTGTTCTGAGAGGAGTTAGTCGGGGCCAGGTGAGTGACAGGTGGCCCGGGTGAGTGACAGGTGGCCCGGGTTGGCTGTAGAGCTCAGTTACAGAGAAAAAGCCACGTTTGAATGACCAACAACAAGCATGTCCTCCAGTCCACACTGGGACTAAAAGCGCTCTGAAAGTGGACCAAACGTTGACTAACCACAGGCCAATAGCAGGTAATACTTGGACCAAACGCAGACCAAATTGAGAAGCGTGCTGATTGGGTGGCCAGGTGGGACGAGCCAGACACCTGCAGCCTCAGTATTACCTGTAGCCTCATTCTCACCTGCAGTCTCATTATCACCTACAGCCTCTTTATCACCTGCAGCCTCATTATTACCTGCAGCCTCATTATCACCTGCAGCCTCTTTATTACCTGCAGCCTCATTATTACCTGCAGCCTCATTATCACCTGCAGCCTGATTATCACCTGCAGCCTGATTATCACCTGCAGCCTCATTATCACCTGCAGTCTCATTATCACCTGCAGCCTCATTATCACCTGCAGCCTCATTATCACCTGCAGTCTCATTATCACCTGCAGCCTCTTTATCACCTGCAGCCTCTTTATTACCTGCAGTCTCATTATCACCTGCAGCCTCTTTATCACCTGCAGCCTCTTTATTACCTGCAGCCTCAGTATTACCTGCAGTGAGCTTTAGGAAAGCGAGCCACTCTCTGCTCCAGCCTGAGCCAAGGTCACACGCCCTAGGCCCGGCGTCTATGACTGTAACCCAATAGCAGAACCCTGCGGAGCGTTTTTATGAACTGCCAATCAAACGGCCCGTCTGGCTTAATAAAAACCCCAGGAGGAGGTCCCTCGTTCCAGGGCACACGCATCAGCGGTCACGTGCCGGGGCTGTCCGCCCGAGCTTCCTGCGACGTTCCCAACATCGCTGGCCTCGCCGGGAACGTCGCCGCAGCGCTCGGGGAACGTTCCGCGGTTACCGCGGTCACCGCCGGCCCGAGCGCCAAGCGGGAAATGGCGAGACAGCTGAGCGATGCCGAGAAGGAAGGCGAAAACCGAAAGAGGATGTGACAGCGTTTCAGGAAGTCAGCGCTGCCAAGAGTGCGCCCACGAGCAAAACACCAAAAAAATAAAAAAAACGTAAAAGAGAAAGCAGGCGACACGCGCGCCTCTCAGAAATATTCCCATCAGACACCTGGAGCGAACGGGCCAATCACGCGCCTCGGAGCACGGGGGGGGGGGGGGGGGGGGGGGGGTGTGATATTCATGGCAGAAGCCGTGGAAAAGGAGGTGTACGGTTTCAATAAGCCGCGGGCTGGCCGAGCTTTTACAGCGCCAGGAGGGTCAGACGCAGCCCCTCTGTCCAGACACGCGAGGGCCCGCAGGAGGGGGGCGGACGTGCGCCCCGCAGAAAGGGCCCCGCCCGTCTGGCCTCAGGACGCCGGCCAAACTCCAGCGGGTGACTCAGGCAGCCGGGAGACGCACCGGGGGAACCAGTCACAGGCTCGCAGAGCCACTGCCGGCACGTCCACCGAAACGCGCACGGCACCGGGAGCGAGTGTGTCACTGCCCGAGAGAAACCACCCGGGAAGTACGCACCAGTGGAACACATTACTGAGTGAGTGTGTGTGTGTGTGTGTGTGTGTGTGTGTGTGTGTGTGTGTGCGTGCGTGCGTGCGTGCGTGCGTGCGTGCGTGCGTGCGTGCGTGCGTGCGTGCGTGCGTGCGTGTGTGTGTGTGTGTGTGTGTGCGTGCGTGCGTGTGTGTGTGTGTGTATGCATGTGAGTGTGTGTGTGTGTGTGTGTGTGCGCGTGCGTGTGTGTGTGTGTGTGTGAGTGCGTGTGTATGCATGTGAGTGTGTGTGTGTGCGCGTGTGTGTGTGTATGTGTGTGTGTGTATGTGTGTATGCATGTGAGTGTGTGTGTATGTGTGCATGTGTGTGTATGCGTGTGAGTGTGCGTATGAGTGTGTGTGTGTGTGTGTGTGCGTGTGTGTGTTGGGGGAGGAGAGTAGAACATGAGAACATAAGAATTCATAATGAGGAGAACAAACTGTCCCAATGGATAACTGTGTGTTTAAAAAAACCCCACCAGGCTGGGTCAGTCTTTGGGTGTTTAGGAGGTTGGGGGTTGTGGGTTGCGGGTCAGGGGGGGGTGTGGGAAGGGGGCGGAGCTAGGCGGGCGGGCGGGCGGGCGGGCGGCGGGCGGCCTCACCTTGACCTTGCTGTTGGGCTGCAGCAGCTCGGTGACGGTGACCTTGTCCTGCTGCAGCCGCCGCTTGACCAGCTTGGAGCAGCAGACGTTGACGGAGCTGAGCACGTGCGAGGCGTTGTACTCGGAGAAGGTGCGGCTGTCGATCACCAGCGTGCGGGCGGCCCCCCGCTGCAGCAGGCCCGCCAGCCGCTTGGTGTCCATGCCGCCGCTGCGCCAGGCCTTCTCCCCGGCCATCACCGGGCCTGGGGGGGGGGTCACGTGGGGGGGGGCGGGGGCGAGGTGACGGCGGGACGGGGAGGAGGGGGGGCGCCACTCAGGACAGGGGGCTCAGGATGTCCATAGCTTCCCTGGGGGAGGAGAGAGAGCAGGACGCGGGTTTGAGTGGGCAAGAGATCTGGAGAGACCCCACAGCACCCCAATAATGCCCCCAAAGCACCCCAGTAAACTCCCCACAACACCCAAATAATGCCCTCACAACACCCCAGTAAAGTCCCCACAACACACCAGCAATGTCCCCACAACACACCAACACAGCAATGTCCCGGCAATGTCCTTGTTAACACTCTTGGTTAAGTTCTAGCAATGCTCCCAAAACCTCATCTACGCCTGGTGTCCTGCTTACTGTCAATCTTTCACTCTAGAATAACCCATTTACTGCTAAACATTTCACATGTTAAAGAACACCAGGCACCGGAAAACATTAACCCATTAAAAACACACCAGGACAGGAGAAGCCATTTCAGACACACACTCTACTTTTTCATTATTCATTCTGCTGACAATTTTGGGCCCGGTCATTCAGGAAGGAGGGCAAATCTTCTTCACAGCGGTGTTCCATTTCCAAAAAAGAGCAGGAAAAAGCGGTAAAAGAAACGTCAGCTGGCTCTAATTGCTGTATTTTGTGTTCGTTGTATTCTCCAGGAAGGGTCATTTTGCTGCATCCAAAAGGGCCCGCGCATTGTGGAGATCAGACAGTATTAGACGCAATGTAGCAGCACACACACAAGCACACACACACACACACACACACACACACACACACACGACCCTCACACACACAAGCGCACACACACACACAGACCCTCACACACACACACACACACACACACGCACACAGACCCTCACACACACACACACACACACACACACACACACGCACCCTCACACACAGACACTAACATACACACACACACACACACAGACCCTCACACACACACACGCACCCTCACACACAGACACTAACACACACACACAGGCACACACACACACACACACACAGACACTAACACACACACACACAGGCACACACACACACACACACACACACACAATCTTACATCCATTCTATGGCTCCATTTAATTACTGGTTGATACGCAGCACAGAATTATGGGATTCCATCAGCATCCCCTGGGACAGCAGGCAAACCTGGGGGTCTAAAGCTGGACAAGAATGTAGTAGCGTTCAACAAAATAGGTGTGTGTGTGCATCTAAGCATATACTTTTTAAAAATATGTATATGTATATATAATATACACACATACATACACACACATATATGTATTGTATATGCGGTGAGAATGTCAGTGTAGAGGACGCACACGGACTTGTGAAATGGACGCCGCACCGCCGGCGCCGCTGTAACCCGCGGTTCTCACTGCAGCACGGCGAGGAGTTCGGCGTGTTCGTGCCGCCTCGGCGCTATTTCCCAGAAGTCCCGCCGGCGCCGGCGGAACGCCAGCTCTCACTGACCCGCCCGTTCCCAAGCGCCGCTCGCCCCGGCCTCGCAAATAAGAACGTTCCGGAAGGACGGGGTGTTTGCTCCCCGAGCAACGGCACG
>CM045898.1:45948518-45961018 GCA_025169545.1 Anguilla japonica
CCCCCCCTAACAGCACACCTCTGAAAATCACAAGCTTGCAGTCTTAGGGGACCATTCAGTTTAGCCCAGCAAGTTTAATGGGCGCGGAGGGGCGGGGGGGGGGGGGGTTAGGGTTAAGTGGCACAAATTGGAAGGCTAGCGAGAAATGCTTGAAGCCGCAGGGTCACCGATTAACCGCCTCCATAATGTCACCTGCCTGCACCTGCGCGCCAGATTCGCTTACGACTCAAACGTGCATGTCTATCTGCCGCTCAACCCGAGCGCAATCACTGCTCTGACCTGAAGAGCCCAGGTTCACACGGGTCACCATGTTATAGGAGCCAAAATGGATGCCACAGCCCCAGTGGCCTTTTCCGCCCCCCTCCGCAGTGCTCTGACCTGAAGCGCCCAGATTTCAGACAGGTCACTGGAGCCTGTTCTGGAGCCAAAATGGATGCCACAGCCGCGTGCCAGGAATGAGCCACGGTGATTACTTTCTAAAGCCAGGCTTCAGATTTCCTCAACTGAGAGTGGAGTGGTCCTGTTCAAGCTCTCTCTCTCCCTCTCTCTCTCTCTCTCCCTCTCTCTCTCTCTCTCTCTCTCCTCTCTCTCTCTCTCTCTCTCTCTCTCCCTCTCCCTCTCTCCCTCTCTCCCTCTCTCTATTTCTGCGCTCATTTGTTCTTCAGCTCCACGTTCTGTCGGGATGCCCCGAAGCGCTCGTCTGTTTACCAGATGAGAGATACGCAGGGATCCGATTGGCCGAAGCCCCGGGGATGGACGAGATTAGCGGCCTGCGCGGGGTCAGCGCGGCCTGACGCGATTAACCCGCCATTTTGTCCCCAGTCCGTCCCGTGACGGCGTTCTGCCCGAGCACTGAGCTACGGCCCAAAAAGCCCTGCTCAGAACCGGCCAGACACCCGGGGGGGGGGGGGGGGGCATGACACTCTCCACAAACACACCGGGGGGGGGGGGGGGGGCATGACACTCTCCACAAACACACCGAGGGGGGGGGGGCATGACACTCTCCACAAAACACACCGAGGGGGGGGGGGGCATGACACTCTCCACAAAACACACTGGGGGGGGGGGGGGGCGGGGCTACGACACTCTCTACAAACACACCAAGGGGGGGGGGGGGTGCAAGACATTCTCCACAATCACACCAAGGGGGGGGGGCACGACACTCTCCACAATCACACCAAGGGGGGGGGCCATGACACTCTCCACAAACACACACAAAATAACATGATTTATTCAGCGTGGCAGACACGGCCTCGAGGGCGATTTGCATTCCTAATATTTTACACACAGGGTAAAAAGCTCGTGTTAATTCCGCTCTGAGTTCACCCAGTCCACAGTGGAGAGGAGACACTCTGTCAGTATAAAATGCACAGTTGATTTTACACTGAGCATTTTGGTGTGCAGTACTATGAACATTTGGGAATTGGTCCAAAACCTCAGATTATTCACTATACTTGAATGCAAAAGCAGCTTCTGCTATCAGATATTGGACCTACAACATTCTGTTCGCCTTAACTATGTTGGATTCTACAGTCAATCAGTTCTGAACACAAACCGCATGTGCCAGACAGCAGGGATTATTTAGGCTGAGTAGAAATGGAGCCAGTTTTACCATCTGCTTTAACATTGTTTGTTTCAACATAAAATATGAAACAAACAAAGCAAAACATCAAAAAGCAATTCAACACAGGCCTACTGCAGCGCTTTAGATTAACTGAGCCAAAGAAACGGAGACCGCAATTAAAATAATGCATGGCTTTAACACATAGACGCTGAATAACTGTGGTGCGCTGTTTTCCTAGTCGGCAAGATTTTCTTACATAAACTGACAACGTGTATAAACAATAATCCTGTGGTAAACAAAACACGCCGTAAACAAACGAAGAATGACCGCAGCTGGGTCTCGCGCTATTACCGGAGTGCTGCCGGTTCTCCAGCACGGCTCCTCCATTTATGATTAATGTCTGACCTTAATTCATTTAGCCAAGGCCTGGACCGCGCAGCCGGGCCGGCATTGACTTCCTGTCAGGGCGAAAGCTGACGACAGCACTGAGTGCCTAAACAATTAGTATATATACCTCTCTGGCGCAAAACTGCTTCAGCTGAACATATCTAATGAGTAAGACGGTACAGGCACAGAAAGCTAAAATTATTCACAGACTAACAGAACTGAACTTATAGAACACTAGGCTGTAGTATGTATAATAATAATAAGACACGTGACACTGTCGCCAGCTGACCACGCCGCGTGTGTGAATGGGTCGAACTGGGAGCTGGACACTGCAGAATATCCACCACACCCCCGCCCCCCACCCCCCACCGGGCCACCACCACCACCACCACCACCACCACCACCATCACTACCCTCCACCCCAAAACCAGGTAGTCCCAAACACGTGTCCTCTGCTGTCGAACCGGGATCCCAGGTTAAACAGAGCGAAGCTGCATGATCACAATGATGCATGACAGAATTTGAATATGAAATATAGGACGAGGTTGTGTTGTAACGTCTAGGCCAATGTCTCGGGAAATACAAATTATCCAAATAGGGCCTACGACTAAGAAACAGGAACCAGAACACCAAATATTGCAGTAAAGTTGTTTAGGGAACGCAAAAATGCGTTCAGTGCATTTCGCATCAACAGACTACAGTCAAAAGACCCCTGTCCAGTAGCCTACTCGTGGCCATTACTGAAAATGTGGTTTCAGTTTCTATGCTGAATAAGACGAATGCGCGAACACCAAATATTCGGTCACCAAAACCGCAAAACTGCACGAACAGCCATAATGTATAAAACAGGTTACCAAAATGTTTTTCGTTCATTTCAAAACAAAGCGCTTGGATTAGATCCTCGCGATCAATGTCACTAGGTTCCTGCGAACAAGGACAACTCGTACGTGTACTGTAGGTTATCGGCTATAAAGATATGCAAAATGAACAAGGCTCCCGAGTATTGAACGTACAGCAACGATATCAAATGGGGTCTAATGCGTAGTCGATCTGCCCTGGATCTAGCAATTAAACCAGCGTCCCACTGAGCATGTCCGAAGCTTTACTACTATTATGACGCGAGGAGATCGATGAAACGACTAGGACTAAATTGGTACATTGCAAAGGGGAGAAAATGTTATGAAATAGACAACAACCTACCTAGATGATAGAAATCAGATGTAGTAGTAGCTGGAGATAAAACTCACCGGGGGACGTGCGTAAATCATTTATCATCAGCATTATTCCACACCAGAATCAGAGACTGGCAATATCACAATTCAGAGGTCGCCGGCAGTTCCTCGCGAATACACTAGCATGCTAACTACAGTACATTTTCCAGTGAAGACACGCAACCACGCCGCTCTCTCTCTCTCTCTCTCTTTTGCCCAGGCGCCCAGAACGTAACCACCCGGAACGTAGCCGGTGGGTTTAATGCAGGACGTTCATTTCTGTTGCTCGAGGCGGGCGCGTGAACTGAGCATTATGAAAGCGGTTACATTTTTAAAAAAATGTGTGAACTCACCGGCTCTCCACGGTCCCTTCTTTGCCGCTGCGTTTATTTCCATTTGTGATACAACAGCACCCCGATTTTAAGGGCTTCTGTCGTTTAATATTAATGTTTACAAATCATGGGCATGAATGCTATGGGGGCAGACACCGCGCGCGAGGACAGCGTTTATTGTATCGCGATTTGCAGTGCAGTGGAAAAACAAAACACAAACAGCAGTGACAACAGTTGTTTTCTCTTGTGTTTGGCATACAGGCTGTGGTTGAGATTGGAGAGATAAGCAATCTGCATTTACAGGGTATTAGCGATCCAGGAAAATAGAAGGTGCACTTTAGCACTAAAATGAACCAAGGATGAGGTCATGGTTTAGAAAAAAAAAAACAGGTTGACGTCACCCTCAGCCAATCGGAGCTGGCGGCTCAGGGGTATGGAGACGTCACTTCTCTGATCCTGTAGATTAAAGGGACACAAGCCTACCGCCGCGAGATCGTGGTTTTAAAGGGGAACTGCGTCTGTAAAGACGTGAATGGCGCAGTACAGTACAGCCAGCACGTTAGCAAGCAAACATGTCAATGGACTGTACCTCGCGGAAAAGAGCACAAATATTCCGCGTTTTGTATGTCATGTTAGATCTTTCCACACCGCATAATACAGACATACCTGTTACGTACACGTGAATATTTATTCTATGACTCATATTGCCGGAATGATTTGATCGAGAACAGTCAGGTGCACCATTACTGAGTCTGCGCAGGTCGTGGACGCCATTGATGTACGTGAAACCATGTTCTTGATTGGCTGGGACAGTTGCTAGGCCAGTTCCAGAGTAAATATTACAAACCATAATCAGGGTTTCTGTTTGAA
Organism: Anguilla japonica; assembly: GCA_025169545.1. Classification (NCBI taxonomy): domain Eukaryota; kingdom Metazoa; phylum Chordata; class Actinopteri; order Anguilliformes; family Anguillidae; genus Anguilla; species Anguilla japonica. Next base: position 45,952,883 of record CM045898.1, read on the forward strand.
AAGTATATCCGTCAGTAAATCTAGAGGATGTCGATAACAGCACGCATAAGATAAGCTAGCTTCATTAAAAAAAAAAACTGAAAATGTAATTGTAACGTGATGGTGTGATCATTATTTTGTGAATGTCTCCATCTTATGGTGGCTTCGAAAATTGCTTATGCCAGTTGTTCTCAACCTCGGTCCCGGGGTGTCCCCCTGCGTAAACTGGGTTTTGTTCCAACCACAATTGCAATCCCAGAATTTTTAACAAGCTGTTTCCTTTTTCTTAATTAGGTGTGAAGGGGGATTATTTACCCTCGTAAACTACATTGTGTAATAAATAACTATGCATGCCATGTAGAATAAACCTCCCATGTTTACTTTGGGCTATATGGCAAATAATGTCATTAAAAGAGGAATGTCACCTACTGGTGTTTTCTTTTCGTAGAGTGGAGAACATTTTTGTTCCTCTCCACTACAGAGCGGAGAAGAAGAAATCTGTTTATCAAGAATGAGAATCATCGAGGGCTTTAGGGGGTTTCTCTTCAGCTGTAGCTGCATAAACATCATGGTTTTTTTTTGTGTTTTTTTTTGGCAGACAGATTGTCACGATGGCCCGCCATTTTAAACTTGGCTCAGGAGTCCTGTTTGACGCGGTCCTGTTTACAGAGTGGCTGGCAGTCATGCCGCCCTAAACGCATTACGTGCTACACGTGTGATAAAACGGGATACCTGGGCTGAGCATATAAAAGCAGCACTCACCTGTAGTGCAGCGCCCCCCCCCCCCCCAGTCTGGAGCCGAATCCTGACTGTGTGTCTGCGGACTGTGGCCAGGATGGTGGCAGGGTAATCTACAACAGCAACGGCATCACTCCGGGGGGGGTCCAGTCAGAAGCCTTCAGTCTACACGAGTCAACTGTACATTTACAGCTTTCTACACATTACAATCACGCTATCTGACAGACACTATTAAGCCAAAACAGCTTACATCAAGTTACAAGCGCGTTTAATTAACATGGGGAACACAATGCCTCTAGAGTTAGCTGGGCTCTAGAGTGCTCCCATTTTAGGGAGCACTGGCTTCCTGAAAATTGATGTGTTGCTAACTGGAAAAATAATTTAGGAGCACAGCTACTAATCAGGATGCATTAATGTGCTCCTAAATGTTTCAGCTTAGGAGCGCCTGTGCTCCCGGGGGGGGGGGGGGGGGGGGGGGGGGGGGGGGGGGGGGGGGGGGGGGGGCGGGGGGGGGAGTCAGCACAGAGCGCTGCACAGGCAAAGTTACAACCAAATAAGAACTAACGTCGAGGTCTGCAGTGTAGGTGTGCAGTGTAGGTGTGCAGTGTAGGTTTGCAGTGTAAGTCTGCAGTGTAGGTTTGCAGTGTAGGTCTGCAGTGTAAGTCTGCAGTGTAGGTTTGCAGTGTAAGTCTGCAGTGTAGATTTGCAGTGTAGGTCTGCAGTGTATGTTTGCAGTGTAGGTCTGCAGTGTACGTTTGCAGTGTAGGTCTGCAGTGTAAGTCTGCAGTGTACGTTTGCAGTGTAGGTCTGCAGTGTAGGTCTGCAGTGTAGGTCTGCAGTGTAGGTTTGCAGTGTAGGTCTGCAGTGTAGGTTTGCAGTGTAGGTCTGCAGTGTAAGTCTGCAGTGTAGGTCTGCAGTGTAGGTTTGCAGTGTAAGTCCGCAGTGTAGGTCTGCAGTGTAGGTCTGCAGTGTAAGTCTGCAGTGTAGGTCTGCAGTGTAGGTTTGCAGTGTAAGTCTGCAGTGTAGGTCTGCAGTGTAGGTTTGCAGTGTAGGTCTGCAGTGTAGGTTTGCAGTGTAGGTTTGCAGTGTAGGTCTGCAGTGTAGGTTTTCTAGTCCTCCCGCTGCACAATGACTGCCTCTCTCAGCCAGCAGACAGCCGGGGGAAAATGAGTCACGTTGGCGAGGCGGAGGAGGAGGCGGTTGCTGCTAGCCTTTCAGAAACAAAACAAATGGTGGGTACATAATTGGGTTAGAAATACATTTGGTGTGGATGCAAACGTGTCTGGCACCGTTGTCAGTCTAACGCCGTGCTTGTGCTGTGTATCGGTGAACAGCTGAACCAAGGAGGATGCGACCCAGTCACACATCACCTATTCTGTGATCTGCACCTGGATTTTTACCACTTGGCACCCAAAAATCATAGACTTTTATATCACTTGAAAAAATGTACTGTATATATATTTTTTTACTTTGACTTTATTTGTCACTTGGTGATGATACTGAATGATCTCACTAGGCAGATTCAATAAAGTCTGCTTTTATTACGATGCAAAACACAATTCCATTTCCACAGAGAAAAATAATGGGAAAGGGGCTTGGGTCACGTGACTGTGCTTGCTGCCTGCTGATTGGCTGCCCTGCTTATATAAAAAAAAAGCTTGACAGTTTAAGCTGATACATCAGTACCCTAAAACGGTTAACTAAAGTCAAAAATCAACAAAACAAACAGAAGTGTAAACAACAGAAAAAGCCACATTAAACTTATAGGAGGTAAGCTCTGGAAAAGCAGTTTGTCAAGTCTAGAAAATAACCATCTGTACAGTAGAACACAATGATTCCGATAGCTGCCAGTGAACATACGCACATGTATTTATTTAGCAACTGTTTGTGCCTCTTGATTCATACAAAGCTATTGTTTTTTTTTTTTTGTTTTGTTTTTACCTCTGAGGTGAGTTCTGTTTTACTGCAGGTGTAATATGTGTAGTTTTAGGCTGTACCTGTGAGTTTAATGCGGCTCTTGCGTTCACAGCATGGTTTATCTGCAAACTCAACGAATAAGAAAATTAAACACAGTCCACGTGATTCACAGAAAATGGAAATATACATTCGGTAATTCTTTGAAGCTCTTACTTTCAGGCTGCGGGGACCTGATACTAAGATGTATAAATATGAAATTGATACCGTTCCTGGGAGCAACAACAGCTTTGCTTCAAGTGAAGATATGAGAAGATGGTGTATCGTCAAAGCAAACCAAAAATTCCCAAAGGTGCAGACCAGGTAGGCCTACAGTATGTATCGACTATCTACAGAAAAAATACAAACATTTTCCTTCACCGGATCCATGTTATTTTGTCTCATAATGAAACTTCATTTCACGTGATTTAAAATTTTTTTGTTATTGTTGAATTGGCTGTGTCGGTTTGAAAATGCACCATCGTGGGAGCTGATCTGGTGGAAGTTTGGCCATGAATCACCAGCCAGGTTCAGCGAGCAGACTTCGCTTTCACAGCTAGTCACTGCTACCTCCAAATTCCCGTATCCATGGTGATGTTAAGAAGGTAATGCTAATTATACCAATTATGAAAACAATTAAGCCAATTATGAAAACAAAATAAAATATCAAAGAGAGATACGTAGACAGTCAATTTATATCAATGAGGTAAGAAACCTATCAATGAGGTAAGAAACCACCTTACCCACAATACATAATATTACCACTGATAAACCAAAACAAAGTAGACAAGCCGTGAGTGAGGCAGCGTATTCATCTACTTTTCATTTCTGTACAGGATGTAATGAGGTAAGGAAGGGGGGAGGAACGTTATCAAAATGTTCGCGAAATCGTCCTTTTGTACAAATGAAAAATGTACAAAAATGTTCAACACTGTATGACACAGCCTTTCAGAAAGCACAACGGGATGACTGTTAGCCTCGCATGTGGACGATTTAAAAATTCTACACATGCATTCTGCTAAAAATAATACAGTGAATATTTTAGCAAAAATGTGAATTAACTGAGCATCAAATACTAGCTAACAGTTCAGTTTTTGTGCTTCATAACGTCTATCCCTTCTGAACAATCTTTGTACAGTAACATGCAAAATCTTCCCATACAATTTATGCGCTGAAAAAAAATAAAATAAATAATAGAAGTAACAAAGGCATATATTAGCACCTAAAACATGTGTAGGTTACTGTAATATACATATTTTGATTTTTTTGGATCCATTTTAAGTAACATCTTATTTTAGGCCAGTGACAATCGATCATTCATAACATCACCATACTAAAAACAGAGAGGAAATCAACCAATCAAAAGTTACATTGGTAACTATGTATATCCAGTAACATTGACAGTGATTGGTAGATACTTTGTGGCTATACTTCTAGGATTATATGAAAAAATTGATGACACCAACATAGTAGCCTTCTTTTATTATACCTTAAGTATCCAGGAAATCGTTTCCACCAATCACTGACAGTGTTGCTCAATTGGCTGTTATGAAGATACTGTGTGATTGAAGGTTTTCCACTAGTAAACTGATGTCACAACTGTCCTATCTCAATGTTGCGATCTCTGATTTATGATAACTTCATAAAAAAAAGATTAATCTATCTAATGGGTCCCATGCATGACAAACTTCATGCGCAGTTAAATGTAAAATCATCGGGACAGTTCTGCATTTAACTGTAAATGCTCATTCGCAATGAGAGATTTGTTATGCATTGTGGATTCATCGAAGGACAGACACATGCTGATCCTTCTTTACCACAGCCCCCTCTTACAGAACCACTCAAGGCGCAGAAGGGACCGTGGTGAAATTCTCATACCCTGTAACAAACGGAGGTTTGTCCATCTCTCACCCTCATTTTGTTCTGCTATCATCATACCTCACTCTGACCTAAAAAAAAAAAAAAAAAAAAAAAAAAGCACGAGCCCTTTAACTGTTTTAACAGCATACCCATGATAATTTAACCAACACAATTAGGCATGACATCAGAAAATCCAAAGCACAGATGATTTCAAACATATAATCACCTCCCAAAAATCATCAAAGGCTCCTGAAATTATGACCCCCAAACTGAACCCACTGGTTCGGCACAATGTTGAATAATATCTTTAACATATGATTTAAATTCAAGATTCATTCACAGCTGCAATTTGGCGCATTTTCTGAAAATTCTGTACTAAAATACAGCACCAAAAACTCCTGTTACCAACCAGACCCTCCGGCAGTTATGAAGCAAAGAGGAAAGAGAGAATGCAGGAGTTCAATGTCCAGGTGAATTAGGAGAATCTGCAGGGTCTTTCTATTGTTTTCCACATTTAAAAAATCAGCAACCAATAAAACCCAGGAAACCAGGTAAGGGGAGTTAACATTGTAAACAACAGCAGTAGTGACACTTCCTGGAGAAAAGAAAAAAAAAAGTGGGCAGGGCTTAAAATCTTAATTGGTTCAAATCAGTGACGGACAGCTCGTTGAAGCTCCACCCACCACCTCACTCCCTCATCATTAGTAACCATCACTTTTTATTGGTCAGTTATGTGCTGAGTGACGATGGTCACCTGCAGACACTGCGGCTCTGCAGGACCAGAGTGGAGAAACTCTGGATATTGTTTGACAATAATCTATGTTTAAATGTACCTGTCCCTATCAAATAAACATTAAATAAATAAACACTAATTTTGGGGGATCTGTCTGCGGACGTACGCTGCGCTCGCGAGAGCAAAGCATGATGGGATTGATGCAGAAAGCCGTTCCTTCTGCAGAGATCAGCATGGAAGAAATGTCATGATTTGGTTCCCTAGGGTCTTGTGGAGCAAGACATGAAGCAAGATGAAGGGATGTGGGAAAACGAAGCGTAAGAGAGCAGTCCTTCCGTTTTCCACCATTTTGTTTACTACGCCTCCTGCCTGGCAGCTAAACTGGCTAGATCTGCGCACCGTACGTTTCACATGAATCAAGCAAGAAGAAGATAATCAAATATCACCCCCCCCCCCCCACAAAAGAAAGGAGGGCCTGATCCATAGACGAATCCACCAAATAAAGTCCTGTTTCACCCCGCCATCTTAGATGGGGCGGCCTGTTATACAGTTTATCGGCATTTTGATCACTAAAAAAAAACTCTTGATGCAGCATTTTATATATTCAAGAGTTTGACATCAGCATAAACAGCAATCTACATAGATACATTCATAATGTACGTATGTACTAGCGTAGGTAAGTACACAAGTACATAATATTCTGTTCATACATTCATAGAGCATACATACACATAAAACACATCCATAGGTAAAGACGTACACAGAAAGACACATACAGTGTTTACATACAGACAGACAAACATACACAAACATACATGTGTATTTTAGTACACGCATGAATTATACACTTTCTGGTGCCAATCAAAAAACTTGTTCTAACTTGAGGGCATTTTTTTTTTCATTCTGGATATTGGACCACTGTCTAGTGTCTAGTCTTTTACTGAGCATGCGCAGTTGTTTTTGTTTTTAAAACCCCAGAGGCTGCTGGGAAATAAACCAGAAATGCAATATTATCACAAAACTGTAGTCACCGGGGAGTGCCAAACACAAAACTGCCTCTCTTTCTTTTTCTCTCTCTCTCACTCATTTGTTCAGGAGAATGTAGGGGGTGGAAAGGGAGGAAAGGAGGGGCTTGGATATTAAAAAAGACGTGCCTCGTTGGAGTGGATGGGAATGGTTCATTCCTGTAAATTCCCTCCCTGACCATTGTATCACTTCAGATTACACTTACAGCAACTGACAGCCCTCATTAGCTATTAACAGACAGACAGACAGACACATGTGACTGCACACGCACTCACACACACTCATACTTGTAATACTTCTGAGGAACATCGTTGTCTTGTATTAGGATGAGGTGTGATGTTCCTCAGTATACTGGAGGTGGACGTGGGGATGGGGTTTGTGGTCCTGGTCTTCCCTGCTCCATTTGAAGGTCACACAGAGGTCATACTACAGCGAGGCCTTGACCGGACGTTCCCACTGACATCCATTTCTGCCCCTCTGTCAGCTCTCTACACCCCGGGAGGCCTTGAGTCATTCTCTCGCTATGAGGTCACTGAAAGCCACGATCGCTCCAGTGCGTGTGAAATGCAGATTTAAGGAATATCATGCGAGCATAACCCAAACAGGGCCTTCGTGAGCAGAAACACACTCCAGTCAGGTCTCCACAGGTGTGGATCTGTTGTACAGGTGTGGTTCTGCTGTACAGGTGTGGATCTGTTGTACAGGTTTGACTCTGCTGTACAGGTGTGAATGCTGTTGTACAGGTTTGACTCTGCTGTACAGGTGTGAATGCTGTACAGGTGTGGGTCTGCTGAACAGGTGTGACTCTGCTGTACAGGTGTGAGTCTACTGTGTAGGTGTGGGTCTGTTGGACATTCAGACATCGGGCTTGAAAAGAGGATCCTCAAAGTCTTCCAGCAAAAGGTAGATATTCATCACTGACCGAAACCAACCGATAACTTACCCCACAGTGGATATGCACGGATAACTGACCCCACAGCAGATATGCACTGATAACTGAAGTTTCAGAAGATATTCCAGATGGCCGATTCTACAGCAGATTCTAACAGATGACTAACACCAGGGTAGATCTTCAAAGATGACTGATGCCACAGTTGCTGTCCTAACAGCCGACTCCACGGTAGGTATTCGAAGATTAATGTCGCCACTGTAGATATTTTGATGACTGACTCCGCAGTAGGAGAGCACAGATGACTGATGTGTCAGAGCACAGTGGTATTTCTGAGGCGCACCGCGGTCAGGTCTGTTCTACTGTGGCTCCTCTCTCAGGTGTGCCAGCCCAGGAGGATGCTGGGATATCTACTTGGGCTCCCTCCATCCCCGGGTCGGATCGTTTCATTCAGTTGGTTTTGGTTTTTTTCCAGGTGGAGGAGAGGAGGAAGGGAGGGGGAGAGGGCGGGGGGGGGGGGGGGGGGGGGGGGGGGGGGGGGGGAGGAGGAGACACACCTACTCTTCAGAAGGATGGGACTGCTGCTTCTCATACAGGCTGAGGACGTGGTGGACAAACTGGTACTGCTCCGCTGTCTGGATCATACCCCCCCTGGGAAACCGACACAAGGTTTAGACCACCTCACCTGCTGGGTCAAGGGGAGGGGCGAGGGTAAGGATTTCAAACCCCGGTCCTGGAGGGGGGGGAGGGTGCAGTGTATGCAGGGATTTGCCGTTTCCACAACTTAAGTGCTTAATTTAAGGCACTGATTGGCTGAGGAGTCCACACACCCCCTTTTCCAAAGCAGCTGATTGGACGGAAACCAGAAAAGTCTGCTGCACTGTGGCCCCCTGCAGGACTGGAGTTTGGGGTATCTGGGCCGGAGGGGGGGCGGGGTCTTACCTGTCCAGACGCAGCT
>CM045898.1:45968518-46041018 GCA_025169545.1 Anguilla japonica
CCCGATACTGAGGATAACGAAGCCAAGGAAGATGGTGACCAGCAGGGGGCGCATGCTCTCGGTCCTCCACAGCTCCCTCTGTGAGGGCTGTGATGTCTGAGCGGGGAGAGCAGAAGAAGAACAGGCCATGGAGCTAATGCTCAGCAGGTTCAGCACATTCACGCTCATCAGTCACTGCTCAGGGGAAAACTGGAGCTGCTCTATCAGTTCGCTGCCTGACACAAATCCCCAAAGGACAAGGAAACGTCTTCAATTCCTTTCCTGAACGGGCTAACTGCCGTGGCTGGGCATGGGTTCGAGAGGACTCGAGCACTAGGCTGAACATTCCAAGGTTTGGAGAAAAAGAAAGCAAGTGGAGAAAAAAAAAGAGGACCAAACTAATTTTGTCAACCTCTCACCTCTTCCTCCACTGAACTGAACACCCCCAGTGGTGACAGCAGGTACTGCATGAGGTCCAGGACTTTATGCGCTGCCGGAAATGCCTCGTATCCACTCAGCATGTACAGGACCCACGCCCCCTGTGCAGAGCACCAACCAATCACGTGTTACATACATCTGAATGAGCGGAGTAATAACCAATCACACGCACATCTTATGACACAGCTTGCCCCATACTGTTTCCATAGTGCATAATCAATGTCTTTTCTTGTGATTATATTTGATATGGTTTTTTTTCTCTGACCTCACAGATTCTGAAAGGTGCACAGCATGCTGAAGAACACAGCAGAACACCATTAGGCAGATACTGTGTCGCTGTTTTTTTCATGAGAAATGATTGTGATTTTAGGCCTTTCCCGGCTATAACTTAAGCTTTTTTTTAAAACTGAACTGACTTTAGAAACATATGGGGCGACATAGCGCAGGAGGTAAGACTGATTGTCTGGCAGTCGGAGGGTTGCCGGTTCAAACCCCACCCTGGGCGTGTCGAAGTGTCCTTGAGCAAGACACCTAACCCCTAACCCCTAACTGCTCTGGCGAATGAGAGGCATCAATTGTAAAGCGCTTTGGATAAAAGCGCTATATAAATGCAGTCCATTTACCATTTTACCATTTACCATGTCACAGATTTTAAATGCGGTGCTGTTGCCATGACACACAGAGCCTGGGCGGGGGTTACTTGCCATGATCTGGGAGAGCACGCAGACACACAGGAAGCAGCCGCCCGACACCCGATCCTCCATGCCCTCTCCGACCATGCGGCCTGGGCCGTCTGCAAGGGATTCTGGGATAGCTGCTGGTCCTCCTCCTGCTCATCCTCTGTGTCCAGTTGGGACGGAGGCCCTGGCAGGGTCCTCTGCATCATCGCCCCCCGGCAACGGCAGACCTGGCCTGCCCACAAAGCAAAACAGGAAACAGGAAGTGTGAGCAAAACAAACAAAAATAAATAAAATACCGTACTAAAAATGAACAAAGTTAGATGTGTTTTTAGTATTTCATATTCATAGTATTTAGGTTGATTGTTAACTAAATGGCCTTAATGAAAAATCAGAGTCACACTCATGTTCCTCGTTGCTATGTTTATTAACCAACATCATCTGACAAAGGCGTCTTCTGCCAAAAAATAGCTTAAATAACAACTACAAAACACAGGTCTCATAAGGTACAATACTTATTATGTAACAGTTATCCATAGCCATGAATATCAAGTCCAGATCACACAGTAAGCACAGGCTAGGTCAGAAAGTTTTGACAAGTCAAACTAGGAGGCAAGACGATGAGCTACAACATCAAGATAACAATACAAGTGCGCTATAAGTGCTGCATGGAGATATAAGTGTAACATGAAAGAGCTCCAGGAACAAGATAGAAGATAAAAGTCATGAGAACAAAAATCAAAGGGCATGAAAAATGCATTTAAGTGAAGTGCATTAAACACGGGGGGTTGTGAATGCGTGGAACAGTCTGACTTGTGTTACAGGGGTGGAGCAGTGCTGGACGCTCTCCAGGCTGAAGGTTAATGAGGAGCTCTAGGTGGACTGAATTCCCTGCTCTCCTCCTCGTACCACTCTCACGGTCTTAGGTTACTGTCGCCTCTGCAGTCATCGATTGATGCTCAACCTTCAGAATGAGTAACTTTGTAAGGACACCAGGCCAGTGGAGGATGGGCTCCCCGTCTATAGCTAAGTGCTGAGTAAGCACAAAAACAAGCAGACCCTACGGCTCTCCAGGACCAGGGCTGGGGACCCCAGCAGACCCTGTGGCTCTCCAGGAACAGGGCTGGGGACCCCAGGAGACCCTGTGGCTCTCCAGGACCAGGGCTGGGGACCCCAGGAGACCCTGTGGCTCTCCAGGACCAGGGCTGGGGACCCCAGGAAGGTGGCAGAAGACATTAAGGTAAAGCACCTTGGTCATGACAGAGATGGGGGCCAATTCCATTAGGGGGGCAATCCCATTATATAAACTAAAAATCAGTCCATTCACTGAAAAATCCTTGGATGTTATGGACACTTTCTAATTCACACAACAAATTTCAGTGAATTAACAGACTCAAACACCCACAGATTTACACAGAAACCTGAACGCGTCCTGAACATCAGGAGTGGGACCCGACGCGATACGATAGCAGTAAATAACACCTGCTCAGCCGGTGCAGACAGCCCATTGGGTAACAGCCGCTGTAGACTGACCCAGATTGAATGACTGTTTTGCATCCCTCTCCAGCTCTTGGGCCATTGTCTCTCATGCAGATCAATGCGGGAAGGAGCCCCAGTCCAACTGAAAAATATCCTCTCACATCCGGTCTATTGTTGTTTGCCATCAACACACTCATATCTGATCATGCGGTACATTATTGAGCGACCTGCCCCCCCTGCAGAGTAATAACCCTTTAATCCCATTAATAGGGAAACTACAAAGGACAGAGCGAACCTTTGGCACTACGAGGGCTTTGAGGATCGAGGAGCACTTTTGGACCGTTTTGAGGAGGAAGAGAGAAGATCCTGTATTTGCATTCATGCGCAAATACGTTATTTTTTATTTATTTATTCATTTTATTATGTATTTTTAAAGTAGACATTCGCTTTGCTCAGCCGAATCACAATGATATCCAAATGCCCTGAGCATATATGATTACATATGAATACATATGAACGTGACGATGTCGCATTTTCTTGGACATTTCTTAGTACTTTTTATTGTGTAAAAGTACTGGTCTCCTGGACCTGGTGTTTCTTTTTTTGGGGGTTTTTTTTTCGAAAAATATTGAAGAACTTTACAAAGAAGTTACATTTTGTAATCTCGGGCCCCTCATTACTAAATACAGGTATGCTTTGTTTTGGCCGTCTGGACCATTGCACGCCGGACAGGTGAGTAGGGTGATCCAGGTGACCCACACAGCCGCAGGAGCCCCAGAGCTGAACAGGTGAGTGACACCTGCTCGTCACGCACGGCGTTTCCAAGGGCAACACCCGCTCTCGCCCATCCCAGCCCTCTTCCTACCCCCCCCCCCCCCCCCCCCCAGATCCTTGTCTGTGTGTTTTGGTGATTTAAGCCCTGTTCTCTCCCCGCCGAACCTGAGCAGGGCCTAGACCTCCATTCACACGGCCAGCTGGAGCCTCTTCAGGCCTGCGCCTCCTCCAGCGCCTCCCCCGCACCTCCATGAGGAGACACAGGAAGAGCACTGTCGCCCACCCCCGCCGCCACACCACCACCCCCCCCCCCCCCCCCCCCCCCCCCCCCCCCCCCCCCCCCCCCCCCCCCCCCCCCCCCCCCGGCACCCAAACGGACCCTCAAGCAGGCCTTCAATCGCACCCACGCATCATCAGCACCCACCTCTCCCTCCATCTGCGCTCTGTGCACTGCTAGGGCCGGCTGTCCTCACTGTGTGTGTGTGTGTGTGTGTGTGCGTGTGTGTGCGCGTGTGTGTGTGTGTGTGTGTGTGTGCATGTGTGTGTGTGTTATCAAGTGTGTGTATGCGTATGTGTGTGACCAGGTGTGTGTGTGTGTGTGTGACCAGGTGTGTGTTTGTACGCAAACATGTATATACTGGGTGGTATACGACATCACCACCTCCTTTACCCCTAAAATCATCCTTCGTGACATTCTCCTGCTTACTGGTGATCGTCTTCATTAGTCTACCCATGATCCCACGGGAGACGGGCAGTTTCACAGACTTCCCATGAAAAACAGAGCAATCACACTCTACACAGACAAAGTACACATTCACCTGCACCCATCATTAACCTTACACAGCCTGTGCTGCAGCCTCTCTCCTCAGCTAGAACCACACTCTCCTGCACAGTCCCACAGCCTGTGGAGATTACTGTGGAGAAAATACTATCGCTGGACCTTCCAGCTGCCCCCCCCCCCTCCACCACCACTTGCAACTTTTTAGCACTCTCTCGTTGTGCATCGCTGTTTCATCAACTGAAGTAGATCTAAGTGCAATGTGTTTATTTCCAGCAGTAGAACGAGTCTTTTAAAGGACAAGCCCAACACTGAAATCTCTCCGATGGTGCACGGTCCTAAAAACATACAGCACATGCATTTTAGGACAGTGTGCCATTTAGCAAAACTGGAACCAGGATATGCTGTTCTTTTTCTGTTACTTTGTGCCTGAAAGTAACAGAAAAATAAAAAATAAAAAAAATAAAAAAATAGGAAACTCAGAACGAGCTGAATTGCTGATTCCCGGCATTTATCGTTCACCATTTTGTTTTGCTGCCCACCTCAGCCAAAGAAAAAGTCTGAAATTGGGCGGGGCTGTCGTCCGCTTTAGTCGCCCAGTCAACAGACAAGAAAGACAGCGATGACATTGGGATGCCAAAATGAATTACTGTTTAAAAAAAACAATGAAATAATATTGGAGAAATATACAACACCTGTTGCTGGGAGCCAGTCTAAAGAAAGTGGAACTACAGATAGCTGTATGCCTAACTAGGTATTTCACAATAAATGAATTATTGCATAAATGTATTGCTGATTTGAATGTTGGTTAGCTAGCTACTGAAAATATTAACAAATGAGTTGTTTTTCAGCTAACTGCCGCCTGACATTGATGCTGAACAGTAATTGATAAAGTCACTCACCTGGAACACTGATTCAAATTTCATCTTACGGTTCAGAATGTTTTTGGTCTTTTTTTTTTTTTTTTTTTTAAACTCTGCACAATTAATAAACACAGTGAGCCATACCTGTTCCAGAGAACCTTGTGCCTGTTGGATTCTGCTGCATAGTTGAGCGCAAGATAACAGTCAAGGCAAAACGAGTCACAGAGCACAACCTTTTATGGTCTGGAGTTTGTCTTGTCTGATGGCTACTCCCCGAACATACAGTACAGTACACCCCCCTCCCCCGCGATAGGACATTACTAGAAACTGCATTACATTGTTAATTTTCCTGAAATGCGCCCTCCTCCAGCGATAACTTGGCCTACATACCCACTCAAACAGCCAAGCAGCGGTACAATTACTGAGGCAATCCTGCTCAGCAGCGCATCAGCAGTGCCACCACCCCCGCCCCCATTCAAGCCCGCAACCCTTCAGGTTACAACACCTGCAACCCCCGCCACCCCCGCCCAAATTCGGCTGCTTTAGTCACAGAAGGCAGCGGTGACCTACCTTTCCGCGGGACGGCGAGAGCGAAGCCAGGCGTTGTGTCACATGACAGAGCCGAACACTCGGTCTCCTGAGGCCGGCGCTTCGGCGGGAATCAGCCGCTGCGGTACAGCACCAGTCCTGGACGTGAAACACAGGAGGACAAACCTCACACGCCGGGAGCACCTCCAGTTTCCGGTGCCACCGAAGACGGGGAAAAAAGACCAATAAAAAGGCAGGAGGCTGGATGTGGGAATAGCAATGATTTTGCGCGCCGTTATCTTTCTCTGGAGCTCCAAACGTCACGCGGTCTGTCCTCACTCCGGCTGCCCTGGCAGTGGATCATTGATACTGGACTGGCCAAGAGACGACAACGACTTCAAAAATTAGTGAAACGCCAACCTGCTCTTTCAGTGACAAATGTTCATCTGCGAGTGTGAGACGGAGCTGGAGCCGAAGCTACGCGCAAAACTGAAAAACAAGCGCTTGAACAAAGAAAAACATCAAATGGACGAGGCTTCGGTTGCGTGAGCATTTTGAATAGCGGACGCACAGATTACCGGCCGCGCGCATCCGCGGCGGCCCTTCCTGTCTCCCTCGGTAAACAATGGATGAGTGGATCCGATCAGTGCGAAGGTGGCTTTTGAAGTGATGACGCGAGTGAAGCTGGCGTTTCGGTAACCATGGAAACAACCACACTCGTCCCGCTAAATGCAGACGCATAGAGCCGCAGACTGGTTTCCGTCAAGACAGTCTTTTTTTTTTTTTTAAATATCCCCGAGCACAAATGCAAATGGTTTGCGGAGCAAGACAAGTTCAGTCAACCAGTGTCAAAGCTTCTGAGTCGGATGAGTTTTAATGCAGACCGGTGCGATGGTCGTATTTTTGATATCCTTATTTTTACTGTGGCAAGTTCCCGAAACCCAGACAAGACAGAGATTTCCTTTTGAACATTATCCGGTAGTGCGGTTAGATATTCCCTGTAGCGCTGCAGACAGGCTAGACAGCTTGCTCGTGAGTGAAGCAGTTAACTTGGGAATCAGATCCTTGCCACCGTCGAGTCACAAGTCCCTATTCTTTAGCCACTATGAAAAGCTCACCTTGTTGACATAAACATTTCCGTAACAACCAGGTGACGCAGGATGATACTCCCAGATTTCTCATTTGTTGCGTCAAGTGGTGGAGCGCTATGGAATACCCTCTTGCCTCCAAACATAATATAACGGTTAATGAGCAGCCGGGCCCGAGGCCGTGTTCGCGCTGGAAAATGAGCACGTGCCCACGTAAGGCCAGTAGTTGTAAAAAACAAATTAAGACAATAAAATATTATTAGTACATCAACGACCACGTTAAAAACAATGAACGACCGAGGCTTCCAGATGTCCTCTATAAAAAAAATGTAACCGTTATTATGTGAGCAGAGTCGATGCATATGCGTACAGAGCATGCACGCAGGATATGTCCATAAATGTAAATTCTTGAATCTATCAATCTGGATGCTAGAACCCAAAAGGTGCAGGTTTTATTCCCAGGGGTAGAGCCACAGTACCCTTTCAGCGGTGGGATGGGTCTAAACAGCTGTGATTGGACAGTTCAAATTACGATGAAAAATACTTAAAACAAAAAAAAAAAAAAAAAATTTTTTTAAACAGTCATACAATCAGTGTAATAAATCTCAATATGGTCTAGACTGGGAAGTGAAGTTCCAAATTGACACCAAGCTTAGTTTGTTTGTGTACACATTTACATCCAGGCATTATATGAGATTATTGCACAGTTTATATACTTTTTTACACACAATCTATTTATACAGCTAGATATTTTACAGCTTAGGTACTGTGTTCAAGGGTAGCATGGCAGTGCCCCACCTGAGAATCAAACCTGCAACCTACCCAGTTCCCTGCCCACTACACTGCACTGGCAGTCCCTTTCTCTCTTTGCATTCCAGGTTCACTGTAAAGCACATCCTCCCCCCGTTATTACCAGATCACCAAACAGTGTGAAGACAGCAGTGGGACATCACAACACGTTGGCGCAAAACCAAAAACGACCAAGCCGTTTTAACAAATGGAGCTTGCCGAGGTCTGCTTTAGTGCCCATGTGTGGACACGTCCCAATCAAACATAATCTGTGTTCATTAACCCTAATTGTGCAGGTACATCTCTGAGATATGGGTGGCACTACTGCCTACGGCCACCAGAGGGAGCACTCAGCCCTCTGAGGGGGAAGGGGGAGCGGCCTACACTTTCTGCAGCCTCCTCAGGCAGCGCATCTCCACGGTGATACAACAGCCAGACAAATATGGAAGGCCAGAGGTGTCAAACCATCTGGAGCAACATGTGAAACCGTACTAATAGCACTGCTACACGTCCTGCTAACTGGACGCTTTACACCTCAGGGCAATTACTATCAGCCAATCAGGAAAGATAAATTGTAAAATAGGAATTAGCATATATTGTTTTAATGCAGCACACAACAAACTGCTCCACTTGTCTGTTACACACAAAATTAAATTTTACATTTTAGGCATTTAGCTGAGGCTCTTATCCAGAGCAACATACTGTAGGCCTACAATGAGCGCAGAAGAAGAGAAAGGGCTGGATTCATAAATCACCAGAATCCCAAGTAGGGATTAATGAGAGTGTAATGGTCAGGCCATAGCACCCCAGCGAGAGGTAATCCTGTCACTAGAATTAACATGTGGAAGGGAAGGTAGAGAAAGGATTTTTTTTCCTCTCCCTCTGAAAATGATCTCAAACTTGGAGAAGTAGGTCCCGAGGAAACATGTTGCTTAATCTTGAGATGTTGTGACAGTTCTGATGGGATACCATAATTATACAACGTCATATTAAGGGATTAAAGCGCCACGGTTGGAAGAAAAACAAAATAATAATCTTTACACTGAACTGAGGATTGTGGTTGAGATTCATGGATACAATCAACATAGATTTTTTTTTTTTTTTGGTGAATTTATAATTACAGTATCAAAGACAAAAGACACAATCTTAGCTTTGTGTAAATCATACACTAATGTCTCACTGCCAGTTGCAAGGAATCGAACACGTTAATAAAAAAAATTTGTGAGAAAAAGTGCCCTTTCAAAAATGTGATTTAAGTTGTAACAGAAAGCATTCATAATTCAGACGAGTTGAGTAACTGCAGATTAATAAAATGGAAGATAACGGCCATTCGGGGCGGTTGGAGAGAAGCCAAATGAAGCCACCGAAGACACAACATCAAACAGCACCGAGCGACTCGAACCGCAGACCAGCTTCCAAATTCCCACCCAGCGTTTAAACCTTCACACTTTTTTTCCGGACTGGATGAATTCACACCCACTTGTTGGAAGTGTGAACTCCATTTTGTTCCCCGGGCCGCGCGCACAGCGACGCTTCACAGCACGCCACGCATTCTGAGCCACGCCACGCGGGCTACGGAGACGCCGGTTTGTTTGGTGCGGACTACAGGGTTCTATTTTCCGTTAAATTCGAAATTAAACGGCTGAATTCCGAGTCAGTGCTGGTTGGCGAGCGCTTTTGTGGCGCTAAGGACTGGCAGCGACTGGCTGGTTCTAGGCCTGGCGTCGGAGGAGGTAGATTAAAAAAGCACGCTGACTCAGCGTGACTCACAGTGCCAGCCAGGTAACCGCCCCCTTTCACCGCTATCCCACTGCATGCTGGGAGAAGAGGCACACAATAAAGCCCTTTTATCATTTAAAAGACCTGTCATTTCTTTTTGTTGCGGTGTAGATCTATATTTTTGAGATTCATTCCCCTAACCACAAATGTCATTTAATTTTTTTCCCCTTTTTTCTTTGTGGTGAATAATGTAACTGCACTACATGTTTATCAGACCAGATGGACAAATTCATATCTTTTTTTTTTTACCATGAAAAGACAACAAATCAGACACACACTAGCTAGTAATGGAGGTGTTATTTTGGGCATTTTGGAGCAGCAGAATCTGACTGCTACAGACCCCTAAAGAAAGAGAAAGAGAGGGAGCAAGAGAGACAGAGCGAACGAGTGAGAGAGAGGGAGAGAGAGAGAGCAAAGAGAGATAGGGAGGAAGAGAGAGAGAGAGAGAGAGAGAGAGAGAGAGAGAGAGAGAGAGAGAGAGAGAGAGAGAGAGAGAGAGAGAGAGAGAGAGAGAGCTTGAGCTCTGGTGAGTGTGACTGAGTCTGGTGTTGGTCTGTGTAACGCACATTAACAGGTGTCCTGGTCATTGTGCCAGTGTACTCTGTTTGGTAACAGCTGGTGTTCTGGCAGATCTGCTTTGCAGCTGGTTCCCCATTCATGTTGCAGCAGCAGCAACAGCAGTACTGTGCTGGAAAGGGTTTGCATTCATAAACCCAGAGCAACAGATTTTCTTAATGAAGTAACTTTTTTTTCACACCGGCAATGTCAGCTTAATAATAATAAAAAGTAATATGTTTAATGTGAAATAAACTATGATAGAGTACATTTGTTCCTGCTTATATACCCTGCAATAGTTAAATGAATAGAGATCATTTCACTGTCTAATGAAGGTCTAAATGGAGTTGTGCCTCCCTCTCTCACCTTTATCCTGTTTCTTGGGGGGGGAATGACAGTCCCATGTTTGAAAGGCAAAAACAAAAGACACAACATCAGTGGAAAAACCTTTGCTCTGAATCATCTGCTGATGGCCAAATTTACCCACAAAATGGGGATGATTTACATTCAGCGTAAGGAACCATTTTCGGTTCCGCAAAACTTCATTCTGCCATCAGTACTGCCAGCTAACGGACGGTGAACCGTCCGCTTTGACTCACGTCACTGATGAAGAGTTGCCGGATGCTACGGAAATAATGCTAATTTTTATCCTATACTGTGACCTGTCTGTTGCACCCAGCGGGCGGTCCGCCACGCGTCTGCTTTTCTGCGACGCAGCGCTACGACTCTGCGGTGAAAGGAAGCCGTCAGATGACAGCTGTGGAGATCTCCGGAGCTCCTCGCGCACAGTATGTCAAACGCGCGAAAAATTTGCGCGGATACGGCGGCATTCATAACAGCGCGTGCGTGTCTGCGCGAGTGCGATACGGACGGACACGGACATCGCACCCACGGACAACACAACGCACGAGCGCGTGTTTGTGCGCTTAAGTGGCGGACTGGGGGAGTGTCGTCCGTACGATACGCACTTCCTGCCCTGATACTGCCTGCCTGCCGCTGCCAGGTTGAACGTTCGCGGTAAAAGAAAAAAAAAAACAGAAAGAAAGACAGCAGAACCGGCACTTCTTCACAAACGATAGGCACAGAAAGGAGAAAGGGGGGGGGGGGGGGGGGGGGGGGTGCATGCGTCTGACGGCTGCTTACCTTTCCAGCGGGAGCGGATAGCTCGGTCACGTGGCATCCTTATTGCTCACATCACTGAGAGAGCAGGGAGAGGAGTGGGAGGAAGTGGGGGGGGGGGGGGGGGGGGGGGGGGGGGGGGGGGTCACAGAACCTTTCCATTCCACTGGCAGACAGACAGGAACCTTTCCACAGCAGTAGCAGCCGGGTCAAGAGATCACACACCCCCACAACACACACGCACACACACACCCGCACACACTTGTACACGCACACACACATGTACACATTTGCACGCGCACGCACACGCACACACGTACACTTTCTTTGTGTGTGTGTGCTGGTGAAGTGTGGGGGGGCTGATGTTGTTTCTCTCTGTCTTTACATTTACATTTATTTCTGTTTGCTTGAGGAGAAAGATCCACAGGCTGTTTTCCGTAGCTAGGTGTCTGCTCTGTAACCTTGGCAACGAGGGAGGGGTGATAGAGAGAAGACTCACAGCACCAGCCCCCCCCCCCCCCCCCCCCCCCCCCCCCCCATTGGAGCAGTGCTGCAGTCTTTACCGCCCACCTCTCTGATTAGACTGTGTGGGCAACATCCTCTGCTCTTCCTTTCACTCTCTCTCCCTTTCTCTCTCTCCCTCATACACTCACACATTCACACTTTCTTCTTACCCTTTTTTTCCTGTCCGTTTTTATTTTAAGCTCAATTATGTGATGAACGGTAACACTGCCACATGTCCACTTCATGCACAGATAGAGCCAGACATTTCTCTTTCATCTCATTCTATATGCTTTTCCTCTCTCTCGCTGTCTCCCTCTATCTTCCTTCTCTCCTTGTGAAAAACCAGCAAAGATATCAATGAAAGATATACTAGTTGAAAAATGCTGTAGCACACGCGCGCACACTCTCTCTCTCTCTCTCTCTCTCACACACACACACACACACACACACACACAAACACACAACATAAATATATAAAGCCTCTACACAAGTAGAGACTCACTCCAGCGGCTCATGTTATGAGTCTATTTACATTTGCACAAAAAGGCATCCTCTGTCTGCATAATTTGCAAAAAGCATCGTGATCTCTCAACTGTAGTAAAAACTGACATTTTAAGTATTAATATGTTACATAGCGCATTTTTAAAGTTCATTATCTTTATGACCAGAGACAATTAAAAATATTTGGCCAAATCCATCTTCACGTGAAATTGTGGACAAAATCAAGGACACAAAACAGTGTTCCCACAGTACAAGGTTCTCGTGGTCCGATAGAGGCCCGGGCATATATGTTTTGGCATCGTTTAGCTGCACCTTTAAACGGCAAAGCCAATTTAAATAATTTCCCTCTCGTGCTACCGCCGCCGCGATTAACATCGGGTGTTACAAATGTTAACAAGCGGCACAAATCTTTCTTAAAATACTTTTCTGAAACCCAAGGAATTTTCAGTCATTTAACCCAACATTTTGCATTGCGATGCAACTGCTGACATTTATTAAGCTGGGTTTTTATTTTTATATAAATCGCTTCAATAATAATACAACCGAATTAGAGCACCTGTCTTCCCAATGCGTGGATTATTGGCCCTCGCGTTTCAGGACCACTGCACCGGACAGCGTCTGTAGGTTTCCGGTGCGTACTAAACCCTGAGCAAGAAACTGTAGATTAGGTCAATCAACTAGATGAAGTAAAATAACTTTTCAAATAACTCACCGAGCTGGCTACATAGTCTATATTAATAAGCATTATTTGAAGATGAAATTAGCAGCTAAATCGCACTGAACGCTCAGCAGAAAACTCAAACCTTTAACCCTTCTGCTGGATTATAAACCTCGGTTTCCTTTTACATCCATTTCAATCGGGCATGGTTGACAGACAGGGGTGCTGATGGCTATCTCAACACCAGAATATGCATTCATTGTCAGTTTAACCGTTTAGCCAGCAATAAAAGTGAATTTAACTGATGGGGAAAAACACATCACCAGCCATGGCTTCAGATGAAAGGGTTTAGCTCCACCTATTCTTTTATTATATATTATATTATATAAAATATTATATTCTATTATATTATATATAATATCTGTATTACTCTTTTATTATACAAACAAGCTGAAATTCAACTTGGGGAAGGATAGCGTAATCCTGCATTTGCTTAAATGATTCTCAGCTAGCTAGTATCTAAGGCATAAAATATCAGGTTACAAGTAATGATATTTGGTGATATCTGTGTAAACCCAGACTAATTAATGAAAATGTGAGCTCAAGGGCGTTACTTGGACACACTATAGTAATTAGAAAGACACACAACATACCTGATGTATGACAATATGTATCCCCAATTGTGCCAATGATTTCAGTGAGGGAGAGCTAAGCAAACAAATAATAACATTTGTTTTAAACTGGGAGCCAGACAGAACGTTTAACATGCTTAAACTCCACTGACCACTAGAGGGCACCAGTTCCTCAGATTACATGCCGTTGAGGTCAGAAGTGGTTAGAATATTTCTTTTATTTTCAGAGTACTGAGAGGAAGTGGAAGAAAATGCCAGTGTTGATAACTTTAATGTGAATTTAATGGCAACATAAAACAACAGCGCTCATATCACAAGTGTAGCCTGGCTGATTTTCACAATAAAGGCTATCATTAATAGGCGGTTTACAAAACTCTGGACAAACCCTGTCAGAATATCTCAAAAGTCATTAAGAGAGTACTGGGAGCCATATTTATAATCAACATGTGCAGAGCATATTGTTCATAGACTTGACATTGCAAAGCATACACACAGTGTAAACGCACACACTGCCCATTTTTACATATAACTTCTCTCTTATGCCCAATGTCTCCCTCTAGTGGAGGAGCCTGGTATCTGCAGTAATGAGTCCCTAATACCACCGTTTCTATGAAAATAATTGAAATGAACAATTACGCTATGAACCACAAAACCACTAGATGGCAGCACAATCACAAATGTATTCCCATTAAGCTCACCAAAAATACATTTCCATTACATACTGTGCCCTCCAAAATTATTCACACCCATGATAATGATAAGCTATATTATAGGATCAGGAAATAGGAAAGTTATATGATTTAATACAAAAACAACTGCTCTGTACGGCAGAGGGGGCAAAGCTTTTTTTGAAGCGAGGGCTTCCCACACACACAGGTGTGCTGTACCTGAGACCTGAGGGGAGCAGGGTCCCACACACACAGGTGTGCTGTACCCGAGACCTGAGGGGAGCAGGGTCCCACACACACAGGTGTGCTGTACCTGAGACCTGAGGGGAGCAGGTGAACGAGACAGTGAAGCGGGGGGTGGTTTTTCCTGGTTTACAGCATTACCCACTGCAGCTGCTCTGGTGTTGTTTGGTGGCATCCACAGCCAACTGTCCTACCGCTCACATGCACATCTTGTCCTCTGCCTCACATTCGACTATCTTTGCCCAATACGGACACTAATCACACTATCACTTATAATGTAACTTAGGGTCTGATCAGTCAGTGAAGAATTTTGTACCCTATCATTTGGACACCAGCTGAACCGACTAACACAAGTGCAACTGAACATCTCAGCGCGATAACCATTTGAAAAACTTCTTAACCAAGCACTCTCACAGTGAACCTTGTACTCACAAAAGACCTTTTCATTCACACTTTTGCAAAATAGTGCTAACGATGTGTTGATATTGGATGAAGAGCAGAAAATGATTAAGAGTTCTGCAAGCGAGCCCAGGCATATGACTATAGTTGTAGCTTTGTTGTCTGACCACCGTTTTAAAAGAAATTGTTCAATGCTTATAGACATATTGCAGTTGGTTTGTCATTGTATTGCCATCTAGTGGTTATTTGGTTAATAACGTAATTGTCATTTTCTTAGAAAAAGAAAAAAGTGAGCTGTTTGTTCTTTGATTATTGTTTTGATGTTCTTCTCTTTGCTCCTTTTGTTTGTAACTGGGCAGTATTGTAAATGAGGGGCTGCCACTCAATGCATCGCCAAGGTTTAATTAAAAAAAAAAACATCGTTAATAAGATATTGTTTTGAAGATTATACATAATATTTAACAATTATAAACATCATCAAGAATAGCATGCCATGGCCTACAACTTCCAAACAGGGAATCCATGATAACCTAATCATGGTAATGTTCATAATCACCAATGTCAAAAATATGGAAACTTAAATTTTTCCATGTTTGCATAGCCTAATAAAAACCTTGCAATCTTCAGCTTCAGGAGGGTGAATGTTAAGTCCAGAGAAGAAAATAAACCGGTAATCGAGAAATTGAATTTCTCAGCTCACATTCTGCTGAGGAATTGCTTCAATATTACACAGGCAGCACCACACCTTTGTAACACACACAAAAGAAGGGATCAAAGAAGGAGCCGCATTTACAGTAACTAAATGTGAAAGCTTGGATGACGCATTAATGTTGCCTTTCATACCGGAACTACTTACTTCAGGGTAGCTGCGGTGTTGCCGAAGGCAACATTATTGCGTCATCAATTTTATGAATTCTATAGTGCTCACTTTAGCTGTTAGTTTTGGGGCATGAAATTTGACGCGTGACTCAATAAACAAGACAAAAACCTTGGCCTTAGTTTACCATTTGTATAAAGAATTTGCATACAAAATACATTCACTTTATAAGTTCGGGGTCAAATACTGCACTGCTCCTAATTTTACAGCTTCTCTTCTCTCTAGCAAAATTGATGTTATGACGCTAGTTGCTGTCGGGCAGAGCGAGGGCCATGTAGTTTAAGGAAAGTGACAGGGTTTGCGGCCCCCCGAGGGCGCATGCGTGGTGTCCATACCGGTCCATGTCACGACATGACATTTCCCATTTGGCGGTGGAAGGAAATCAAATGTGAGTGTACTGCAGTAGGCAAGAGACGACATAAAATATACTATATAACTGAAGGCACTCGGTATACGTGCAAATGGACAGGTCCTTTTAAATAATAATCTGATACCTTTCAAAAATGAGAACACATCTCAGTTATTTTTCATTTTTATTTAGCCTGAAACACGATTTAAAACGCAAGGCTGCGTTTCTGGTGACTTTAACGCAATCAAATGACGAACGCTGTTCACTGCTAATCCGCGACAGGTCGCACAGTCATACTTAATTGCAGTCCCACACCGTGGTCTCAAAATAGGCAAAAGATGTTTACTGGAAACGGCGAGACTGACTGATTAGCGTCCTAGAGTATGATGCTGTGATTCACGGGAGCTGACAGGACACAAAGAAAGACACCTGCGCCCCACATGCGGCATTTTACAGCCCGACAGTCCCAGGATAACGGCTACGTCACGCGCCCGCTTTTCACCTCGCTACACGCGACCACTGCGGCACAAAGCTAACGGTATTCTGTTTAAATATTAGCAGAGCGTGTCGCGGGGACCCGCTGTTTTAAACGGCGGGCTTCAACCTTCGCCGTTCCGCTCGCCGTTTACGGAGCCGCAGACCCACGCGCTCAGCTGTTCTGACCGTTGTTTGATCTGAGCGTGTGACTACAACAGATAAGGGATATTCTTTTTTTAGGCCTCTTCGTTGCTTTCGCTTGCCGGAAGTTGGCAAACGTCGGCAGATTTCCACTTTCTACCTTAGAACATTTTTTATGGATGGTGAAAAAACACATAAAACAATAGGGTCGTGTGCCGTGTATATACGGGACATTGCGCTCACATTGCGCATTGGTAGATTTAGCCGATTCTCTTATCTACAGCAACATACACAGCTCACATTAAATCTGTTCATATAGCTGGGTATACACTCAGGGTCAGTGTCTTGGGCACAACGGGAACTTGCCAGGCACCTGGGCACTGAACCTGCAACCTCTGAGTTATAAGTTAAGTCCCCTAACTTGTCACATTACAGGCATTTAGCAGACGCTGTTATCCAGAGTGACTTACACAGCTTGTGTACTACACTGCCACCTGCAGACCGCAGTCTGTGGGATGTCAGGGTAGAGGGTTTGGTAGCTTGAGTGGAAGTTAGCCTGAGTGAACGCGTAGCCCAGCTGCCTGGTGTGTCTGGCGTGACGTTGAAGACCGCGAGAGGAAACGCTTTCTGCGTCATTGAGTTCCTAATGAAATAAACTCCTCCGTTCTGTGTGTGTGTGTCTTTGGAGCCGCTGGCCAGCTGTCTGACCTCACCCTGACCTGGACAGAGAACCGGCAAGGCCAGCAACACGCACACGTACACACATGCACACACACGTGCGCACACACACACACATATACAGACACACATGCACGCACGCACACACACACACTCCAAAGACACAAACGGACAGACAGGCACACGCACACTTACACACACGCGCACACATACACTTTCTCCTAAATGCACCCATACAGGTGAATGATTCATTGATGTTTTTATATCGGTTATCTAGTGACTCAGTCGGTAAAGGCTCTACAGGTGTAAAACTGTCCCACAGGTGCACAGGAGGTAAAGGATCTACAGGTGTAAAACTGTCCCACAGGTGCTCAGGAGGTAAAGGCTCTACAGGTGTAAAACTGTCCCACAGGTGGAAATGCTCTACAGGTGTAAACTGCCCCACAGGTGCACAGATTCTTCAGCAGAGCTCAGTGTGGGAGGCACAGCAGTGGCGCCGTTTCAAAACTGTGAATGATCCTCTTCCATATACACAATGACAACATTCAGATCATTGTTTAAATAACCCTAATCCCCCCCCCCCCAAACCCTTCCCCAGACCCCTCTCCACAGCACAATTGCAGTATTGGCTTTTGGAATGAACTGGCCTGACTTCCAGATCATTATTGACGCTGACAGGCTGAAGTGGACAGGCTTTCTTCCCCCCACACGCAGAGGCCTGTCCACGCATCCCCTGCGCCCCATTAGGCCTCCCTGCTCTAACACGCGCCAGCGATGGTTCGGCCGCGCGGCTTAATGACACAGGGGAACACTTGTGGCCGCGCGGAGTGCTCACGCGCATGGCCATCTGCCCCGTGCAGCTGCAGGCGCTGTTTGAAAAGGAGGTTAACTTCGGAAACCCATCTCCGTCGGCCAGGCGGTCACTGTCCGCGCGCAGCACACCGCAGCCCGCAGCAGCCAGGTCTGGCATCGATCTGGGGGGGGGGGGGGGGATGTGGCGGTTGCGATTCCGCGGCGCACGCCGCTCGGCAGATGCAATTTACTTTAACCGGCGCCAATAAGCAATTTTTTCGACATAACGTCTTATTTAACACGCATCCAATCATTCTACTTCCGTATCTGCGACAGAAAGCCTTTTAAACCGTCTTTCCAAATAAATAAATAAATAAAAAAGACACCCACTCTCAATCACAAAGTCATCCCATCCATTTCTATTCTGAAAATCGACCTGTCCTACTGAAAACAGTTCGGATTTGACGCAATCTTACAAATCTCCGACTGCACACACGTTCAAAGCTGTACGTCAAATGGATTAAATGAAAAAAGATCCTAGTATGAGTTCGACATTAGAGAGATGCAAGTTGTTAAACTCGTAAAAAGGAAATCGTTTACTGTTTATTTCGCGTGGTTCTCAGTTCTCACATCGCAAACGCAGACGCATGAAAGAAAACCGACGGGAATGGCATTTATATGCCAGACGCATTATGACTAAATGGCCAGATTAATAAACCACAGATCCCTCGATTTAATGCCACTCATTAGAAGATAAACGTCAGGGGGTTGTCCATATCTCTCCTCAACGTTCATAAACTTTTCTCTCTTTTTGTAGTTGGAAAATCAGCAGCCTATACAACGGATCAAGTACAGCGCCTGGGCGAGTGGCGCGCACGCGCACGCGCAGCGGTGTGAAAATGTCAGAGCGCAATTAAGAGATTCGTCATCGCCGCGGCGGCCCTGGTTATTGCCGCGCGGTAGCTGCAATGTGCCCGGAGGCGCGAGGAGCACATGGCTCAATTACGAAAGGTAAATCCAATTAAGCTTCACAGCACCGCGAAAGGGGTCTTATCAACGCGAGATGGAAACGCGTTATTAGACAAAGCTTAGCCCCAGGTAAGAGTGGGCCATTGTAATAATGTATTTTACACAGGGCACTCAGTCTTGAGGTGAGTTCCGTGAATTCAAACTGCACTTTGCGCTATACCTGAGTTACAATCTCTTGATACCTGACAGTCACCAGACTCCCCCCGCCCAACCACCCCCCCCCCCCAAAAAAAAATCACTTTTTGTTGACATAAATTTCAAAGCACAGAGCTAGGATGCTACTTTAAACCCATGCTAGCCAGTTCCTGTACCAGAGTTAAGAGAATTAAATATCATTATTCACTTGGGGAGGCTGATGGGGGTGTCCACTGTGTTTGTTACTGATTAGCCACTGTGCTTGTTTAAATTAGTTTCTCGGGGTCCAGGGCCAGGGCCCCCATCGGTGATGAGTCTTTAAGCAACCTCCCCCCCTCGGGGGTCTGTTTTGTTGCCACCCAAAACAAAACGAAACAGGACAGCAGGCAATCTTTGACGAGCCCGAAAAAGGAAAGTGGAAAATTCAGAGCAATTACTCAGCCTGAGTGCAGAGAGGCAATTACTCAGCCTGAAATCGCACCGCGCGGCGGTGGCGGGGGGGAAATGGCGGATAATTGCGCTAAATGCTACAGTTGAGCCCGATTTTGGGTTCTCTGCAGCGTTCACCGATTGGAGGTGGGGGGTTATAAAACTGTGAGTCTTTGAAAGGCATAGGGGCTTTATTTAAATTGGGGGTGGGGGGGGGGGGGGGGGCTGTGCAACAGGCCGGATCATACCGATCGTCAGGCCAGAACAGAGACCAAAACGAGCTCTAATGTGGCGCACGTTAAAAAAAAAAACAAAAAAAAAAACAGGAAGGACTCTCGAAACTTGACGAGAATTATTACATTTATTTACGGAACGTTCACAGTTTTTCGGAGAGGTACGGGAAACGCACTCCGGCTTCGGCGGAGATGGACCGGAACCGCGTCATCGTCGGGAGCGACGGGCCTTAACTGCCCTTCGTCTTCGAGGGCCAGACGCCCTCCCGAAATCTATCAGTCTGACGGTCAGTGGGGGGGGGGGGGGGGGGGGGGGGGGGGGGGGGGGGGGGGGTGGGGTCTGATGTTCCAGTTTCCAGAGGACCAGGAGATCACAAAGGACACCTGTGCCTTTGAAAATAAAAGGGCACGTCCCCCGACTCATTCTTCAGCACACGCTGGCGTCTGTCCGTGCCCGCCAAGCCCGCCATGCCCAACTCAGGACAGGTGGGCACCACCAGGGACCAAATGGGTCCAGATTCCGTAACTAAATCACGGGACAAGCGGACGTTTGCGCTTTCCTGATCTTGTCTGGTGTATCGGAACCAATGAAATACTGTCAAAACCCCGCCTTCTGGTCATATTGGCAGGCTAAGTTACACCAGGCAAGATCAACAGAGCACAGAAAAGTATTTGAATCCAAAACAAATAGGTATTTTACCCAGGTCTGATGAAGAAGAAAGCTGGTTGTGGATTATTGAGTAATTGAGTATTTATTTTTATCTGATTGTTATTTAACCAGGCAGGTCACTTAGGAACACATTTCTATTCACACGGACGGCCTGACAGAGTAGCTCTCGTCTGAAGTGTCTGAACTGCAATTAGCAAAATCTTGTTCCCAAACAGCCGTGATGCACTGCTGCCTAATTCAGAAGATAACAGAGACAAGCATCACATGAAACAGGGTCATCCCACCCATATTGCCCCCAACCTTCAACTGACAGCAGGGCTGTGCACAGACGTTTTAGGGGATATAACCCCCCAAAAAAAGGGAACATTTTGGTGCCCTTTTGATAAGAAAAAAATTGCTGCAGTCACAAATGGAACTTTTGCAGACTCGGGCAAGGGAGCATATGCTTCAGCACCTGTTGGAGTCTACCTGTGCACGTGTCTGATTGACATGATACTTCAATGAAAAGTTGAAATATTGAAAAGTTAAGAAGAAAAGTTAAAACACGCATACGGGTCGTAGAAGTTCTGCATTTGGAGTTCAATATTGCAGCGAAGACAAGATTTCCAAATGATTACTTCTTATCATGTGAAAGCAGGTAGTTTTCTACTTTAAAGATGGACATTTGAGCATCTCTAACATCTGCACCTGTATGTCCAGCTTGGTCACACTCTGTCCAACACAAATAAATAAACAGCACAATCAATTCAGTCCAATCCACGCCTTTGTTCAAATGAGTGTGGCTTCTGATACAAATCACCTTACAAAGATCAGCTCCTGTTTTTAACAAGACAGCAGTTCAGCAAGATTTCATACAGTACACTAGTACAAGAAGGTGGCCCATCTATCTTTGCTCTGCGTCTTAATGGAAGAATGAAGAGGACAATGGTGGGAAAAAAGCTATTTTTTCCTTTTTGGACCCTTAGGTTGACGAATAGGCGAACAGGCGAATTCTGAAGCATTTCGTGCTATGTTGCCCATCTCAATCACTCGTCAAAACTGTCTCGTTTCGCAATATCACGCGCCGTTGCCAGGACGAATCATATCAATTGCTGAAATTACGCATTCATTAAAATTACAACTATGCTCTATATGTGAAAACATATCAATGTACGGAACAGCGTTAATGCCTTTGTTTAAGATTACGTTTTCCATCGGGATTTGAAAAGATGAAAAATAACACCGATTCCCATTTTGAACATCATATACAAAGTTTCATCCTTGACAAATATGACGTGGAACAGAAAACATGAATTTTCTAATTCAACATACTGAAACAGCATATGTTCACAAATTAAACACATAAATAAAATCCAATTTACATTACCGTGTGCAATCGCAGGGGAATTAAGTTAAATAGGGGAGGAGGGTCAGAGGTTCTGCATTGGTTAGTAAGGCAATTGCGGCGTTTGACGTCAGATAAGAGAAACGACCTCTATAAATGCAGGAGAGGAGAGGAAAGGCGCCGGACTAGAAAAGTCAGATCACGCGCCGACCTGTGTTGGCTGTTAAAAAAATATATATATATATTTTTTTTTAAAACGGCGAATTCGCTGAGAAAACAAAATAATTTGAAAATGCCCATTTCTGACACCTCCACGTCTTCCGCTAAGAGCCTCCGCAGAGCAGCGTCAGAACTCGTCCGAACAGAATCTCTTACAGTAAGAAATTGAAGTATTTGTGTTCCAAAATATGTGTGTTTTCAGTATGTGCCGTTTCGGGAAATCGGGATTATTCAAAATTATTCGTATCTGACCTAAATATGCCCTTTAATTTAAAGGATGATATGAGTGGTGCTCGTTCCAATTAGGCACGAATTACCAGGGCAAACGTTGCGCACGGGATAGCGGATGTGAATGCGAATAGAGAAAGTGAGTTGATGGTGTGTTTTCCAGGCTGGATGTCCTCGTAGCGCTCGTCTGAAGCGCCACTAACCTGTACCGCGCGGTAACATAGATCTGTGGTTCTCAAATTCGATCCTGGGTACCCCTCCGTATGCTGGTTTTCGTTCCAACCAAAATTGCAATCCCATACGTTTTTGAAGCTTCGAAGTTCGTTTGCCGTAATTACACTTCTTCTGTTTTGAGAGATTATGTACCCTCTTAAACCACATTATGTCAGAAGTAGCTATACATACCATAAATAATACAAGTTCCATATTCACATCGTGCTAATTGCAAATGATTTCATAAAAATAGGTTTAAAAAAATACCTTATCTTATTACAATCCAGGCTTGACTCGTTATCATTTTCTCTGCGTTTGAACTCTTTATTATCAACTAACATGGCTCGTTTTAGTGGCCATGTGTCCAGACGTTCACCAATTAGGAGCCTGTTGATTCGCCCCAGGCGTTAATTTGATCAGTTAAAAATGTTCCTCTCGTCATGTAATCATTTGAAAGTATATAGCCTACAGCATAATGTGAATATAACACTTCTATTTTTACAGGATGCGTTGACATTTCTGACATAATACATGTGTAAATAATCCTTCAAAACTTGAAAAGCGTTGCATAATTAAGAAAAATCTGGGATTGCAGTTGTGGTTGGAAGGAAAACCAGCATACACAAGGACCGAAACTGAAAACCAGAAATAGGCAGTAATAGACTGTGCTGCACTGAAGTTCTCATTGGTTTTTACAGGTAATAACGTAACATACGAGCGCACTCAAAGAACATGCATTTTGCTTATTTTTCAACTTTACGTGCATGATTATTCTAATGTTCGTGGATTTTCAAAGGTAAATCACAAGATAAACAATACCGACCCATTATTTATTTATTTACTTACTTACAACTTGCTACTCAACTTTACCAGTTTGTTCTCCGATAGCCTAGTTTATTATTGAAGATGCTGAACGATTCACCATACACTAACACGCTATTTAAGTCATCGTGAAATTACTATACTGCCCGCATTGTTCGTTTTAGTCGCCAAGGTTCGTGGGAAGGCGGCAGAGCCTGATAGAAGACGCGAGGAAGGAGCGCGAGGCCGCGGCTGCGGCTGCGGCTGCGGCCGCCGAGTCGTCGGAAGCGAGCGAGCCGATAGTCTTCGAGGAAGAGGACGGCAAAGCGATGCTCAACCTCTTCTTCACGCTGAGGATCGCCACGAGCCCGGCGCTGTCGCGCGCTCTCAAGGTTTTCGAGGTAAGCAAAGCGTGTGTGTCAAGCAGGTCACAGCGCAAGCATTGACATAGCCTTGTCATTTTTATATTTACTTAGTTTTGTCATTGGGTGTGGTGCCACTCTTTCCCATAATTATGTTCTTTACTGGAATGCACAATTAGAATACGTGATTTTCGTAAACTGTGATTAGCCTATGCATGATTTTATTATTATTATTATTATTATTTTTTAAAGCTCACCCTTCTTCAACTATCTCGTCCTCGTAAATGATGTAGGATAGTTCAGGACTCAGGTGCTGATATAATCGATGTGTTAAAACAGGTGCCACGGGGAAAGGCGGCGGACTTCAGACATGATCCAGTTAATTCCACATAACAAATCAAATTACGCAAATAAGACAAGCTGCGCTCCGGCGTAAAGCGGAGAGGTGCCCAGAGTTATATGGAAATACACGACACGCGACACGAAATGATTTAAATTGTATGGACATAATGATACGGAAATAAATACTAAGCATATAGACCACACGAAATCTAATTACATCACACAGATGCGTTTCAAAAATGTGTACAGCCTGATAACGGCGTTTTGAACATTTATCGACACGCCCATTGCATTTATTTTTAAACCAAATCTAATATATCATTCAATATTTTACAGTAATGTGATAATAGCCTATAATTCATATTTATGCAAAAAATGGGGAATGCAGAACAGAAAGGAAAGTTTTCCCCAGGAAAATATCTACTTTACCGGGATGATTCCAATAATAAGCAAATATAGAATATGACGAAACTGGGCACAGGTAACAGAATAATTTATTTTTATAAATTCAAGTGAAAATTACTCTACGAGTGAACTATTTTTGTATTTATCTTTATTGAATACGACATGTAAATAGGCTAAATACGAAATAAGATGTGAAGTAAAGTCATATTAAGTAGCTGGCTCTCCTTTTGAAAATTTGAACAATTTTACATTTAATATCCATTTTAATATCCATTTAATCAATTTAATATCCTTAGCATACTTCGAAGCATTAGAGATATTAAAAAGTGAAAACGGAAAACACAATTTAAACTGAATTTATAAAAGTAATTGAATGGGCAGTTAATCTGGTGCGTTAATTGAAATAAGTAAATAATCAATATATAAATAAAGTAATAAAGGGTTGTTCAGTTTTGTCATTGCCCAATAACAAATTATCTGCTTGACAAATTTAGACGTTTGAGGCCAAGATTCATCATCTGGAGACCAGACCGAACCGGAAGTCCAGCGGCAATCTCGCGGACCTCGACTACCTCGTGCGCTGCGAAGTGCACCTGTCAGACGTCAACACACTCATCGGCTCGCTAAAGAGGACGGCAGAAGACGTCAGAACTACTAAAGAGGTCAAATGTAAGTTAATTTACTGCAAACAAATCTTTAAGCTTTATTTAAAGCATATATTTCTTTATGAATCTGGTCACAACTGAATTAGAATTGTTTTTTTAAAAAATATAACAGTCCTTTTTATCCTGGGTTTTAGTTCACTGGTTTCCAAAGAAAATCAGCGAGTTGGACAGGTGCCACCATTTGGTGACAAAATTTGACCCAGACTTGGATCAAGACCATCCGGTCAGTTTACGCACATATGTTATGATTGCTTCGACGTGCAGAAGTAATTGTAATTATTAAAATAGCTCATTATTTTAATATTTCACTAGACACAATCTACAAAAACCAAGACCCCATGTTGGAAAGCCCTGAAACTTTTTTTTGTTTGTTGTATTTTACAGGGTTTCACGGACCCCATCTATCGACAACGAAGGAAAATGATTGGAGACATTGCTTTCCGACACAAACAGTATGCTATACGTTATTATACACAATTAAAGGCCAACCGGAAGAGACGCACATGCAGTTAACTCTGATATGTGCTCTCCGTTTTCTTGCAGGGGTGACCCCATTCCTAGAGTGGAGTACACTGAGGAAGAAATAGCCACATGGTTAGTAGCCGTTTTAAGTAAACTTTAAACTTCACTACCGTCAATGTATTTTCAGTCACACCCACCACAAAAAACAACTATTTACAAAGTGCTTCCTCAATAACCCGTAACAGTGTGTCCTGGAATCATAATATAACGTTTTTCGTAATGTACTATACCTACTTGTACATGTGCGTTGTCAAAGTCTGCCCATATTGGCATGTTCCACAGTCTGAGATTTCAGCGCTAGATCAGAGCAGGGAGACACTTAGCCAGAAAACCTGAAGCTGATGACGGCTTTAGTACTTGTGGAAAAGGATCTGATGTTTGTCAGCCCCTGAATATCCTGCTCCGCTGTAATGTGATTATTTAGGAATAAAACGCAGGTTCTTTGAAGGATTCAATTCTGTGTATTGAGAGGTAGCCACATATGACGATAACCCAATTTGTGAAGCAAGCTTTAGAGCATTTTCAGAAAACATACAAAGTATCATTTTTTAATTCTAGAGCTGTGTGTGTGTGCGTATACATATGTACAGAAAACATGGTGTTCATGTTTTTTTCCATATGTGACTCTCTCTCTCTGCATGGTGTGTCTGTGTACGTGTGTGTGTGTTCGTACTCAAACATGTGTGCACATGTGGGTGTGTACATATACACGCATTTGCATACATGCGTGTGTTAAATATGTGTATGTGTGTACATATGTGTGCCTGTACATATGCGTGTGTATATGCACGCGCGTGTGTGTGTGTGTGTGTATGTGTGTGTGTGCAGGAGAGCAGTGTACAGCACTCTGAGTGAGCTCTACACCACGCACGCGTGCAGTGAGCACCTGGAGGCCTTCCGCCTGCTGGAGAGACACTGCGGCTACAGCCCCGACAACATCCCCCAGCTGCAGGACGTGTCCCTGTTCCTCAGAGGTGCCTGTGTGCAGCCGCTCCTCAGTACAGCACAGCTCACTACAGCCGCTGCTCAGTACAGCACAGCTCACTACTGCACTCACTACTGCTGCAGCTCAGTACAGCACAGCCGCTCCGCAGCAGAGCACTCTACTGCACTCACTACTGCTGCAGCTCAGTACAGCACAGCCACCCCTCAGTACAGCTCAACTCACTACTGCTACACCTCAGTACAGCTCAGCTCACTACTGCTGCATCTCAGTACAGCTCAACTCACTACTGCTACACCTCAGTACAGCTCAACTCACTACTGCTACACCTCAGTACAGCTCAGCTCACTACTGCTGCATCTCAGTACAGCACAGCTCACTACTGCTACACCTCAGTACAGCACAGCTCACTACTGCTACACCTCAGTACAGCTCAGCTCACTACTGCTACACCTCAGTACAGCACAGCTCACTACTGCTACACCTCAGTACAGCTCAGCTCACTACTGCTACACCTCAGTACAGCTCAGCTCACTACTGCTACACCTCAGTACAGCTCAGCTCACTACTGCTACACCTCAGTACAGCTCAGCTCACTACTGCTACACCTCAGTACAGCTCAGCTCACTACTGCTACACCTCAGTACAGCACAGCTCACTACTGCTACACCTCAGTACAGCTCAGCTCACTACTGCTACACCTCAGTACAGCTCAGCTCACTACTGCTACACCTCAGTACAGCTCAGCTCACTACTGCTACACCTCAGTACAGCTCAGCTCACTACTGCTACACCTCAGTACAGCACAGCTCACTACCGCTACACCTCAGTACAGCACAGCTCACTACTGCTACACCTCAGTACAGCACAGCTCACTGCTGCTACACCTCAGTACAGCTCAGCTCACTACTGCTACACCTCAGTACAGCACAGCTCACTACTGCACTCACTACTGCTACACCTCAGTACAGCTCAGCTCACTACTGCTACACCTCAGTACAGCTCAGCTCACTACTGCTGCATCTCAGTACAGCACAGCTCACTACTCTCTCTCTCCCTCCCTCTTTCTCCTCCCTCTCTCCCTCTCTCTCTCAGAGCGTACGGGGTTCCAGTTACGCCCAGTGGCTGGTCTCCTCTCAGCCAGGGACTTCCTGGCCAGCCTGGCGTTCCGCGTGTTCCAGTGCACCCAGTACATCCGCCACGCGTCCTCCCCCATGCACTCCCCCGAGCCGTGAGTGTCACACGCCCGCCGCGTCGCACGCTACGCATCATCACCCTCACTGCACACGTGCAGCTCAAACGGGCCAATCAGAAACCAGCACCTGCATTCAAACACAGCCAATCACACTGGTACCCACCCGCTCAAACACAGCCAATCAGAAACCAGCACCTGCATTCCAACACTGGTACCCCACCCGCTCAAACACAGCCAATCAGAAACCAGCACCTGCATTCCAACACTGGTACACACCCACTCAAACACAGCCAATCAGAAACCAGCACCTGCATTCCAACACTGGGTACGCACCTGTCCGAACACACACATACCCACTCAGACAGCCCAAAGACTACCAAGCTCCTCAAAACAAACCCTTCCAAATTGCAGCATTTCAATGTCTCTAATAAATAGCCCAAGGAAATGAAGAAATGGCCCACACATTAGAGCCAGGCTACCTGCACATGGGAGCATGGGAGCAGTGTGTTTCTAACCTCTCTCTCTCTCTCTCTCTCTCTCTCTCTCTCTCCTCTCTCTCTCCCCCCCTCTCTCCTCTCCTCTCTCTCCCCCTCCCTCTCTCTCTGCACGCTGTATTTCCACAGGGACTGTGTACATGAGCTGCTGGGTCATGTTCCCATGCTGGCTGATAAAACGTTCGCCCAGTTTTCTCAGGTAAACTCCTTCACCATCCTTTACTTATCGAGCAAACGCTGCCGCTCAGTACAGTGTGCAATAAAATCAGTACTCATTTGGATGTTTACACTGAAGGCTTTTATGGAAATGCAGTTGCTATGCAGATTATTATTTTTCACAACACTGGGGTTCGAATCCCTGCCAAGGCACTTCCTACACAGTGACCTCTTATCTGTCGGTTACCCTCCCTGTTTTCTCCCTGTCTGAATAACAAGAAAAATACAAAATGATAATAATAATAATGACAACAACAACAACAGCAGCAAGCACAGGAATATGAACAGTCAGTCTGTAGCATAATAGCTCCAGATTAATCTGTTGAAATCTGGTAATTTTGCCAACTGTCCTGGCAGTAAATAAATGTTTTATTGTGAAAATGTCTCTCCGTGCTCAGAACATTGGGCTGGCCTCTCTAGGGGCTTCTGAAGAGGACATAGAGAAGCTCTCAACGGTAAGCTCTACGGCAGTGCCAGTGTTTAAAATCGTTCGTTTTGTTGGGTTGTTTTGTTGGGTCAGAGTGCAATTTCGCGACTGCAGAAGCTGGTAGACCCAGTCATCATTCGGGCTCAACACTTAAAGGGTCAGCAGCCATGTAGACTCACCGATTGGCTCAATAATGATCGATTGCTGATGTCTTGAAGTGAACTGTATATTGTCTTGAAATTGATTGTCAATCAATAGGCTCAAGTTCACAGAAAACAAAAATGATCAAAATACAGGCCTGACATTTCACACATTTGAGACATTAAACATTAACGGGCCATA
The DNA here is from genome assembly GCA_025169545.1 of Anguilla japonica. NCBI lineage: Eukaryota > Metazoa > Chordata > Actinopteri > Anguilliformes > Anguillidae > Anguilla > Anguilla japonica. The sequence continues at coordinate 45,997,478 of CM045898.1, forward strand.
CAGGTGTTCAGTGAGTGACAGTCATGGTGTTTTAAGCGTGGTGCATCTGCAGGTGTGTGCTGCAGAGCTGTGGTCATACTGAACCCCGCTGTACGCCCTGTACCCCCTCTCCTGTACCCCCCTGTGCCCCCTCTCCTGTACGCCCTGTACCCCCTCTCCTGTGCCCCCCTGTACCCCCTCTCCTGTGCCCCCCTGTACCCCCCGCAGCTGTACTGGTTCACGGTGGAGTTTGGGCTCTGCAAACAGGGCGGAGGGGTGAAGGCCTACGGGGCCGGACTGCTCTCCTCCTACGGAGAGCTAGTGGTGCGTAAATATGACCTGACCGACAGAGTGTGTGTGTGTGCGTGTGTGTGTGTGTGTGTGGAGGGGTCTGTGTGTGTGTGTGTGCGTGTATGTGTGTGTGCGTGCGTGTATGTCTGTGTGCATGTGTATATGTCTGTGTGTATGTGTGTTTGTGTGTGCGTGCGTGCGTGTATGTATGTGTGTGCGCGCGCGCGTGTGTGTGTGTAAGTGTGTGTGTCTGTGCGTGTGTGTGCGTGTGTGTGTGTGTAAGTGTGTGTGTCTGTGCATGTATGTATGTGTGTGTGGAGGGGTCTGTGTGTGTGTGTGCATCAGGGCTGATGTCTGAAACTGATTTCAGTTTTTTTTAGCCATGTCCATTTTGTACTACATGTGGGGGGAAAAAAACAACAAAAAATAATAATAAAAAAGTTATGATGGATGAAAATAATTTTTCAAGTTGCTAGAACCTTCCAGGCTCTGACCGGTGCTCTAGGCAGGGTATGCGGCTTCACATTCTAACCACATCTGCAATCCCAGAAATTTTACCAAGCTGTTCATTTTTACTAAATACGCTTTTCATGTTTCAAGGGATTATTCACCCTGTTAACCCACATTATGTCAGAATGAAATAGCGATGCATGAAGAATGAAAGTCTCACATTCGCATTGCGCTGCATTGGAAACCATTCCATATGAAGAGAGCAAAATCCTATTAGTCAGCTGCCATTGTGGAGTGGTTTTTTTTTTCCACAAAGCCTGCATATTAAGTCTAGGCTTGTTTGATCCACGAGAAGCACAGCATAAGGCCTGATAATCGACAAATTGTGCCAAAAAGCACAAACATTCAGGTCAAATAATTAAATAGCCTAGCCAACATAGGTAGGCTCATTGGATTAATAATAAACCATAAATAAATAAAACATAAATAAAAACCTCACAGAATATCGCTTAGGTTAAGCGAACGGAGGGCCGAGAGCGCTGCTACAGATAGCTGTATTTGGGGCGCTCGGGTTCGAACCCCAAGCCGCCAGTCACACGTCCTCTTAAGTGGACTGTGTAAGGAAGCTACTGGGACGCGCAGCCGGGTGATAGACGCAGCACGACGAAGATTAACGGCGCCGGCGCCTCCTCTTCCTCCCCCCTCCCAGCACTCCCTCTCGGACGAGGCCGAGCGGAGGGAGTTCGACCCGGAGGCGGCCGCCGTGCAGCCGTACCAGGACCAGACCTACCAGCCCGTCTACTTTGTGTCTGAGAGCTTCACAGACGCCAAGGAGAAACTCAGGTGTGTGTGTGTGAGAACTCAGGTGTGTGTGTGTGTGTGTGTGTGTGCGCGTGTGTGCATGTGCGTTTGAGTGTGTGCGCGTGTGTGCATGTGTGTTTGAGTGTGTGTATGTGTGTGTGTGTGTGTGTGTGTTTGAGAGTGTGCCTGTGTGTTATGTGCGTGTGCGCGTGTTGAGAGTGTGTGTGCGTGTGTGTGAGAGTGTGCGCATGTTGTGTGTGTGTGTGTGTGTGTGTGTGTGTGTGTGTGTGTGTTGAGAGTGTGTGAGTGTGCCTGTGTGTGTGAGAGAGAGATTATGTGTGTGTGCACGTGTGTGCATGTGCATTTGAGTGTGTGTGTGTGTATGTTTGAGAGTGTGTGCATGTTTGTAGTGTGTGTGTGTGTGTGTGTGAGAGTGTGTGAGTGTGCCTGTGTGTGTGAGAGATTATGTGTGTGTGCGCGTGTGTGCATGTGCATTTGAGTGTGTGTGTGTGTGTGTGTGTGTGTTTGAGAGTGTGTACATGTTTGTAGTGTGTGTGTGTGTGTGTGTGTGTGTTTGAGAGTGTGTGAGTGTGCCTGTGTGTGTGAGAGAGAGAGTAAAGGCAGACATGTTTGAAGGAAGAACTATTTTCTGTTGCCGCCATTTGGTCAACAAAATTTTACTGAGCTGCAATTTTTTTGAAATTGGCATCTCCAGTCCTGGAGGACTCTTAGACAAGGATTCAATCTACTTTAACTCTCCTTTAACAAATTAAAATCTATGGGTCTCTGTACTGAGAGTGCTGTCATTATTTTACTGTTATTATCTAGATCACCGTTTCTCAAATAAGTCACTTCTGTTCCATCTGTTTTCAAGTCATCCTGATAAGCCTGCCTGATAAGTGAGTGTAATGTAAGCTTGTCTGCATGTGCACGTGTTTATGTACCTATACACAGGACGTACGTGGGAGGAATCAAAAGGCCCTTTTCGGTGAGGTTCGACCCCTACACCGAGAGCATAGAGGTCCTGGACGACCCACTCAAGATTCGGGCGGGGCTGGAGACGGTGAAGGACGAGCTGAAGACCCTCACAGATGCCCTGAATGTGCTGGCGTAGGACGTCCAGATTGCCTACCCCCAATGCCCCCCTACCCCCCCCCCCCCCCCCCCCCCCCCCGGCCCCCCCGATCCTCGGCTCGCATCGTAGCGTAAAGATTTTCATCGTGTGCGTGTGCGTGCTCTGCAGCTGCTGACCAATCCTCGCTCTTCGACGCGTTCCCCAGAAACATGGCTGCCTAACACCAGCAGCCAATCAAAACGCCATCATCTCCACCTGAGTAATAACGGCAAACCAACACCCAAAACTCCAACTCCTGTCATTTTGATACTGACCGCGTTTAGTATTCCCACACAAATGCAAGTGCTGGTGCGTTTTACAGTGTTTCTGTCGATTTCCAAAGTTCAGACAGACGTTACAGATGAATCAAAGCGTTGTCGTTGTCATTGTCACGTTTGCAGTTGGAAGCAAACAAAAAAGATGTCAAATATTGTTATCTTAAATGGTTTCTTATATAAACAACACGGGGAGTGAAACATCTGCCACTTGAGATTGTAAATTAGCCGTTTTAACTGTAAACACTGTTTTCTGCAGATGTTGGGAGCTAAGAAAGCGCCTGCATTTTGTTTGCTTTGCATTTTGGCCTTTCGAGCCAGCGCTAAAACCTGTTTTTTCTTCAGCAAAACACACAATACAAACAATAAAATTATGAAGAAAATCACCGACTGTAGTACATGTGAGTGCTTGTATGTGTTCTGATTTCCCTTCTGTTACTTTATGAGCCAATGAGAGCATTTCCAGGCTGCTGCACATGGATTTGACTCCAGTTTTGGCTTCGAGTGTGCATACTAAAAAAAGAGATGTTAGCCGCAAGACTTCTCATCTGAACAGAGCTCCAACACAATAACTCCAAATTACATTTTTATTTGAAAATAACTAAAATGTTCTAATTTAGATTTTTTGGAAGGCGCTCTGAAAAAGATTAATAAAGAAAATATAATTCTCAACCACTAGATGGAGGTATAATGTTGTGCATGTTTGGCTCACTGACTGTCTTTGGAAATCAACACTGTTTCAAACAGTGAAGGCATTGTTCTAGTTTTTTCCTGCAACATCGTCTTGAACTGTTTGTTGCTGATAAAGCTGTTTAATACCTAAAGCATACATGTATTTGAGTCATTTCAGTGTTTCTGTGAAGCCTTACATGAATGTGAAAAAGACTGGTTTAAAAAAAATACATTTGTCAACTAAAAAACAGTAACTGCAAAAGTGATGGTGTTCACAAAATAAGAGATTATGGGCCTCAAAATGAGCTTTGCTGTGTAATAATATGTAATAATTTGCTTAGTATTATTACCCAAAACAGTTTTTTTGTTCATAAGTTTAGAGATGTTCCTTTTTTATAAAAGAATTATTGGGAAAGATTAATGAATAAGAGAATGAATGTATGTATGTATAGTATGAGCAGAAGTCAGAGACCACCCTTAAGCACAAGTTATTTATTTTTCACTGTCAGAAAATAATGCCGCAAACATATATTTGATTCAAAATGACACATAAATTTCTGTAACTATGTGCAATATGAAATCATTCAGCATTCAGAGTGTCCTCCCTTCACCTTCATTACAGCTTCCATTATTTTTGGGAGACTTGCGTTGAGTTTTTCCAAGAAAATAAGAAGCCCGGATTTTTTTTTTTTTCCATGCTTCTTGTAAACACCTCCAAAGTTCATTCTTAGAAGCTGGTCGCATTTTCTGCTTCTCTCGATCCAAGTAATCCTAAACGCATTCAATTATGTTGAGGTCGGGACTCGGGGGGAGCGGGGGGAGCGGGGAGGGGAGGGGGAGGGGGGGCAATCCACAGTTCTGAGAACACCGGCAGCTTGGTCGTCTGCGCAGTGCGTTTGAGGTCATTATCTTGCTGTAGAATGAATTGCTCCCAGTCAAACGTCATCTGAGGGCACTGCATGATGTGGCATGATTTATTTGTATTTATCATAGTTCATTCATGATGTCTTCAATAAAAACCAGATCGGCAAATCCAGAAACCCCAAACCTGCACCGGTCTCCACCGTGCTTGACTGACTGATGGTTGTAGACGTGGTTCCCGAGACTCTTTCGTCGTTTCGGTGGCGTACGTACTACCTTCTCTTACTTCTGAAAATATCGGATTTAGACTCATCGACCCATGAAACCTTACCCCACGTCTCAGGTGTGCGGTTTCGCTGCACTGGTGCACGTTTTCATCTCTTTTGTTCGTTTCCATTTCTCAGTGGTGGCTTTTTGACAGCTCCACAACCCTTTCAGACCCACGGCACCGAGCTGTCTTCTCACAGAGTGGAAGGACGGACAGAAACACCAGTGGATTTCTTCAGATCTGCAGCCAGGGTTGAGCTTCGTTTTTTTCCTGTCTCTCAAAGATAAACACTCTAAGTATTGTCTTCGCGATGGTGACGGTGGGAGACAGTCGTAGACAGTGGTCTACCAGTTCTTGCACGGTTGTTAGGAGTCCCGTTTCCCTTGTATGTGCGGATAACATTTTGAACTCCAGTTCTGGAAACGGTTTTTTCCCCACTTCTTTTTTAGAGAGCACAAAAGAAAGAGTGGTAGATATACTGATGCAGTGCTGGAAGTTTTTCCTGTAATTTTCTGTTAAATATATGTTTCCTACATTATTGTCTGACACTGAAAAAAAAAATGCACTCAATGACTGATTTGTCTGGAAACTGAATGAACATAAGGGTGGTCTCTGACTCAGATCTAATAACATTTAACAACATATTTTCCAAATATGTGCATGTTGCGCAGTTTTTTAAAAGAATACATTACCAAAATAAATAAATAAATCTCAATGATAAAGATCTTAAGAAGCCAGTGAAATGTGCACATTATACAGGCTGGCCAAACCTCTGTCTGTGGTTGCAGTTTTCCACTTCCTTTCATCCAAATATGATGTTTCCCTCATTCAACGTCAACTTCTCTCGCGCCCATTCATTCAATCGCGTGTCATACCACCCGTGGCCACTAGGGGCATCAGAACATCGGGAAAGAGCAGGAACCGTGACATCTTTCGAAGGGGGATGCGATTGCTTTATTCCTTACCTTTCCGTCCTTCTCGGAGGTTCTTTTCCCCATTCGTCCCTTTCTTCTCCTCTATCCTCCACTCCTTCTTTCATCGATATATCCATCTGCCTCTGCACAGGACAATAAAATAATTCTTAAAATGTGTTGTGAAGTGTTTAGTTCTCAGTGTTTTATATGCTTATTCTGTCTCAATAAACAATTTGTCTCACTACTGTTTAAAAAAAAAAAGACATCTCTCCAGTATTGCAGCAACAGTGAAAGTGGGTCCAACGTCAGCATAAGTGCTAGTATGTTTTATAAACTTGACATCATGCACATTTTTAAGATTGATATTCAACAGAGGCAGTGCAGGTTAGGTACCGCAAAATAGCAACCGACCAGGGATTTGAACTCATGGCCTCCTGATGACACCTACAGTCCCATATCCACCACACCCCAGCTATTCTATCATGTTTCCTGCCCCCCCCCCCCCCCCACCAGCCCCCACCTCCCCTCTCACAACACCTGTTGTCCTCCACACCTATGCATTAAAGGCAAAACATGATGAAACTACGACTTTTTACAAGCTTGGTTGTTACATGTTTCTATGTAGTAGCATCTCAGCAATTTAAATACAGCATAATCATTAAGACAGTTTTTTTCCCCAATGTATTTTGATATTAAGCTCTTTCCTTAATGGTTTGGTCTCTGAAGACTAAACAGAGGCTGGTGTTTATGAAGAGGACAGGGCCTTAAGTCTAAACAGAGGCTCGTGTTTTTGAAGTGAGCAGTATTTAGCAGGCAGTATTAAGTGGGGGGGGGGCTCTGACGTCCACGCCGGGGGGGCGGGGGGGCGGGTAGCGTGCCCTCAGCTGCTGTTGGGTCACACGGCTGACTTCAGAATCCTTTGTTACAAATTGTTACTGGTGCGCCTTCAAATCCCCGCCGTGCGCTCATGTCTGGCTCCGCCCCCCCCCCCCCCCCCCCCCCCCCCCCCCCCCCCCCCCCCGGAGCGCAGACGCGTGCGTCAGGGTGTTCATTTGAGCCGCTGACCGCAGGCCCACGCAGGGAACGGACAGGTCCGGGAGGCGGGTCCCACCGTGTGTGTCAACACCGCGGACAGGGACCCTGTCCTGTCCACTCAGTTTATACGCTCAAATCTCAAAACTCAACTAACGTTCCGCTTTTTAGCAAGGGCGTTAGTCAAATCAGAGCACTATCAAATGGTGCGGAAAAACAGAAAAAAAGTCAAATATCCCCTGTGGATATGACCGTTTGTCAGGTAATTTGTAATGACAGTAAAAGGCCGCACACGGAACTCGTTCCCGTTTCATGTCCAAACGCAGGTTCTACAGAAAGAGTCCACGTCCAGCAGCCCTGTTTCCTGCGCAGAGGTTTTTTCGGCGAGACCGAAATCTCCCAGAAGAGATTACGGAGCCTCTGCGTCAAAGGGCCAATCACCGCACGACAGGCCCTCGTAAAACATCGCATAATGATAACGTTCCGTCCGATGGTTTCGCGACTCGGCGATCGAGCCGATGGCGGCGCACGCTATAATCAGCGTTAATCACAAAGCCGTGAATGAAGGGCAGTTTAGGGCGGGGCAGGTTTCCGGCTCGGCGGCGGGGGGGGGGGGGGGGGGTCATTTGTGACTTATCGACGGCGACACCGACGATTTTGGCGGGCGAACCTCAGTCCCCAGGCAGCGGCCGCCCGTTGCCGGCGGTTACAGGCACCCGCTAAACGGCGGGTCCGGCGTGTGATGCTCGCCTGGTTTCCGTGGCGACCGCACGGGACAGGCCCTGTGGTCTGACCCCGGGGCCCTGGACGACGGCCACGGCAACCACGAGACACAAGTCCCTAAAGATGGCATTAGCTCCCTGACCCAAAAATGGGGGGGGGGGGGGGTCCAACAAGGGTGGAGGCCCAAGGGCCTGGGGCACGCACGCCCTGATCTTCTCTGGTCCTCCAAAGCCCCATACTGCAGAGGGGCAGGTCTCCCTCTTTCTGATGATGCAGAAAAAAGTGTTTTTAAAATTATTTATACAAAAAATGCGCATGAACGCAAGAACAGAGAAGAGAGAATCACAAGATCCAGTCCCCACCGCCTCCCCAGAAATTCCCCTACAAGTCCCGCTATCACGGAACTCTCCAAATCCAAATCCACCGTAATTGGGTCAAGGGTTCCTGAGAATCAAACCCGTGACAATAAAACTACACACACCTGTCCGGCCACTACGCAGCCAACCAGATGAGTCAAAACCTGAGCGGAGTAAAGCCGCTGTGCCCGTCCGCATGACTCATAACTCAGCTTTCGTTCGGCTTTTCGCTCAAATGCCCCAGCTGTCCGGGCACATTATAACGTGAGTAATCATAATGCCCTCCCCCCGTGAATGGCCAACGCGTCCTCCTTGTCACGGGTCTTCAGCTCAGCCATTGTGCGCGAGCGGCAGTGGACCGTGAGCCCAAAGCCATTCACAAGCCCAGGTAACCCCACACTCCTTTCATTGTTTGTACTTTTTTTTTTGTTTTTGTTCTGGGGGGTACAGGCGGCTGTTCAGCCCGTATGACTCACTGTAATTTAGAAGGGAGGCTTTTTTAAAATTTGGTTTAAATGAAATGCCATGACTGGACCAGGGGCCGTCACCCTTTCGCATCCAAACCCAGGGTAATTTAAAGGAGATCAGCATTGTGCAAGAAGTTTCAGATTCAGCATTCATCTTCAGATTCAGCATTGTGCAAGGAGCTTCAGATTCAGCATTCATCTTCAGATTCAGCATTGTGCAAGGAGCTTCAGATTCAGCACTGAGCAAGATTCAGCACTGTGCAAGGAGCTTCAGATTCAGCATTGTGCAAGGAGCTTCATATTCAGCATTGAGCAAGATTCAGCACTGTGCAAGGAGCTTCAGATTCAGCATTCAGATTCAATGCTGAGCAAGATTCAGCACTGTGAAGGAGCTTCAGATTCAGCATTCAGCTTCAGATTCAGCGCTGAGCAAGATTCAGCACTGTGCAAGGAGCTTCAGATTCAGCATGTGCAAGGAGCTTCAAGGAGCTTCAGATTCAGCGCTGAGCAAGATTCAGCACTGTGCAAGAAGTTTCAGATTCAGCATTGTGCAAGGAGATTCAGATTCAGCATTCATCTTCAGATTCAGCATTGTGCAAGGAGCTTCAGATTCAGCACTGAGCAAGATTCAGCACTGTGCAAGGAGCTTCAGATTCAGCATTCAGATTCAATGCTGAGCAAGATTCAGCACTGTGAAGGAGCTTCAGATTCAGCTTCAGATTCAGTGCTGAGCAAGATTCAGCACTGTGCAAGGAGCTTCAGATTCAGCATTGTGCATGGAGCTTCAGATTCAGTGCTGAGCAAGATTCAGCATTGTGCAAGGAGCTTCAGAATCAGAATTGTGCAAGGAGCTTCATATTCAGCATTGAGCTTCAGATTCAGCACTGTGCAAGGAGCTTCAGATCAGCATTGTGCAAGGATCTTCAGATTCAGCATTGTGCAAACAGCTTCAGATTCAGCATTGTGCAAACAGCTTCAGATTCAGCATTGTGCGAGGAGCTTCATATTCAGCACTGGTCCATCCTCTGGACCAGACCGTGTACAAATAATCATCTGAGACAATTTAACCCTTTAGACTACCCTGCAGATGACTGACAGTTTTAAAAGGAGACCTTTCATTTTCACCACTGCTCACAACTAACTCAACAAAATACACCTTTTGATAGCACGTCGTGCTTCAGTGACACATTTCCTAGGCTATTTTCTGGGTCAGATCCAGCAGTGTATTCTAATCATGCGTGCTAATGACAGATCAAAGGAAACTAAATCATTAAATCACCTGAAGGATTAAATCACCTGAAGGAACACAGACCTGAGGGATGTAGGTTAAAGGTCAATGACCAGCATGCCTGTAGGAGGACCTAGTACAGTAAGTGGGTCCTGGATTTATAATGTGGTCTGCAATAGAGACACTTGTAAAACACAAAAGCTGTTGAATAAGGCACCTGAAGGCTAGCTGTAATGTGACTGAAGCACAGATAATGCTGTTGTTACAAAATCAGATCAAACTCTTTTTGTTTCAATTCAACAATGTGAGCTTGGGCAAAGGACAACTGCAGACTTCAATACGCAAGAACATTTTCCATTTTCAAAGGTTGCAGCAGATTAAGTCTGCAAGACTGTCCAGACCAATAACAGGCCAACTACTGGGGGAAAAAGTCCATGTGAAAACAAGAGTTCTGTGAAGGCTAACTCTTTCTTTAGCAAGAAACACAAAGCCACCCATCATTCAGTAAAATGATGGACAACAAGTCAATGGAAACTCACTGAATCAAAGGTGGTTTTCCCTATCTCATGGACTTAAAACAGTCAAATAGTCAAGTCATTATATGTGACCACAAAAAAACATTGCGTCATAATTGTCCTTAATTTGGCAAACACTGAGAACACGGCGAAGATAAAAGATGAACGGATTCATTTGAACAAAGCGATGAAAGTGGCGTGGGTTCAGTTGCTCAGCTGTATGTGACATGGCGGGTTTCCAATTCCACCTGTCCTGTCCTACAGCGCTCACTGAGAAAGCACCTTAATCTAGGCGATTCAGGGGGGTGCTTGTACTACGTTCAACTCCAGTTCTTTTGAACGTTCTTTTTCCGGAAAGGTACTTTGAACGCATTTTGCTCAGTGCGGTCGCCGTTAAACAGACAGTTGAGCCCCAGAAATTGCCTGCAAACGGGTAGCTTAAACGACGGGTTTCGTGGTTATTCCAGTAGCAAAGCACTGTGAAGTGTAATTACTAAGCAAACCTTCCTCTTGTACAGCCACTATCCGCGGATTTTTCCAGCGGCACGGGACGAACGTTGACCGTTCAATGTCTGTAAATTTAAAGTTTTCCGAGTGGGCTCGCCGCATGTATGAAACTACAGATAATCGTTCTATTTTACTTTTAAGCGTGTTACAGAACTGGCATTACACAACGAACATGTATGAACGACCACATGTAGCGAATAGGGAACTCCTCTCGTCTTGCGCATGCACGTAATCTACCAAGTAGTTTCACCGATCCTGTGTAGAGCCAGCGAACGTTTTACTGTAAAAAAATATATATCGCTAACAGTATTCCATCTAGCGAACTGATCTGGGGTTTCTGAAGAATGACCTGTTTTATTGAATTGATTATCGCTGCGCTTTCACGAGACGGACTGAAAATATGAGTCAGAAAAAAAAACGAGCCGTGTTTCCAAGAAAAAATGTAGCTCTATGGATTCATTAAATGCATAGAACTTATTTCCAAATTCAGGAATGAGCTTGAGATTCCCAGAACCCCGATACATTTTATCATCTTCGGTCGCCTTGGCGATTCACACATGCGCGAGGAGCAAAAAAAAAAAAAAAAAAAAAAGGGGGGGGGGGGGGGGGGGGGGGGGTGAAGGGGCGGGTTTTTGGTATATAACAGTTCACAGCGAGAACTTTTGTCTGTCGCCAAAGCTTTGGGACAGCTTCATACAACATCTCTAAAGCCGCAGCAACCGGGAAACTATTCTACCTTCAACGGCACTACCAAATACATTTCACGTACACAGCTGCGCAGCACACATGGAGCAACAGCAAAGTTACGGCTACCAATCTCTCTGTCACACCTGCGTAAGGACAGCAAAAAGCCAAACCAAGGTAATATTTTAAGAATTTTAAGAGAACTGTACTGTACTGATTTTATGCAGTGAAATATTTAACTCTCAGTGAACGCAGATGACTGCCCTCTCCAACGCTACAGCTGTCAAAAAGATGTGAGCATCGAATCATATTGCATAGCTGGGAAAACAGGAATACTTTGTGGTGCAGTGGATGTTTTAAATCTCGAAAGAACATGAACCATTTATTTTTGTATGCGTTGCACTTCTATTGTGGTGATTATTATTACCGTGCATTCTGAAATCGTGACATCTTTGTTCTTGTCTTTAAGACGGCTTGTTTGTTGAGCGCAGCGCAAACACTTAAAGCGAGGGGTAGTCCTTAACGCCAGGGGGCGCTGTGCTTCGTATTGCTGAGTAAACGAGTATAGCCTACAGGATTTGAAATAGTTGAAGTATGGAGTTAAGAAATTGTTTAAGAGAGTGCTGGAACGCACTCGAATTTAGCCTATAAGACAAAAAGCAATGTTGGATATATTGACATGGTGAGTGATAGACTCTGGTATAAATAAGTGCACAACAAAGGCCACTGTAAGGGCAAATTACGATTTTCTATATTTCTCGAGCTTTTGAAACATCCAATGACATGTCAGGTCAGATAAAAGTGTGTAGAGTTGTTTTGTACATGTGCATGCACAGACTAAATAATGAGCAACCTATGCCGGTATTTTCAAACTCATCGAAGGTTTGGGTTAAAACACACATGCAGGTTTAAAGTTTTCCGATGTGAGGTTTTGGACTGTCATGGAAAGTACGGCTTATGATAACGTGCGAGGGTTTTCCAGCAGTTCAGTGACAGAGTGGATCTAGGTACTCTGGAATACCTAGGGTTCCTCAAGTGCGTATGTGTTTGGGGGTTGTTACCATGACTTAAATAGCTTCTTCTCCCTTCAGATCAGAAAGATGTCCCTCTCAAGTCGAGCGCTGATATTCACGGTGGCGCTGACGATGTACGTCGTGGATGCGGGCTCTGGAGAGACGCTGTGTGGCGGAGAACTGGTAGACGCGCTGCAATTCGTATGTGAAGACAGAGGCTTCTATTTTAGTACGTGTTCTCACTTTTCTTATTTGTCTCGCGTGTGTGTGCGTGTGCTCGCGCGAGCGCGCGTGTGTGTGTGTTTGTGTATGCGCGAGCGCACTTTCTTGCTCACCGTTTTGTATAATATTCTCTTACTGGACAGTTACTTTCATCAGAATTCTGAGCACGTTTTTCGGATTCCAATCATTTGTTCTTATATTTATCAAGCAGTGCTCGATGGGGGTAGTTACAGTCATTCTGAACATTTTTAATATTCTTTGTACTGTTTATGGGTCAAAGGGGCGAGGTCACAAGGGGGTTGAGTTGGGGGGGCGGGTGTCTCCGTGTCAGCTCGTAACTGACACAGACACATTCAAGTATGTTCATAGAAAATAGTGTAGCGGCTCTTCTGAAAGACACCGCAGACCTGAGGCGCGCCGCTAAACCAGCTACAATAACCGGTTTTGTTTACTCGCAAATTCCACTGGGGGAAAGTAATCTTATGGTGGCCAAAATGGTATTCCATTAAACTCCAGTTCGTTCCCATGCTACGATATCGCGAGTATTAATACTGATAAAATTACAACCAGATGAGAATGATCAAAGAGAGTTGAGGAATAACGAGTATTAATATAGATAACTAATTTAATTAAAAACGAACAATTTACTTTTTGTGATTAAGATTAAAAAGTTTTCTTAAACATAATCGTATGGCATGTGGACAAACTCATATTAAAGTCAGCGCCACTTTACTCTATAGTCCCGTAAATGTGACCGATTAAATAATTTGATGAATGGGTCACTCATAAAGGGATTTTGAGTGTGATACAGGGACACAGGAAATTGACCCAGTGGACCCTTTTAGGTGAATGAAACTGAGGCACGTGTGGACATGTCCATCCTTTCCTCTCGGGACTGAGGAGGACAGGCAAACTGTCACGTTTCAAAGTATTATTTTATTTATGTGTTGCCCTCGTCATTGACAAGCTGTGTCCTGGCTCTCGAAGCGTCCGGCAGCGCAGAGTGAAGAGAGACTGTCGTGCGATGCTCAGCTTCTCCCCCTCTCGGCTGTGAGAAAGGAGCTTTTTTTTCCCTGCTACGCTAGCCTCGGGAAGCTCCTCAGAAACGCAGACGCTTCAGAGGAAGCGGTCATTAAGCTCGGCAGCCGAAAACACCGCGCACCCGTCTATTTCCCCCGCCCCCGCGCCCCCCCCCCCTCCGCTCCCTCGCTTTCCACCCCCGTCCGTCAGCCGTCCGTCTGTCGCGTGTCACTCTTTCCCTTCATCCGTGCTGAGCTGGCAGTGAGCGGGCGAGCCAGTGAGCGAGGGCAACGAGTCTCCACTCTGACCACTCACTCACCAAAACCAGCTGTGTGCCTCTGTCCTGTGTGTGTGTGTGTGTGTGTGTGTGTGTGTGTGTCTGTGTGTGTGTGTGTGTCCTCTGTGTGTGTGTGTGCCTCTGTCCTGTGTGTGTGTGTGTGTGTGTGTTACTCTGGGCTATTACCGCAATGCTGTGAGGTGGTGGTCACTCATCCACGTGTTCACTCATTCAGAGTTCAATCATTAATGTGTTCACCCATTAATGTGTTTACCCATTCATGTGTTCACTCATTCAGAGTTCAATCATTAATGTGTTCACCCATTCATGTGTTCACTCATTCATGTGTTCAATCATTAATGTGTTCACCCATTCATGTGTTCACTCATTCATGTGTTCATCCTTTCATGTGTTCACTCAGTCAGAGTTCAGTCATTCATGTGTTCACTCATTTATGTGTTCACCCATTCATGTGTTCACTCATTCATGTGTTCACTCATTACGGCAGCTCAGACCAGAACTGAACCTCAGCCCCTGGTCCAGGAGAGCCGCAGGGTCTGCTTTGTATGACTCTCCACTTAATTGATCGATTAGCGCAGTTGATTGCGCAGGTGACTCACCTGTCCTGGGCTCTTGGGCCTGAATAGGATGGACTTGATTTGAGGGTGAATTGGAAAAGCAGCAGATCCTGTGGCTCTCAGGGCAAGGCGGCAGAGTCAGGAGTGATCTAATCCACAAAGCTGGTGACAAACCTTGCCCTGATGGTGATGCCAAAATTCTGATTTTTTTTTCAAAAGTAAAATAGAACCCAAAGGACCAAACAAAAAAAAAAAAAAAACATGCAACACCTGTTCGCAAGGTGGGGCTTCAGGAACCAATCATTGGAATCATTGTGCTTTTCTGTGGTTAGCAAACAGAACCACACGCTTTGTTGTGGTTGTTTTGATTGGATTAAAAAAAACAGGTTAGACCAAAGTCAATACCAGTCTCTATAAGAGGACTGTTGGCGAACCCTCTCTAAACATGCTCTCTCTCTCTCTCTCTCTCTCTCTCTCTCGCTCTCTCCAGGCAGACCCACCAGCAGGGCGAACAGCAGGCGGTCACAGAAGGGAATTGTGGAAGAATGTTGTTTCCAGAGCTGCGACCTGAATCTCCTGGAGCAGTACTGCGCCAAACCCGCCAAGTCGGAGAGAGACGTCTCCGCCAGCTCTCTGCAGGTCATACCTGCGCTACCTGTGCTACCGCCACTGAGCAAGGTGTGTACCGCTAGCTCTCTGCAGGTCATACCTGCGCTACCTGTGCTACCGCCACTGAGCAAGGTGTGTACCGCTAGCTCTCTGCAGGTCATACCTGCGCTACCTGTGCTACCGCCACTGAGCAAGGTGTGTACCGCTAGCTCTCTGCAGGTCATACCTGCGCTACCTGTGCTACCGCCACTGAGCAAGGTGTGTACCGCTAGCTCTCTGCAGGTCATACCTGCGCTACCTGTGCTACCGCCACTGAGCAAGGTGTGTACCGCTAGCTCTCTGCAGGTCATACCTGCGCTACCTGTGCTACCGCCACTGAGCAAGGTGTGTACCGCTAGCTCTCTGCAGGTCATCCCTGCGCTACCTGTGCTACCGCCACTGAGCAAGGTGTGTACCGCTAGCTCTCTGCAGGTCTGTACCTGCGCTACCTGTGCTACCGCCACTGAGCAAGGTGTGTACCGCTAGCTCTCTGCAGGTCATACCTGCGCTACCTGTGCTACCGCCACTGAGCAAGGTGTGTACCACAGCTGGAACCTGTATAACCTGTGTCACAAGCCCAGTGTACGTCACGCCTATGCTCCCAAAACTGAACACAACCCGCCGTAGATCTCACTCTCGCTCTCCTGTCGCTGAGCAAGGTGTGTGACGTCATGATCTCTTATCACCGTGAGAAAGTGCCGCCTCTCTCTGATCCCCCCCCCCCCCCCCCACGGCCCCCCCCCCCCCCCCCCACGGCCCCTCCCTGCCTCTGTTTTCGCGGGACCCACAGGCAGCGGCCGCGGGATTAAAGATGTTAAAAATAAGTCTCTTTTATCTCGCCAAGCGAGTCGTGCTGAGCTGAGCAAGAGTCTCTCTCTCTCTGTCTCTCTCTCTCTCTCTCTCTGCCTCTCGAATCTGCTGAGCAAGGTGGAAAAATATTGTAGTTTCAGCGCGAAGCGGAATAATCCGGAGGGGTCAAGCGAACACTCCCAAGGTGAAAGCGTGCTGGAGCGGAGAGTACGAGCTGAGCGCGTTCCTCGCGACGGTGCGCCAAACCGCTGCACCTCCCGCTGATAACACGGGGCAGCCCCCCCCCCCCTCCCCCTTCCTACGGGAGCAGGGGGGCTTTGTTAGGGTACACCTGACTCCCACAGACGGAAATGCCTGGCCATGTCTGCCTGAAAAATCACCCTTTGATGTTATTAAGTACATACCGGAGGTATGTGTCCAGCCCTGGTCCTGGGGAGCTGAGTTTTCTCCCGGCTTTTGTCATTACTATTTAATGGACAGATTGAAGTAACTGATTGCACAGTTAACTCAACCGCAGCGACAGAGCCGATCTGAGTGAAACTGAGGTGCTGCCCGTCCAGCTCGGTGGGTTTTTGGGTCCAGATTAAAGTGAAAACGAGGGGAAGCCCTTGGGTGTTTGTGTAACCCCATCCCCCCCCCGTCCCCCTAAACAAGCTCCCCACTGGATTCCACCGAGCATGGCAACCACAGCGACTGGAGCTTTGAAACGGACCCAAAGAACTCTCAGCCCGACTCTACGTGAGCCCGCATTCCTTTGGGTCCGAGCCCGGGCCTGAGCCCGCGTGCGCTGAGGCGTTCTGATAGGTCGACCCGGTCCGAACCCGACTTTAACGAGCGCGTGCGTACAGTAGACAGCACCCGGGCGCGCTGACGCACCAATCAAAGTCATCGGCCGGCAAAAGGACGGTCTCTCTTCCCGTGTCTCTTTAGAGGGACTGGAGAAACCGGCCCACGTTTACGGGTCCCGTGTTTCTGGAGCCTCCTGGACATTCTGAGCGAAGCGGGTTTTTGGAGCGCGCAGTGTGGAGTCCGGTCCTGAGCGGGTCAGCCGCAGAGACCCGAGTCTCACAGACGGGCGCGTTCACACGCGGGCCTCACGGACGGACGTGTCCGGACATGCCTGGAGCTGCCCGCCCACCCCCCCCCCCACCCACCCCCCGGATAAACCCTTCTTTGCAGCGTAATTACCTGGGCACTAGCGCTAGCATTAGCCGCTGTTTCTGTTTCTGAAAGAGGGAGGAGGAGGGGGTTTGGAGTAGAGGAGGAGGAGGGGGTTTGGGGGGGAGATGGAGGACGTGGAAGGGGGGATTGGCGGGTTGGCAGGGGGCTGCTCCCAGAGTTCTCTCCTTTCTCACTCTCATCCCTCCTCTCTCTCTTTCTTTTTTTGTTTCTGTTGGGGCGGCAGGACGGCCGGCGGCACGTGTCGGTGAAGTACTCCAGACACGAGGCGTGGCAGCGGAAGGCGGCGCAGCGCCTGCGGCGGGGCGTCCCGGGCGTCCTGCGGGCGCGGAAGTTCCGCAGGCAGGCCGACCGGGCCAGGGCCCGGGAGCAGGCGGCCCGAATCCACCGGCCCCTCATCACCCTGCCCAGCCGGGACCCGCCCCCCGCGGCGGCGCCCACGGAAAACCGCGCCGTGCACAAGTGAGCCCAGCCGTCGCGCGGACGGGAGTCGGACAAGAGGAAGAGGAAGAGGAAGAAAAAAAAAAAAAAGACTATAGGGGATTATAGCTTTGTTTCTGACGGCGTTTCTGTGGCAGTCTCCTCCGGCCCTTCGCCCGACCAGCGCCCCCCCCAGCCCCCCCCCCGCCCTCCCCCCAAGCCCAAAACCCCCGCTGCTGCCCCACCACCTCCCTCCATTCTCTGACACACCCATACAAGCACAGTCTCCTGTCTCTACTCTCTCTCTCTCTCTCTAATTGTCTTACACACCCATACAAGTAGTGTCCTGTCTCAACTCTCTTTCTTTCTTTCTCTCTTCTCTCTCTCTCTCTCTCTCTTCTCTCTTTTCACACACAAAATGCACGCTCAAAAGTGAACAGTTCAACCAGCTGAAAGCAGTTCAGGTGGATTCCTGCACAAAGTACAAAGAGGAGAAAGGAGGAGGAGGAGGAGGAGAAAAAGGGAAGAAGAGGAGCGAGATCTACGGCTTGGCGAACGTCGGGAGGACACACACACGCAGCAGACCGCTCTTCTCCGCGGGAGAGAAAGACTGAGGGGGAGAGAGCGCCAGCGCGAGAGGCTCCGCCCCCGTGGCAGAGGCCCCGCCCCCGTGGCAGAGGCCCCGCCCCCGTGGCAGTTTCCCACCACAGACACCATCTCTTCACACTTCTTCTTTTCTTATTAGTTTGCACCTGTAACGCTAAAGAGGGATATCCACACTGTAAGGAATTATTTTGTTTGAATTAGATTCCTGTTCCAGCACCTTTTTAAAAAAAAAAAAAAAAAAAAATCACAAACGAAAGAAAAGCAGGCGGAAGAGTCTGCAGATTGCACATCGCCACGGATTACGTCAAAGTTCTTGTTTTTAAGTAAAGAAAAAAAGGCACTATTTTTTTATGAACAATGAACATGTAGCTCAAAAAAAGAAATAAATGTCATGGTGCTAGCTTTGGGAACAGACTCAAAGAGGAGAAAGAGCTGAAAATGCACGTTTTGTTTTTGTTTTTTATTTTTTTTCGAATAATTATTAAGCTTTCCGTTTTATGGAAAGTGTGACTTTTTAAAAAAAAAAAAAAGAAGAGAGGGAAAAAAAACCGGCTTTGTTTCCGGAGGTGTGAAACGGGGACGTCACCGTACAGACGCTGGAGGAGGAGGAGGAGGAGGAGGAGTCACAGGGATGCAGTGGCGTCGCCATGGGAACAGCAGGTGGACAAGCCCACGCACAATCAGAATGTTGCCATGGCGCTCAAAAGGGCGCTCAGCTTGGGGAAATCCAAAGGATACTGAGTGACCCGGCCCCGCCCCCCCGAGTGACCCCCCCCCCAAGGGAGAGTCCCATCTCCCTCTGTGACGCTCTGTTTGAGGAAGTCGAAGCTTATGAACGTGAAGCAAGTGTGATTTTATTTTTTATTTTCTTTTTAATAATCGTTTTTAAAAACACAAAAAAATCCCATCAGACTGTGCTACCGTGACATTCCTGTTTGCAAGATAGTTATTTTCTTTTTTGTAATTTTTTTGCTATTGTTTTTATTGTTGTTAAATATGATATTATTTTACATTTCTTAAAAAAAAAAAAAAAGGCACAAATTTCAAGTCAAAGGGAAAAAACAGCAATAATGTCAACTAACATTGTATTGTTTATCAGTAGTATTCACATGCTTTTGCTTGAAAACAAATACTTGAATATGTTTTACTAGCGTCCAGGGATGACGTGTCTCCTCCTAGTCTGAGCTGTGTCTTGCAGAATGAGCCGCCAAGCTTTTTTTTTTTGTGATTTAAATACAAATAATGGCACTGTATAAAGGCATTATTTATTTTGTTATAAAAAAAAATATATATGAAAAATTGGTCCAAATAATATACGTAGCACTGAACGCGCAAACTGACAGATTCAATTTATATGTTCTCTCTCTCGGTTCTTCTTTTATAGCGGATTTGCTATTTGTACCAAAAATACGCCCCTCTCTGCTTCCCTTTCCGCACACAGCAATGTCCGATCAATATTTTAACAGCTGCAGCAGAAGCCCAGATAGCTTAGGTGTGTTATGTCACAAAAATAGGCTCGCGATTGATGTACTCCCCCCCCCCCCCCCAAGTCCCTGAGATGGGGGCATTTCCGTGTGAACGGGGTGGGGGGGGGGGGGTGGGGGGGGGAGTTAACGGCTAAGATGCAAGTCATAAAGCAACGATTGGCTGGAGATTCGTGTGGGAGAAAAACCACGCCGGTCGCCCCCCCTCCACCCACTGAGCTGTAAGCCACTTTAGTATTCGCCAGAGGGAATCATGGGATACGTGCCCGTGGTTGTGCGAGCACACGCATCATGTGACGCTTGTGGTCCTGGGGTCACCCTGGTAGGTCATGGGAGGAAGCTGAAATCCGACAGACCTGCTATATACCTACCCCCCACCCCCCCGCCCCAATACTCTTGACTTCTTACAGAGTCGTTACCACGGGACTGAGCAGGTTAGTTAGGCTGGTGGCCGAACCAAAGCAGTGGCATTTCTAGTTGCTCTGTCAATCTTTATAAATCCCTCCAACCCCCCCACCCCCCTTGCCAGTTGTCAGTATGTATCCGATGAAGGGCTATCATGCTGAATCCCTATTGGCTGTGCAAATTCTCAGGAATAGATGGGACTTGTAGTTCATAGGAATGTTATGGAAGGGGGGGGGGGGGTTGATTTTAACTGACACCTTCCACTACCCCCATGGTGTGATTGACAGGTGAGAACATGCTGCCCTGCCTGCCAGATAAAATATTTCAGTTTTTTTTTTTTTTTTTTTTGGTTTTGGTCCAAAACGAGCCGCTCAGCCAATCGTTCATCGTCTTTTCATTGGTAAAGTTTTAGTTTCATGACCGAAAATGGCACAATTATTATCAACATCCATTGCTATTTTGGTCCTCATATTGTCCGCAAGGTAAAGTTTTCTCCCAGTGACTTTGCGTATGGCTTATCGAATGGTGGGTTTTCTGCGTTTCATTTACAAAAACAAAACACAATTCTCTCTGCTAGGACTGAGTGTCTTACTGTATTGATCTCACAGAACGGCACAGAAGATAACCACTTCTGGTCAGTAAACATGAAGGGGCTGTTTCCCCACCAGCGGTTTCAGTGTCCCCCTCAGCCTGTGTGTCTGTCATCAACTTAACCTCCGCACGCTGGAATGGCCGAAATGCACAATCCATGTACTTCATTTTTAATATCAATAAAAAAAAGAACGTTTATCAAACATCTCTGATCTCTGGGCCTCTTACTGCCACTATGACTTTGTGTGTGTATGTGTGCGTGTGTGTGTGTGCGTGTGTGTGCGTACGCGTGTATGTGGCTGTTTGCGTGTACACGACGCGTGTGCGTTTGCGTGCATGCGTGTCCACAGCACGCCTCCCATGTTCACGGTGCGGAAGAGTGCGGGGTTCTTACACGCAGCTTAAATTATTTAAGGGTTCTGGGGGAACGACGCGGAGCGGGCCAAAGGGGCACTGCAGCTGCTTTTAAACCTGCTCTGTCCCATCTGGCCCAGAGAGAGAGGAGAGAGGGAGGGAGGGAGGGAGGGAGGGAGAGAGAGAGGGGGGGGGAGGGAGAGGAGAAAGAGAGGGAGAGAGAGGAGAGACAGAGAGACAGAGAGAGAGAGAAGAGAGTAAGGAGATGGTGGGAGAAAGAGAAGAGAAAGAGAGGAGAGGAAGGAGTGAGAAAGAGAGAGAGAGAAAGAGGGGAGAAGAGAGAGGGAGGAGAGGAAGGAGAAAGAGAGGGAGAGAGAGAGAGGAAAAAGAGGGAGAGGAAAGAAGGGGGAGGAAAAGAGACCTCAATAATTCAACATTTTAAATACCAGTAAAATTCTTTCAGATTTCTCACAATTTTAAGAAGTATTTTCGCCAAAAGCCTTCTCTCAGATAAATTTTTACATTTTTCGGTGAGAGACTGTGCCCTGATGAAAATTCCCAGGAATGGTCTGCAAGGCCCTTTTCCCAGCTTTTCTGGTATGTGAGGTACTTAAGTATTTCAGATATGCGTTTGACCCAGGTCAGACCCAGGCCAGCCGCAGATAGCCTGCAGTTCATCACCCTCTGCACAAAAGCACTACAAGAGGGAGGGAAGGCAGGATGAATTAATTACTTAATTTCACATCTAAATCAATTTTTATTTTGTGCTCTTTTTTCCTTCCATTGTTTTGTTACTGAGCCATATAACCAAAATAAAATGAGTAAAAGAATACAAGCCATCGAACAGAGGAAAAAGCAGGCTGTTGTTGCAATGATGGGAGGGGATGAAGATTGCGATCACCAACTGTGTGATTGTGGGGCGCCCAGGGGAGTTGCTATGGGGGGATGGATTTTGCTGTTGTACTACAGTGACGGAGCACATCTCCCCATAAAAGGTTAAATTATTGAGCGCGTTCAGCAAGAGAGAAACCTAAAACAAACCCTTGGCTGTTTTTTTTTTTTCCAGTCTCTTTGTTTTTTGCGCCGCATGTTGTGCTGGAGCTCTGGCCGTGCGGAGTAAGTTATTTTTGCGTTATGGATGTAGAGGTGGTCTCCAGGGCTCAGCAGGACATGCTTTGCTGAAGCTAGTCCAGGCAGCAGCAGCAGCAGTTCTGGATAAGCCCCTCCACTCCCTCCCTCCCTCTCTGTCCTGCATTTTTACTCTCGCATTCTGCATTATCTCAGGGGGAGAAAAACAGCTTACTCCAGAGTCACTCCAATATGCACCGAGAGAGAAAAGAAAAGAAAATCAGGGAAACAGATCCACAGGAAAGCAGGGCTGACCCTTGATGGGCATCACTAGTGAGGTCACCATCACTGGACATGGAGGGGGGGGGGGGGGTGCGTGACCCTGGTTCGCCAAGGGACCCTATAATTGAACATTCACCAGGCCGTTCATAAAAAATTTGCCGTAGTATTTCAGCAGCGAGTCCCACCAGTTTTGGGAATAAATCATTTTAAAATAGGTTAAACGTCCCATTTTAAGTTTGCAATGACAGGAAGCCTGAATAACCAGCCAAAGTTATCTTCACTCTCCCAAGGTGCAGCTCTGTTGCATTACAATCCATTGAAAATGAAATGAGCCACACCATGTGGTGGGCTTTTTAGTGCCCAAAGGACAACTCAAACTCCAGTTGTGTAAGTCACTCTGGATAAAAGTTTCTGCTAAATGCCTGTAATGCAATATGTAATGTAGTTTCAACATTTACACAAAGCATACTCATTTAACATCCACACTGGATGCCTTTTCAAAAGCTGCATCGGGCTTTTCCAAACAAACGTATAGGAAGCACCACGCTGGGTTTCAGTCGTGGAATAATCCGGTCTGGCCGACACATAAAAAGTTCCCGGTGTTCCACTTGGCCGTGGGCCTAAACAGATATTTGCCCTGTATTTAAATAATAACAAGGTAGTACGTTTGTCTGCAGAAATCAAAACATCAAACGAAATATGAAATATTCCAAAGGGGGAAATGTTATTTCAGAATGCGGCACATGTGTTTCTCGTGTTTTTAACCTTTTTTAGGGACACCCATAAACAGGATCATATGAGACAGTTAATAACGCATGTGCAGTATGCGTGAATAAAATGTAGATAATGATTTAAAGGAGTTTACAAATGATTCCAGCCCGGTGTCCCCCATCATTTTATACCACTGACCGGTGGGCGGGCCTTCAGCCGAGGAGCAGGCCTTCTCAGCCAATGGGCAGGCCTTCTCAGCCGATGAGCGGGCCTTCTCAGCCAATGGGCAGGCCTTCTCAGCCGGTGGGCGGGCATTCAGCCAATGACTCCAGATCATAATTTTCGATGCCACCATAATCACAATAGTGAAAATAATGCACATCAGAACAGCCTTCATCATCATCAATATCATTTGACTCAAGCCACAACACAACTGCTATCAACATCACCACCTTCAGCTCAAGAATGCCAGACAATCATAGCATTTCAGCTAAAAAAAAAGGCAGTCGGTCCCTGTAATATTAACCTTGAGAACAATGAAATTAGCACAAGAGCAGCCAGCCCCGTTTTTCCTAATCTTGGTGGACACTGATCTCATCAGTCTTGCAGCAAGCTGTTGGTGTCTAAGGAGTACGGCTGACTGGTCTTGTCAGACAGCCTGTGACCCTGCAATACTGTAACTGACATTACTGCAATGCCATTACCCTGCAAGGCCATTATTGGGCACGCTCTTAAGAAACAGGCGACTGGGGAGCACTTAGAGAGAACCACCACCGTTCCAGCGCGATGGCTGAACGTTCCACTTCCCGTTTAAGCAAGCTATCCCAAGGGCACGATTTAGATCAACGCGGAAACTTCCAGATTCTAAAATTGGAAGTGGGGTGGACCTGACCACCAGCTCCACACACATGGGCCAGAACATGACATCATCCAGCATCTGCTCGGTCACCTGCAACCACGGCGCTGATCGGCCATGGCTCAGCTGTACGGTGTCAGAACCACAACTGTAACACCGTAAGAATTATCAATGTATGTCAATACAAACGCTATGGCAAAACATAGCCGGTTATTCCTGACAAATTCAAATGTTCTCCTTCAGCTGGTGTCTCCAAGTCAGAAACCATGACTACGTAATTAGGAAGGCCTCCTTTGTCCGATCAGGAACCTGACAATTAGATCGAGTCGCGCAGGAAATGAACAATCTGGGCTTTATGCGTGAGGACGGGCAAACGAGCAGGGCGCTGCCAGGGGACGCCGAGTGTGACTGATTTCATTACGAAAATCGAACGCCGCTCAAAGCAGACTCCATTCACGGGGCCTGAACTCTCTCATTCATGTTTTTTTAAGTGAAAGGAGCGTGTTGGAGCGCTAAAACAATGCTATCGGAGGAGGCCGGGACACACTGTACAGGTCAGACCATTCCAGCGGAGTAATGCCTTTTATCCTGGGGAAGGGGGGGGAGGGGGGGGGGGGGGTCGGGGGTGTCCAATCAGAACGTAAGTGGGGGAGGGGGGGGGGGGGGTGTGTGTGGAAGAATGCGTGACCATGGTTACCCCATGGTGGGGTTGCCGGTCATGACCTAATGTGGCTGCCAACCGCGGGCCCTGGTCCAACTGCCAGCGCTCTGCCCGCTGGGGGGGGGGGGGGCGAACCCGCGCGCGCCAGCGACGGCTTCCCGCGCCCGGTCTGCCCCCGGGGGGGCGATCGCTGATGACCCGTGACCGGGCGCACGCGGGCATGCGTTTGTTCAGGGAGGGGTTGCCGCCGCCCATGCCACATCCGCCACGCACCACACCTCCATGCTACATGCCCAAGACATCTTTCACAGTATTTCGGGGAATCAGGGGCAAAGTGGGGGCTGGTCTGAAGTGAGTAAGCGCAACCTGGGGGGGGGGGGGGGGGTGCAGAGGATGACATCACCTAAAAATAAGCGGATGTGGAAGTCGCCCGAAGACGCCTCGCTTTCTCTGCGTGCTCACGCGGGAGAGAAAGTTCCAGAATCTCACAGGCAGGTGCCATCACACCCTCCACCAAAGCCTTCTGACAGAACCATTCACATCTTCTTTTTTTTCTCTCCAAATGCTACTGTACAGCAGCCGTCAAAACGGGGAGTGCGTACCTCCCCTCCTCTGCTCTCGACGCATCCTATTCCCAGCTTCCCCGAATTTCACACGGGAATAACGATCGCGTGACTATGTAACTGGGTAGCCCGCAGTTGACCCAAGCCCATTGATGAAACTGTAAGCGAAAGTCATTGAGACCAAGTAAAATTTCACAATGTAAAAACTCAGAGAGAGAGAGAGAGAGAGACAGAGAGAGAAAGAGAGACAGAGAGAGAGAGGGGGAGACAGAGGAGAGAGAGAGAGACCGAGAGAGGGAGACAGAGGGACAGAGAGCTAGATGAAGGAGGTGGCTCGCTCCTCTCGGCAGACTCAACACGCAGGACTCCGCCTCCAGTCACCTGCTGAATTTCCCGGCGGTTCGCGGAATCGACGCCGCAAAAAGCCGCGCGGGTGTCAGAGCCGCGACCGTCGGCCCGTTCCATTACTCACCTTCAAACGCCGGTGAGGCGTGAGGTCACAAACGCGCCATTCAGACGCTCCTAACCGATTTAGTTCTCAGCTGAACATTCTAATGGTGATGTCACAATCACTGCTGGTAATCGACGGCAACGGAGTTCTAGAACACTGACTGAAGAGTTGTGGGGGCGGGGGGGGGGGGGGGGGGAACATTCCAAAAAAACATACTTTTTTTTCAACATTTCAACAGACCTTCAGCGGGTTTAAAAAAAGACTCAGAGGGAGGAAGCAGTTGCTCAGAGTTTCCGGCGGACTGAGAAACGCCTCTGCGCTGTATTGGGCGGCTCCGTGCCGGGCAGAGACGCATCAGACAGGGGAGTCGCCGCGGAGTTGGCGGGGTCCGCCCGGGAAGAGGACGTGCACTAAAGATTGCAAAAAATACACCCCTAAAATAACCTCCCGCCTTCACCCCTGCTCACACTAAGCCACCCCTGCTGGCTTTAACCTGAAACCAGGAACTCCCAAAAAAAAAATACAAGGAAGTTTTAACTTCATTACCCATCAGCCATCACCAGGTCTGGACACCAAACCTGATGACAGATCAGCGTGGGAAATCGAGGAGAAACAAGCCGCTGAATCTCTTACCCCGCCAGTCACAGAGACAACACGCTACAGACGTGATCGGGTGCCTTTGTAAGATCTAATGGGCTTGCTTGACAGATGGGGGCTTTGATTGTGTCTCCTGGAATTTTAGGAATTCAAATTCAACGATCTAGGCCAGTAAATTTGACGCTAGGCCAGGAGGCTGGAAAGCCTCGCTGTTCTCAGCTATTGCAGATACAGTGTCTGAACGGGGATAAAGGGGGGTTAGGTAAAGTAGGCCAAGGGTCTGGCCTCAGTCCATCAACAACCAGTTCCTTTTTTTGGGTTAAAGTTAAAAAAAAAAACGGCCTGTTGCTTTAACCCAAATCTCCCCCATACTTTGGCACAACTTTAAACGGCCTGTCCCACTGCGGGACTGCAGGAGCGGTCGGCCGCGCCTCGGAGTTGGAATCCGCCAAAAGGTTACTTGGCCAAGCCAAGCCAATGAAACGCCTCCGCCACTCCCTCACTGTCTTTACTGTGAGCTGAAGGCCCTGAAAAGCCTGATCAGGAAACCGTGCCCTCACCACAGCTGCACTATACTCACCAAACTCACCACAGCTGCACCAAACTCACCACAGCTGCACCAAACTCACCACAGCTGCACCAAACTCACCAAAGCTGCACTAAACTTACCAAACTCACCACAGCTGCACTAAACTCACCACAGCTGCACTAAACTCACCAAGCTCACCACAGCTGCACCAAACTCACCACAGCTGCACCAAACTCACCACTGCTGCACTAAACTCACCACAGCTGCACTAAACTCACCAAACTCACCACTGCTGCACCAAACTCACCACAGCTGCACTAAACTCACCACTGCTGCACCAAACTCACCACAGCTGCACTATACTCACCAAACTCACCACAGCTGCACCAAACTCACCACTGCTGCACTAAACTCACCTCAGCTGCACTAAACTCACCAAACTCACCACTGCTGCACCAAACTCACCTCAGCTGCACTATACTCACCAAACTCACCACTGCTGCACCAAACTCACCACAGCTGCACTAAACTCACCTCAGCTGCACTAAACTCACCAAACTCACCACTGCTGCACCAAACTCACCACAGCTGCACTATACTCACCAAACTCACCACAGCTGCACCAAACTCACCACAGCTGTACTAAACTCACCACTGCTGCACTATACTCACCAAACTCACCACAGCTGCACTAAACTCACCACAGCTGCACTAAACTCACCTCAGCTGCACTATACTCACCAAACTCACCACTGCTGCACCAAACTCACCGATGCTTAGTAGTTACGATTTTATACTCTGCTCGTTGAGGTGTTCAGATTGCCCATAACCCAGCGTGACCACCTTTTAGGACCTGAACTAGACTCTGCTCAGACTACAACAGCTAACAGCAACACAAGGACCAGCACAGCGGGGAGACTGTTGTTCTCTCTCAAACCCGTAAATTTGCTCAGTCACCATTCTCCACAAAATCCATCAGGAAATAGATTCTCCCTCTCCACTCACCTGAGAACATGCTCCAAGTTTCAGCACTCTTCCTCAGCCGTTAGGAGGATCAAACCTTTCAGTGGCTCAAGGACAATCAAACCTGTGCTGATTTTCATTTCAGTCTTGTAACTCATCGTTTTTAACCTGACCAAACTTCCTTCTTGTAAAAGCTGTACTGTAGTTTGTGCTGGACTTTTCCATGAGTCCTGTGTTTCCCTCGTGATAGCTAACACACAACCTTACATGCCCTTTGTGTTCTGTGTGTGCAATGCTGCATGTGTGCAATGCTGCTTTTGCAAGGACCGGGGCTGACAGAGAGTCATTTAGCTTTTTCTCTGTATACCGCATCATATTTCAGCCTCTGGAATCTGTGTTTTAGTTAAGACAGGGACCCTGTTAAAAGAAAAATAATTAAATTGCCAAAGCTGGATGGCCCTGCTGCAGCTTGTGTCCTTTACCGTCGCATTACCTGCAGCAAGAGGAGTGCAGCGCATCGGATCAATTGCAATACGTCATTTTAATGTTCGGAGCCACGCGCTGCTCCTCCCAAACTTGGGCGTTTAATCGCCATGGTTACCCCCATGATGGAAGAGGCATGGTTACGCAGTTCGGCAACTCCGATCCAACACCGATCCAAAACCGGAACCAAGCCCAAACCACACAGAGCAGGCCTGATACCAGCTCTACAGCGTGGTAATTAACAGGCAATTAAATGGCAATTTAACGCTCTGGGGAAAAATAACCAGGCCATGCAAATCCCACAATGCAATTCAAACCCTCGCACGCACACAGCGACAAACCACAGCAGCCCCTCCGTGGCTCACACCCTTTAAAACGAGCAGGGGAGAGAGAGGAAGCGTTCGGTTAAAAAAACACAACAGCGAAACGAGGCCTGCGAGGGGGAAAAGACAAATTTAGTCCCGTTTCCTGTCTTTATCGTCTCGCTCTGAGATGTTGCAATCGGAAACTGCATTTCACCAGGAGCCCCTGAAGACGTGGAACTTCGTGTCAGCGTTGTCTGGTGATGAATTATTTTTGGTGTCCAACGAATTTAAAAAAAGACCAAGACCAAGGAAAAGTGTATGGGTCATTAAGTCCCTAACAAGTTCCTAGTTTAATGCACGGGTGATCCCACGAACCCAGGCTATATTTACTGCACTTTCTCCGAAGGGACCTCTAATCTTTGACACAAATTGTTGAGTTATTGGCAGGAAGTCTTCCTCTCGTTGCAGCTCTTAAACACTTAAATGTTTCATCACAGCAAGGCAGCACGTCTTTGGTCCTCTTTGGCTCTGTCTGGGAGCGACAGGGCAGCAGGGAACAATCCTTATTACATCACCCTCAATTCCACCCAGCCGAGACCCATAAACGCTGTGTGACTTTGTGTAACTTTGTGTAACTGTGAGTTTGTGTAACTGTGACTTTGTGTAACTGTGAGTTTGTGCAACTGTGATTTTGCGTAACTGTGACTTTGTAACCCAATTAAATTCATTTTTATTTGTTTAGCGCTTTTTACAGAGAACCGTCACATAGACACTTTACAGCTGGCAAGAGAGAGCAAACGGAGCAAACGCCAGGCCTGAACCCCCAGACAGCAAGTACATGAGTAAATTAAAATTCCCAGTGGGGAGAAAACCCGCAAACTGCAGCGAGAAAAAACTCCCCAATGAGAAGAAGTCACGAGAGGAACCCGGCTACAGAGGGGGAGCCTATCCTCCACTGGCCGGCCTGGAGTAAAGTAGCAGTTGAATGGAATGTAGCAGAAATGCCATAAGGGATCTATCACAGCAAATAGAATGGGTTGAGCAGGTTACAGCCGTGGGGATAGCCGACTGTGCAACTGTGTAGGAGTGCGATGTGACCCTGTGGCAGTGTGTGAAAGAGAGTGTGTCACTACAACAGAAACACACCCTTTAACCAGAACTGTGTGAGACAGAGAGAGAGAGAGAGGGAGAGAGAGAGAGAGAGAGAGAGAGGGAGGGAGAGAGTGCATGTGTGAGTCTTTCACTGCAGCAGGAACACACCCTTTTACCAGAGCTGAGACAGTGTGCCACTACAGTAGACCACACCCTTTTACCAGAGCTGTGACAGGGTGTCACTACAGTAGAACCACCCTTTTACCAGAATGGTAAGAGACAGAGAGAGGGAGGGAGGGAGGGAGAGAGAACGTGTGAGTCTGTTACGGCAGAAGGAACACACCCTTTAACCAGAGCTGTGAAAGAGAAAGAGAGAGAGAGTTTGTCACGTGAGTGTATGCTTTGGCAATGTAAGTGTACCCTTACCATGCCAATAAAGCTTATTGAATTGAATTGAACTGAGAGAGAGAGAGAGAGAGAGAGAGAGAAGAGAGAGAGGACAGAGAGAGAGAGAGAGAGAGAAAGAGAGAGACAGAGAGAGTGAGAGAGGGATAGATCCTGCTGCTTAAACAAGGCCCACTGTGCCTCTGGAGGGGGGTGAGGGGGTGGGGGGGGGGGGGGGCGGGTGTCCAGGCCGCAGCGTGCCACCGCGTACCCGCGCGCCACGTCACGTCTGTTTGTCGAAAACATGCCCGGGAACACCGAGGCCCAGACGCGGCGCAAACTCCGCGCACCCTGCCCCCGGGACCCCGGCGCCCGCGGTACAGCGCGCTGCGTCCCCCTCGCTCCGCGGTCCCTCCTGGGGCTTCTTGCACAACTCGCGTGAGCTTTTGGCAGCCGCCGAACTTCAACGTCCATTGAGAAAGAAAAGGCTGGACACCGCGAACGAACGGAACTCTTTCCTGACCCCGCTCCAGTCCCGCCGTCAGGAGGTCAAAGGTTGAGCGCGCGTTCCCGCGAGCTTCGACAGCGGCGCGGTTCAGCGCCACTAAAATCCCGTCTAGGAGGGGTAAAGCAGCGCCGCGAGCTCTACACTTACCACGGCTCACATCTCCAGCGCTCAGAGGTTGTATTCCCTTTTGTATTTTGCCAACAGGTAATTACAATTACATGATAAAACAGCCCTCAGCGGGAGAACAGATGAGGCTCGTTAATTATACGGTACAGAGAAGCAACATTACGAGGGCTTTTTAAAAAAAAAAAAAAAAAAAAAAACTGACAAAGCACATCTCCAGAGTTCTCTTCTCTTTAAAGTGTTATAACGTCTTTCCCGATAGCACCTCCACTCGACTCCACACCGGTGCATTCTGGAGCTGTATAAAGCTGTGGGAGATTTACAGTGAACAATTAAGACTTAAAACATTCAATAACAGCGTAGCTAGAGAAAAATACAGGTTGTTTACAAGCGCTACATCTCTGTATCGTTCTTAAATTGGCGCCATCTGCTTTACATTTTCGGCAAAAATGGATTTAAAAAAAAAAAAAAAAAAACCTTATTGGCATGTATCAACCGTGTCAGAGAACAGCTAGCTGGAGAATCGATGTGAGGGAGGACGACCGCTGTTTATTCACAGAGGCCAAGGCAGGAAGAGTCCGGGGAGCTTAACTCTGCCTCGGGCAGGAGGACAGACAGAGCAAATCACTCAGCGCAGAACCAGCTCTCGCAGGGCGCTCTGCTCTCCGGTGAGAGAGGGGCCCGTACGAACACGGAGTACGAACACGGAGCCGGTTTAACTGCAGGCGTTCTGCTGAGCAGGCGACGGCGAAGGCGTGTCTGCCCCTCTGATGCGCCGGGGTAAACAGAGCGGGCGTTACATTACGTTACAGGCACGGAGCGGACGCACTTACACAACTTCTTACATCGTATTCACACTGCATTCATACAGCTGGATACATACTGGAGCAGTGCAGGCTAAGTACACTGCTCATGGGTACTTAACTGCCCAACCCGGGAATCGAACCTACGACCTTTAGGTTACAAGACCAGCTCCTTACCCACTATGCTACACTGCCGCCCGCACAGAACAGCAGCCTCAGGCCTGGCGCTCGGCGCTGCATGGCAGCACACAGGAGGTCCTCGCCGACCCGCGGTGTCCAACCTCACCCGAAAAAGGGCTGGTGCGGGTGCAGGGCTCCATTTTAGCCCCAAACTGAGACACCCGATTCTACGCTCATCAAAGGTCTTGATGGAAGTGCCAAGATTAGTTAATCGGGTGAATCGGGCGTCGTAATTCTGGGACATACAGCAAAAACCTGCACCGACGCTGACCCGTTTCGGATGAGATCAGAGCCCCCCCCCCCCCCCCCCCAGTTCTGACCAGAGTGGAGAAGCACTCGCATTCAGACCAGAGGCAGGTACAGGTAGTCTGGCTCCCCAGAAAAAAAGGAGAGGAAAAAGAGAGAGAGAGAGAGAGGGGACGTCTCTGCCACCCAAAACAAGATAAAGAGCCTCTGTGGGTTCAGCGGGTGACAGGGTTATGGAGTTCTCTATCGCTCACTCTCCCTCTCTCCCTCCTTCCCTCGCTCTCAGACGCACAAACATTAGTTTTCAGTTTATCTTACGAAGAAGTTAATTAAGGTGAAGCAAAATTAAAGTACACACACAGTCAAAAATGAGAAAACTGACAAGTTATGGTAACATATCAAGAGTCTGTTCCTTGACCTGAGAATCCCCAAACATCTAAATTTCACACCAAATTTCATCATTGCAAAAAAAGGTAAAAAAAAAAAAAAAAAAAAAGAAATTATTGGTTCATATTGTGCAACTGTTTTTTTTTTTCTGGCACGTGCGTATGCTAGACGTGCACACAAATGAAAGGACTAACTGTTGTGAAGTGGAAAATGATGTATGAATTCATAAATTGAATGAAAAATAAAAATATTTAATTTTTCAAAAGGGCAAAAACAATAATATTTTTGTTGTTCCCGACGACGTCCAGTGCATGTATTAATGATGTCCAATCGTGATGTTACATCAGTGGCCAAGCCACCTGACCTTTATAAGGACGCATTAGTGCCAGCTCCAGTAAACTGTACACGGCTCTGTATCCATAACTCATTCAGGAGAGAACATTTCAACACAGCACAGGATAGAGCTACACCAACATTTACATTTCTAGTGTAAATTATTTGACAGCGATAAACCGCAAGGTTTTTGGCAAACCGTGGAGTGATGCAAAATGTTTAATGTCAGGCCTCCCATAATTCTGATCCCTGGAGGAAAAGTACTGTGTGTGTGTGTGTGTGTGTGTGTGTGTGCGCGCGTTTGTGTGTGTGTGTGTTTGCGTGCGTATGAGCGTGTGTGTATGTGTGCGTATGCCTGCATGTGTGCGCATGTGTATGTGTGTGTTTGCGTGTGTATGTGCGTGTGTGTGTGTGTATGCCTGCATGTGTGCGCACGTGTATGTGTGTGTGCGTATGTGTGTTTGTGAAAGAGGGCCTGAATTGATACAGAATAAGAGCAAAAGAATAAAAAGGTCATTTGTTCAATTAATCTGTAGATTAGTCAGTAGGCTCCGGTTACACACCTGTTACACTAAATATTAATATTCATCTGAATGCAACGCTAGTGTACCACTACTTCTGCAGATATACACATATTATATATATATATATATAAATGGACTGATTATAAGTGCTTTCATTTTCAATGACTGGAAACATCTTTGCTTAACTTTATCTGCAGCCAGTTTAGCTGAGTCAGAAGAGTCACTATTTTTGTTTCGCTGGCAAACGGTAGCTTATAAATGATGCTTTGCTTGCAGGTGGTACTGTAAAGTCGTCCAAATATCCTTACATGAAAAGCAGCTTATAGTCATATTTACATGCATGCATATATAGATACATGTTTAAGAACACAAATAAGAAATATTAAGAGCAGTTTTGAGGGACCCAAAAAATTATTTACTTAAAAACAGATCTGTTAATTAAGTGAGAGTCAAAAGAGAGCTTGTCTAACAAGATAGCGATGCTTGTTATTTAAATGTAAATGAGACGCTCGTTCACCAGTACAACGTCTCTACATAACGTTGGACGGCTCGTTTGCTTTCGCATTTGTAGCGAAACAATAATAATATAATATATAATAATAATAACAATAATAACAATAATAATAATAATAATAATACATAAATAATAAATACAGATTGCTTCGTATATGGCGTGCACCTTCGTTTGGTAAATGCTGACGCAAATGCGCTTTTTGTCAAATTGTGTAAATGAATATATCTTTCCTCAAAAACTAGATAGATAAGCCAGCCCGCCCGAGACTACGAGGAGACATAAATAGCAGAGTACGATTAGTTTTAGCTGAATTAGTTTTCTAGCCGCATCGTGAGTTTAGGCCAAGGCCAAGATATTACAGCTCTTAGATACCAACAACAATATCACCTGTAACCGATACCCAGCTGTGCTCCCATCCACAGATTTATTTACTGAATATACGTAACTACGACGTATCTCAGCTAATCATGGCACCTTGAAAGAAAGGGCTTACCTGGCGAAAACAAACACACGTAACAAAACCAGTTTCACAGACAAACATTATTTACCTTTCAGTGACCTGACCGCACGCTCAGCTGCCGAAGGGAGGGCCGCTGACGCATGCGCACCTTGCCTCACACACGGCGGTCTCATTCCCGTGGACAGACAGCGGTAGTTTTGAAGCGCGTGTGTACACTCGTCCTTTTTTTTCTCTCTGAAAACTTTTTTTTTTTTTAACTTTTCTTGCCTTCCTGAAAACCTGAGGGGGCTTTCCAACTAAACTTTAATTCGTTTGCGTGTGTTTCTGTGCACACGGGATCTTGGTAACATGGCAAAATGAAAAAGAGGTTTATTAAACATATAGTGGTGGTGTGCGGTGTGGAGATGTCAAATGGGAGAACCAAACTGAATGGATTTCATCTGGGATTAATTTTTTCAACAAGCCATTACCCCTGAACCTCAGAGCAAAGGGGAGATGGGGTGCTCCTAAATGCCCAGACCCCCACAAATCCCCCCCCCCCCCCCCCCCTCTGTTATGTAAGTCTACAGGGATGTGGTTTCAGGGGGGGGAGCGTCGCAGATTAAGGGCCTGGGGCTCGACGTGCAATTTCTTTTCCGTCGCTGACAGCAACAACAAACAGCCTCCAGAGCCAGAGATCCTGCAGAGCGCCCAGCACCCACCCTCCCCGCCGCACCGCTCTCTCAGGAGAGAAAGGGTTTGCAGTGAGCGCTCGAGAGCAAGAACAGCAATAACAATAGCAGCGCCCTTGCATTGGGCGTGATGCAAACCGCCTTCCACAAAGTACACAGGGCAGCAGCACACGCACTTTACAAAGGCATCGGAACGCGTTAAAAAAAAAAAAAGGTTAGAGTAACAATTAGAATTAGATAACTGTAGACAATTTAGTGGGTTAAAATCCCGGGCCTGGGCCTTTCTGTGCGGAGTTCGCGTGTTCTTCCTGTGTCCGCTTGGGTTTCCCACAGTCCAAAGACATGCAGGTAGGCTGATTGGAGACAAAGAATTAACTATAAAGAATGCACTCAGTGGATTGCACACCTCTGCCAAAGCACAACAATCTCCCCTCACATGAATGTTGCATGGAAAATTACTTGGCAATCCATGCGGTCATTACTTTCTGAGATATGTTTGTTCTGATGGTGGTGCTAGAGGAAAGGTCATGGGGTCACCAAAATAGAGACATTTCTTCCTCCGGGAAAGATGAATGTGCGGAACAAATTTCATGGCAATCTGGCCATTGCTTATGGAGATACGTCTTTCGCAGCCCCAAGGAGGGATCGTCATTAAATAACCTTCTTGGCGGAGGTAAAAATGAGCGAGGGAATTATTGCCTTAACTAAAAGCTTAATGGGCTGACTGACTGTCGGTGAAACGGAATACAGGACACCGGTGGGGTGTGGAGTGGAAAGGGTGTTAGCAGGGGCTAACAGGGCCTCCTTTAGGGTTTGTAAAGCCGCCCCCCCCCCCCCCCCCAATGAAGAAGAACAATGTGCAGGAGGTTAAGCAGAGGGGCGACAGCTTAAACCCCCTCGCACATCTGAAACACGAACGCTAACACACACCCCCTTCCCAAGCATTCATTCTGTGACTCGAGCTTATAAATCCTCTTTATAATCCCCCCCCCCCCCCTTGGTTTTCTAAGACGTATTTTCCAGGAATGGGAGTATTTGTTTGATAATACCTCTGGTGCACCTGACACAACTGTACACTCTGTACACTTTTTTTTTTGTTGTTGTTGTTGTTTTAAATCAGCCGAATATTAAAAAAAATAACATAAACAGACGTGTCGGGAACAGGATGAACCACAGATCTGCTGTCTGGTGGTCAGAACGGCACAGAACACCGCGCTCGCACCCTGGACCTGATCCGTGACTGCCGGGGTATGAAATGTGATGTGATGTGGGGGAGGGCGGGGGGATGGCTTGTGTGGGAACTGTAGCTTGGCAGCTAGGGAGGGGCTTAAAAGCAGTGGAGGTGGATAAACCACGCCCACGTCTGTAAGACACGCCCCCCCCCCTCCCCTCCCCCAACCCCCTATGGCCCGCGTCTTCAGACACACGGGCAGCACGCTTGCAATGCGAAACTAACCTGGGGCTTTTAAATCACATGGTCACTGTCTCGGTGACGGTCACCCTGACGTCAGATCTGTTGTGATGCCTGGTCTCCCTCGCACACGCGCACGGCACGGGGGGGTAATCCGTGTGACCGCGGCACTTCCTGTCAATCACGCTGGGCCAATCACAGTCCGAGCAACACCACATCAAAAGCGAGAGAGCGGG
The DNA here is from genome assembly GCA_025169545.1 of Anguilla japonica. Lineage (NCBI taxonomy): Eukaryota > Metazoa > Chordata > Actinopteri > Anguilliformes > Anguillidae > Anguilla > Anguilla japonica. Next base: position 46,033,563 of record CM045898.1, read on the forward strand.
CCAATCAGACGGCTTGCTAGCGCTCAGCTGCCAGGTGTGCATGCGCTGGCCCGGCGCTGCCACGCTCAGGTTTCAGGAAGCTGAATAACAGCAGACATGGATCAGATGTGTTGGGACCTCAGGTGGGTGTACCTGCATATTTGATGCGTCCCTTTACAAACCGCCCCCCCCTCCCCACCTCCCCACCTCCCACCTCCCCGGTACCACCCTCCACCTCTCCCCCCCCACCTCCCCACCTCCCACCTCCCCGGTACCACCCTCCACCTCTCCCCCTCCCACCTCCACCTCTCCCACCTCCCCAGCACCACCTCCTCCTCTCCCGTTCCATGAACCAGAAAGTGAAATTTGCGAACCCTTTGTTAGGAAAGATCAAGGGCGCAGGAGAGCGCAGGAGAGAGGGCCTGAAAGCAGGCCCCTCTGCTCACATGTCCCGCGGTGTACTTTCCATTGTTGATCTAACCCATTACAGGATTAGGGCGCTTACGCACATTCACACATTAAAAAAAAGGGCTTTATTTTTGGAGCAGGGGGGTGGGAGGGGTTTCAGTCACGGTTGTTCTTAAAATCCACATGCGTAACCCCCCCCCCCCCCCCCCCCCTCCACCACCACCCCACCCCACCTCACCTCACCTGTTTTGCTTTGAAATGAGGGAAGCCTGAAGTAGTGGTTGGAGGTAGGCCAGTGGCTGACCTGTGAGGATCCAAAGGTATAACAAACACATTCACCTGGACACAGAGAGAAAAGAGACAAACACACCCACCTGGACACAGGTGAGCACAGAGACACAACAAACACACATCACCTGGACACAGGTGAGCACAGAAACACAACAGACACACACCTCCTGGATACAGGTGAGCACAGAGACAAAACAAACACACATTGCCTGGACAAAACAAATACACACCTTCTAGACACAGGGAGCACAGAGACAAACACACACTGCCTCCACACAGGTGAGTACACAGACACAACAAACACACACAGTCTGGACACAGGTGAGCAAAGAAACACAACAAACACACACAGTCTAGACACAGGTGAGCACAGAGACAAAACAAACACACGTTGCCTGGACAAAACAAATGCACACCTTCTAGACACAGGGAGCACAGAGACAAACACGCACTGCCTCCACACAAGTGAGTACACAGAAACACAACAAACACACACAGTCTGGACACAGGGGAGCACAGAAACACAACAAACACACACAGTCTGGACACAGGGGAACACAGAGACACAACAAACACACACAGTCTGGACACAGGTGAGCACAGAGACACAACAAACACACACAGTCTGGACACAGGGGAACACAGAGACACAACATACACACACAGTCTGGACACAGGGGAACACAGAGACACAACAAACACACACCGTCTGGACACAGGTGAGCACAGAAACACAACAAACACACACAGTCTGGACACAGGGGAACACAGAGACACAACAAACACACACAGTCTGGACACAGGGGAACACAGAGACACAACAAACACACACCGTCTGGACACAGGTGAGCACAGAAACACAACAAACACACACCGTCTGGACACAGGTGAGCACAGAAACACAACAAACACACACAGTCTGGACACAGGGGGACACTGAAACACAACAAACACACACCGTCTGGACACAGGGGAACACGGAGACACAACAACAAACACGGGCAATGTTCAACTCTGACACAAACAGGGAGGCTGGGGGGGGGGGTTGAACATTAACCTACCAATTATTACGTAACCTGGGATTGGGATAAGGTTTTATAATTGAGGGAGGGAGGGAGGGAGTGAGAGAGGGAGAGAGTGAAAGGGAGAGAGAGAGAGAGAGGGAGAGAGAGAGAGAGTGAGAGGGAGAGAGATTTACGTTTGATTGCTCACACCTTCATATGCGTACTGTATTTGGTTCATTCAGTCAACAGGTCTGCTGTCACTCATCCCAGCCTTACAGTACATGAGCAGCTGCTTCTTTATTTTCTTTTATTGTGCCTTTTGTATTTTATTTTTTCCTTTTTTTCAGACGGGGGGGGGAAGCGGAGAGGGTGAAAGACAGAGAATCAGGATCACAGCACGGACGGTGCCATGGTGGGGCAATCGAACCCACAGCCACACAAGGGGCTCCGAATCATCCACACCTATTTCCAGGCCCTCCAGCCCTCATCCAATGAACGCAGGCCATACCATAATACCCCACGGCAACCTAAAATGGAGGTTCTGAACTTTTAACTCAGAACATCATCATCTTTTTTTTCGTTTCATTTCTGTTCCTGGATCACCTTTTTGTGGGTGATTAGTAACCTGTTCGGCTGGGAACCCAGAGGGAGGGGTAAAGCATCACAGTAAAGCTGATTGTCCTCTCTAGTGATGTAGACTCTCCCCCCCCCCCCCCCCCCCCCGCCCCCAAAGCTGATTGTCCTCTCTAGTGATGTTGACTCCCGCCCCCCCTCACACACCCCCCCCCCCCCCCCCCCCCCCCACCACCCCCCCCGCAGGTAAACAAGCATTATCTCAAATGAGGGCAGACAGACTGATAGCGCTGAAAACTCAGCAAACATGTAATTTCTGACTGGAAGGAGCGTTTACCGCACCCCTGCTGGCATGCGCCATGTAATTACCCCTGGGGGGGGGGCGGGGGGGGGGGGGGGGGGGGTGTGTTTCTGTGTTCTCAAGTTCGAGGTCCTGTGAGAGAAACGATGGACCAGACAGCCCAAAATCTTGTCAGCTAGCCTTACATGCATACATAACGATAGTTTAACCAATGCTTTTATGCACAACACAATTTTTAAGTTTTTTTTTTATTTTTTAAACATCATATCCATATATACTGAAGTGATTTGGGGGTAAAGCACCTTGGCTCAAGGGCACAACAGCAGCATCCCACCTGGGGGGGGGGGGGGGGGGGATCACAGCAGACAGACTTCAGGTGAAAGCCCGGTTCAGTTCCTCGCACGCTGCACTGCACTGCCGCTTGTCGGAGACGAGACACACCTCGTTGCGCGGCGGTGCCGCCGTGAGATCTCCCGCTTTGTGATTGGACCACAGCAGATATCCCGCATTGTGATTGGATCAGAGGAGATCTCCCGCTTTGTGATCGGACCACAGCAGATATCCCGCATTGTGATTGGATCAGAGGAGATCTCCCGCTTTGTGATTGGACCACAGCAGATATCCCGCATTGTGATTGGATCAGAGGAGATCTCCCGCTTTGTGATTGGACCACAGCAGATATCCCGCATTGTGATTGGATCAGAGGAGATCTCCCGCTTTGTGATTGGACCACAGCAGATATCCCGCATTGTGATTGGATCAGAGGAGATCTCCCGCTTTGTGATCGGACCACAGCAGATATCCCGCATTGTGATTGGATCAGAGGAGATCTCCCGCTTTGTGATTGGACCACAGCAGATATCCCGCATTGTGATTGGATCAGAGGAGATCTCCCGCTTTGTGATTGGACCACAGCAGATATCCCGCATTGTGATTGGATCAGAGGAGATCTCCCGCTTTGTGATTGGACCACAGCAGATATCCCGCATTGTGATTGGATCAGAGGAGATCTCCCGCTTTGTGATTGGACCACAGCAGATATCCCGCATTGTGATTGGATCAGAGGAGATCTCCCGCTTTGTGATTGGACCACAGCAGGTCTCCCGCTTTGTCATTGGACCACAGCAGATATCCCGCATTGTGATTGGACCACAGCAAGTCCCCCGCTTTGTCATTGGACCACAGCAGATATCCCGCATTGTGATTGGACCACAGCAAGTCCCCCGCTTTGTCATTGGACCACAGCAGATATCCTGCATTGTGATTGGACCGCAGCAAACAGGGCGGGGGGGGGGGGGGGGGGGGGGGGGATGCGTGAGTCTGGGGCACCATCCTGAAAAGGTGCCCTATGAAAAATCACAGTTCACAGATTGCCTAAATCGCTGTGTTCTGTGTAAAGACTCGGACGACGTTCTGCAACAACACAGAGATATGTCTGCTCCGGGGTGTTCTGCGGAGCAAACACTGCTTTACCCAGAAGCCCCGAGTGACCACACACAGTTGCCCAATCAGCATCCATCACAACACAGCTGCACACGCAAAAAAGAAACTTCCATTCAATGCCTCTCCTTCTCTATTCAGAAAACGTTTGTCGGTGGGTATTCAGTCAGCATACGTCCTTAACTTTGACTTCAACAATTAAAAGCAAGAATTACGTTTTTTCTTCTTCTTCTTCTTCTTCTTCTTCAGAAATGCAGTTTAGCAAGTTCTGTGAAGGCTGCAGCTGACTCGCCAGGCCAGCTCATTTTGTGAAGTGAAAGTGCAGGCGCTGGAGTTTACGTGCGAGTCAGAGTTTCGGGACGAATGTTGATTGAATGCGGGCCAAAGTGGCCGCTCTGTAAACCGTGTCTGTGAAAGCCGCGGCCCTGACGGCGCAGGGAGGGATCCGAGGTCTGACCATTAGTCACGGTTCAAATGACAACCGATTACTTCCTGCCAGAGCCGCCAATTCGCCCAGCGCGGCGATGAGCGGCTAGCGTGTGACCCTACGGTACTGCTGACATTTACACTCCACCATGCAGCAAAAGCGCTTATTCAGAGTGACTTACCACACACACGCACACTCACACACACGCACACTCACACACACGCGCACACATACACACACACTCAGACACACGTGCTCACACACACGCGCACACGCACTCACACACACACTATCACACACACGTGCTCACACACACTCTCACACACACGTGCTCACACGCACACTCACACACACGCGCACACACACACACACACACTCACACACACGCTCTCACACACACGTGCTCACACACACGCGCACACACACTCTCACACACACGTGCTCACACGCATGCGCACACACACGCACACTCACACACACACGCACACATACACACACACACTCACACACACGCGCACACACACACACGCACACTCACACGCACGCGCACACACACACGCACACTCACACACACGCGCACACACACTCACACACACACGTGCTCACACACACGTGCACACACACACTCTCACACGCACACATGCTCACACGCACACTCACACGCATGCGCACACACACACACTCAGACACACGCGCACACTCACACGCATGCGCACACATACACACACACTCAGACACATGTGCACACACACGCGCACACACGCTCACACACACACTCTCACACACACGTGCTCACACACACTCTCACACACGTACACACACATGCATGCACAGTATATATATATATATATATATACTGTATCCATATAGATTTTTTTTCATAAAATGAAGATACACAGCTGGATATTTTATTGCACTAATTCAAGTCCTTTTCTCAGTGTTATAACAGCAGTGCCCCACCTGACACTGGACGAGTCCAGTTCTGATAGACTACACTGGTGCCCAGGTCCCAGGGTCAATGACTGAGTCCCTGTAAATAAATTAATGCTCCATCAAACCAGAATTTAAAGTGTGTAATTATTATCTGTTGGCTTAGAGAATGCATCTATCCAGGAGAACTAATTGCTGAACAGAACATAATTTCTTCTGAAGTTGGATTCAGGCAGTTAAGACTAAGGCTTGGATTCAATACAATTTTGTCTTTAAATTTGACCAACAAACAGCTGCAAGACTTAATTTCTTCAGAAACATTGTTGGGCCATGTTCAGGCATCACCAAATGTTATCATGTCAGACCGTGTTGGAGAAGATAAAAAAACACCACTTGGATCAAACTGTCAGCCAGTATTTATGGATAAGTGTTGATTAAAAACAGGCTGGAACTCAGGGGTCAAAGGCACAGCAGCATTTCCTGACCTTGGACTTGAACCTGCAACCTATGGTGGCGAGAAGCACATTTGCGCACACGGGGAAAAGGCTACAGGTCAGAGCAAGGGGTGGGGGCGCTGGTGCATGCTGATAAAATTTGCGTCCCAACCTGTTCTTTCGTGGACATTAGCCATTTGCTCGCCTCCTGTCAGCACATTCCAGTAAAAGCATCCTGGCTTGAACTTCCTTTTAACCAGAAAACCAACAGCAGGGACAAAGTCTGGAGAGGGTTATGATGTGTTTTAACAAAAACAACAACAACAAAAAAAGCTCTGCTTTGACCAGAAAACCAACAGCAGGGACAGGGTCTGGGGAGGGTTATGCAACGTTTTAACAACAGAAAACAACAACCTAAAAAAAAAAAAGCTCTGCTCCTTTCCTCTAAGTCCCGGGACCCTTTTGACCTGTGCATTCCAAAGTCAGCACAGGCTCCGGTAACTCTGACACGACTTCCACAGAGCTAATTCCAGGTGGGGGGGGGGGACCTGCGGGACGGAGGTGGGGGGGGGGGGGGGGGGGGGGGGGTGTCGTCACGGCCGCAGCCGGTTGTGGGTAATTACGGAAAGCCCGGGAAATGAAGGGGGGCACGACAGTGAAAAACAAAAGTATTAGCGGAGGAATGAGGAGCACGTCTGCGTTATTAATAGCGTGCGGTGCTACGGTGACGTGTGTGTGTGTGTGTGTGTGTGTGTGTGTGTCTGAGCAGCAGGTGCCCGGCAGTATCATTCACTCAGTCACTCACCCTCTCTATCCAAATCTCTCTCTCTCTCTGTCAGTGTCTGTCTGTCTCTCTCTCACTCTCTCTCCCTCTCTATCTGTATCTCTCTTTGTCAATGTCTGTTTCTCTGTCTCTTTCTCTCTCTCTCTCTCCCCTCTCTCTCTCTCCCTCCCTCTCCCTCTCTATCTGTATCTCTCTCTGTCAATGTATGTTTCTCTGTCTCTCTCTCTCTCTCCTCCCTCCCTCTCCTCCCTCTCTCTCTCTCTCTCTCTGTATCCTCTCTGTCAATGTATGTTGTCTCTGTCTCTCTCCTCTCTCTCTCTCTCTCTCTCTCCTCCCTCTCTCTCTCTCTCTCTCTCCCTCTCCTCTCTCCTCCCTCTCCTCTCTCTCGCTGTCACAAACAGCCGTGACGGAGGGCTGACCGCTGCGTGTTTCTCTCAGGAGAGGTTTTGGGCGTGCGTCACGCCGCTGTTTTCCTCCGAGCGCGGAGCGGTGGAACCACAGCGTCTCGCTCCGGCCACCAATCAGGGCCTGATCTGCGCCCCGCAGTCAGCTGCTGATCCTGAGGGGAAAAACCTGCTGGACTCAATCAAAACTGCAGAGTCAACTTAAGGGAACAGAGCTCGGAAAAAAAAGGGCTGTTTTCATTTGACTTGCTAGTTGTTGAATCTAGGGGTTACTCTGTTGTTCTGTGGTACCAGACCTGAGATCTATTTAGCACTTCGCTTTGGCGAAACACAGTTCAGTTTCTCAAAGAGGGGGATTGTGGGAAACCATACAGGAATTGTACAGCATCTTAAACCTAAAATATAATCAAGACATATAGGGGGGGGAAGAGCTTTCTTCAGAATGTACTGCATGGAAACATGGGGCGGCAGTGTAACATAG
>CM045898.1:46046018-46061018 GCA_025169545.1 Anguilla japonica
GGCACAGGGGGTGACAGGTAAAGCACTGGGACAGAGAGTGTCAGGTAAAGGACTGGCACAGGGAGTGACAGGTAAAGCACTGGGACAGGTAAAGCAGTATCCAGTATTGAGACAGAGAAGTGTTTCCCAGGTTCAACAGGCCATACTCTCCGTTTACAGCTGTCAGCTGTGGAACCAGGAACAAAACGTAAAAAATAAATGTATTGTTCTTAAGTATTAAATTATGACAGAGCTATCTGCAGTTAAAATTACATCAGATTAAATTTACACTGACATGTACACTTACTGAAAGATTTTGCAGTATTTAACAATGAAATACTTTATATATTTTCTTTTTAATGCACAGACATGTACATTTTTAAATGCACAATGTTACTATTGTTAGCTGGCTTGCAGGTTCATTGTTGACACAAAAAATCCCCAAATTTCAGAAACTTTAACCCAAAAATAAGTTTCAGGGCATCCTCCTCAAAACAGACCACTCAGATCCCTCAGTGCTGGGTTCATGCGGCTGATAAAAATGGAAAGATTTTCAAAGATTGTTAAAAAGAAATAAATCAATCAATCAATCAATAAAACTCAGCCCACAAACCCCTAATTCCAGCTCAGGTCTCCCCCTGCCTCCCGAAGGTAACTGCAGTGGCAGTAATGCCGTGAGCTTTAGGACCCTGGGGGAGAGGTTGGAACGGTCCGTCCTGAGTGCGGTCCCGCGGCGGTGACTGGCTGCCAGACTGCGTTTCCCAGAGTGCCGCTCTTTTGCCCTTCTCCAGCCGTTTCAGGGCCTCTCCTGAGCTCTGCTGTCCGTGGTCCTGAACTGCAACTCCCGCGCAACCCCGGCCGGGTCCAGCGCCGCTTCTCCCCGCGTAGCCGCGCGGCTTCCTGTCCGTCCTTCCTGAGGGGGGTGGTGGGTGGGGGGGGGGGGGGGGGGGGGGGGGGGGGGGGTTTCGCTGTCCGGGTGACGGGCATGGCTGTCATCATGCCGACAGATTCGGCTCGGTACCGCCACGGCGGACGGAGCGCTGCCATGTTACAGACCACTTCTGAAAAACGGGAACACCGCTGCAAATTAGCGCCTCAGGGTGAAAGCGTTCCCCTCTCAGGCCGGGGCACATGCCAGGGCTAATCACACAGCAGACAAACACTGTCATTAGCCTCCGCTAGCTACCCTTAGATTACCATTACCATTCACCAGACTGTGCATGAGAAGTGCAAATGAGTGTGTGTATTAATGTGCGCATGAATCTATGTGTGTGTGTGTGTGTGTGTTTGTGTGTGCATTTCAAAGAGTGTCATTGTGTGCGCATACGTGTGAGAGCATGCGCGTGCAAGCGTGCATGTGCATTGGCATGTGTGCACACGTGAGAGTGTGTGAGTGTGTGTGTGTGAGAGAGCATGTGCGTGTGTGTGTGTGTGCATGAGATGTGTGTGTGTGGTGGCTCCTATATCATGTTTCCTTCACATTTTACCCCCCCCCCCCTTCCCTCTAAGTAATCAAACTGCATGTACATATTTACACAGACTTCCCAAACCTCCCCTCCCTCCTCCCCCTCCCATGCCCAGACCAGCACCGCCCCCCCCCCCCCCCCCCCCCCGCAGAATGGCTGATTTGGTCACAGTTTAACTCCCCTCCGATAAAGCTGGCCAAAAGGGTCCTGATAAGATGTGCAATCTAAACACAGACGGGGAGCGATGACACTCAAAAGGCCGTTCTGAAAACAGCGCTGGCCTGAGAAGCCAGGCACAGGCCCATTCACACTGGTCGCTCCGAGCCCTCCCATTGGCTGGCGGGAGTCCGTTTTCCCATCATATGCAAATCTGGCCAATCGGCTCCTATCGATCGGTACCCTTTAAAGAAGTAGGACACGCTAATACTCTCAATTTAGCTTTTCTCATTCAAACAGCTGATAACAACTGCAAACATCAGGGCATCGGTTGGCTGGTGGGAAAATGAGCATTCAGTGGTGACCTGGAATGAGGGCTTAAATGACATTAATGGCAGAGAACCGAAGCACTGAGAAATGTCAAAAACATGAATTAAATTTTATATTCAAACACTAAGAGGAATCGTTTTATTGAACCGATGGCAGGCTTGACTGAACATGGGCACAAAATTGTCTGCTGCAATGCTAATCAGCCCTAGCATAGAGTATCGTTTATGTCAAACCGTGATAAGCTTCAGCAATGTTATGCAATCGAAACAGACTAAAACAAACCCCCCGCCCAAAAGAAAGAGGAGAGTGAAAGAGAGAGAGAGAGAGAGAGAGAGAGAGAGAGAGAGACAGACAGACAGAGACAGAGAGAGAGCATAAAAACAAAAACAGCAATAAAGAAACTTGGATAAGCGACAGCTGGATGAAAAGAGGGCCACATGCCGCTCTGCCGCCTCCCCGCTACTTTCCAGGAGACGGTCCGGTCGATAGGCCAGGGTGCCACCGATGCAGCCGGGGCCGGCCCAGTTTCCATGGCAATGATTAACCGAAATACGGGGAACTCGGCCAAGAGGGTCTCACGAGAGAGAGAGAGGCGGGATGGGCACAGACCGCCCAAACCCGCGTCCCCCGGCGTGCTCCCGTTCCTGGAGAATTCCCCGCGTCAGACACTAAACTCCGCAGCCCATTGGCCAATTACGGAGGTGGATAAAATTTGACCCCCCCCCCCCCCCCCCAGCCCCCAAACTGTTTTTGGAATTATGAAAGGTGATTACGGAAGAGTAGCAGTAACAGCTTCATCCTGTTTCCCAAAATAAATTTTCAGTTCCTAGAAGTCCAAAGACCAACGCTATTGGACAAAACAGTGAAAAGCTGCTGACCTATGTGGTAAGCTTTAAAAAAAAAAAAACACGCACTTTTAAAAAGTGGGACACCTGCCTCGCGCAGGAGCCACCTGAGCCGACAAATATCTCGATAAAAGAAAAGTGAACACTTCATCAGAATTTCTGGCGGCGCTGAACTTTGTTCGGCTTAGAGCAGGGACTAACTATCTGCATCAAAATCGTTTTTGTTCAATTTGTACACACAGAAATGGTACAGGATGTTTCAAAGTGGAGAGGATGGTGTCGCTTGCTGCACGCAGCTCAGCGATCACTCTCAGTGGACCAGGGATCACCTAGCATCCTCTAATACAGAGCATGCTTTGCTGTCTTTGTAATTAAAGCCTCGGTTATTATGCGGGACTGGAGTGGAAGGTTCCAGGTGTTTTTAAAAAGCCGGTGAGAGAACCTCCACCTGTACTTAAATCGAATTAATTCCACACGTCTCTTCTTTCTTTAACACCGGCAGGTCCCGTGTCATTCAGCGGCGGTGCTGTAATGAAAACCCGAGATGTGCGTCTCGGGGCCACAGCCTCGGCCTTGAAACGTGAAAGAATATAACCGCAAGCAGCAATCACGGGGTCCAACCGCTCAATATGTGCAAATATTTGGAGCTCTGTAGTGCCATCACGTGCTTTGATTGGGCGATGCTGGAGGTTCTTGATTCTTGATGTGGACGATGTCTGTTAGATTGATTATGCCAAATCATTTCATGGATTGCAGTCATTTATGTGAAAAGACCCAAGCTCTCATGCAAGTAAACGCACTCGTTATCTGGGCCATCTTTCAGTGTGAAAACTTTCTCTGAGTACTTTCTCAAATGAGGTACCACACACCTATTATCCCAGTGCCTCAAAACCTGCTGATCATTTCCAGCAAATAACCCGTCAACTTATAACCAGCTGCTTGGAGAAATATTCAAATTCAAATTAAAAAAGAGCTTTTCTGACATTCCATATAAAGCATTGTGCTGCCATGCATATGCAATGGAACCAAAGCATTTAATAATAATTTCTGAAGAATAAAAGAATATGAATGAAAGTGTGTAGCCAATAGTTCTTAATGCACACAACACACAGTTCACATCTTAGTAATCCAATTAATTTTCGGTCACTATCTGTTGTCCAGCTGGTTTATTCAGAGTGTCTTACAGTAGATCCATTCAGCTAAGGTGGATGTTTCACAGCAGTACTTTCTAATAAAACCTCTCTTCAAATGTAGCTGCTTGCAGCAGCCACAAAAAAAATGTCAGTTTAAAATATATAATTGAGTCTCAATCCATTCCGTCCCAGTTCAATGGACTACAGTGCCACACGGGGAAGGGTGAGGAACCTCCCAGAATGCCGTGCAGAAACCGCAGCGTTCATTAAGTGCCAGGCGAAGGAAAACCCTGAACCATCCGAGGCTAGGCCTGGGAACCTCGCGCCGGGACGCGCACATGTAACAAAACACGCCGAACCTCTTTCTGTTTGAGAAGTTCAAACAGAGCCGGGATTCAGAGAAAAGGGCTGCTGGGCACTCGGCCTTGGGAAGATAACGCTGTTTGATCATGTAGACCGGCGGGGGGTGGAGGTTCAGAGCCCAAACCAAGAGGGGTTTGGCATGGGAGACTGGAGATTTGAGGGTGGGGTGTGGGGGGGGGGGGGGGGGTTTGCCATGGGGTTATGTGGGATAATGGTAAATGGTAAATGGACTGCATTTATATAGCGCTTTTATCCAAAGCGCTTTACAATTGATGCCTCTCATTCACCCACTCACACACGCACTCACACACCAACGGTGAAAGGCTGCCATGCAAGGTACCAATCGTTGGGAGCAATTAGGGGTTACATTACATTACATTACAGGCATTTGGCAGACGCTCTTATCCAGAGCGACGTACAACAAAGTGTATAATCATAACCAGGAACAAGAAAAATTATACAGAAAAAATCTGCACGCCCGGCTTACTGCTGCGATGTTCTTGGAGAGGGACAACCTGTTGTCCATCACCACTCCGAGATTCTTGGCACAGGGTGATGTCACTAAGGTGTCCCCGAGGGAAATGGAAAAATCGAGGAGGGGAGAGGTTAGAGCAGGAATAAAGATTAGCTCCGTCTTTCCCGGGTTGAGCTTCAGGTAGTGATTGTCCATCCAGCTCTGGATGTCCCTCAGGCAAGCGGAGATGCGGGCAGGGACCAGGAGAGAAAGACTTGTGTGTCGTCGGCATAACAGTGATAGGACAAGCCATGGGCAGAGATTACAGGGCCAAGGGATCTGGTGTATAAGGAGAAGAGAATGGGACCGAGGACTGAGCCCTGGGGAACTCCGGTGGTGAGGGGACGGGGCGGCGATACTTTACCCGCCCAGGCAACCTGGAAGGAACGGTCGGAGAGGTAAGACTCAATCCAGTCAAGGACTGTGCCGCAGATCCCTGTTGCTGCCAGGGAGGACAGGAGGATGGAGTGCTCCACAGTGTTGAATGCAGCGGAGAGGTCTAGAAGAATCAGGACAGAGGAGAGGGAGGCTGCTCGTGCGGCATGGAGTGACTCACTGACCGAGAGGAGTGCAGTCTCTGTCAAGTGGCCAGGCCTGAAGCCAGACTGGTGGGGGTCAAGCAGGTTATTCTGAGAGAAGAAAGCAGAGAGTTGGTTAGATGCAGCACGTTCAAGTATTTTGGGAGGAGAGATACCGGGCGGTAGTTCTGGAGTTAGGTGTCTTGCTCAGGGACACTTCGACACTCCCAGGGCGGGGGATCGAACCGGCAACCCTCCGACTGCCAGTCAACTACTCTTACCTCCTGAGCTATGTCACCCCCATAATGGTAAAACTATAACATCACCAAATTAGACCAGCCATACATAATACTGATTATTGACTCTTGTTGGTGTATGTGTGCGTGTATGCATCTGTGTGTGTAAGTATGCATGCATGTGAGCATGTATCTGTGCTTGTGTGTGTGTGTGTGTGTACATGCATTTATGTGTTTGTTGGTGTATGTGTGTGTGCATGTATTTATGTGTGTGCGTATGCGTGCTTGCGTGTGTCTGTGTGTGTACACATGCATGTGTGTGTGTACATGTGTCTGTGTATGCATGTTATCTGACATCATCAAGGCCTTGCATGCGCACACACATACAACACTGACAAGCATGCCCACACACAGACATACATAATACTCTATGGTTTCCTTTTAAATTAAGCATTTTAGCTTAAACAAAAGGATACAGACTGACCTACTTGCAGAATCTAAAGGCCCAGGATGCTCTAAGTGACCTGCTCTGTGATCAGATGGAACTCTTTTACATGCGATTAGGGAACTACACACACACACACACACACGTGCATGCATGAATACATACACACACACACACACACACACACACTCACACGCAAAGACACACACATGCAGATGCACTCACCTGGGGATGGTTTCAGGTGAGGTAATCTGCTGTACCCAAGAAACAAAACAGTCCCCGCTCGTACCAGGTGGAGAGAACGTCCTCAGGTGACTGTGCACACGACCGGCTCTATTTTCATCTGAAATATCAAACAGACGTGTGTCAGCCATGACCGTCTGGGAGAGGACACCCAGGGAACCTGGTTTGGCTTTGTTAGAGGAGCGGTGACAGTGATATGCTGCCATCCACGCACGTGTGTGTGTGTGTGTGTGTGTGTGTGTGTATGCATGCATGCATGCACGTGTGTGTGTGTGTGTATGCATGCATGCATGCACATTGTGTGTGTGTGTGTATGCATGCATGCACATGTGCGTGTGCGTGTGTGTGTGTATGTATGCATGCACGTGGGTGTGCGTGTGTGCATGCATGTATGCACATGTGTGTGTGTGTGTGTGTGTGTATGCATGCATGCAGGCACGTGTGTGTGTGTGTGTGTGTGTGTGTGTGCATGCATGCACATGTGTGTGTGTGTGTGTGTGTGTGTATGCATGCAGGTGTATGTGTGTATGCACATGTGTGTGTGCATCCATTTATGTGTATGCTTGTATGCACATGTGTGTGTATGATTGCATGTATGTGTATGTGTGTATGCTTGTGTGTGTGCGCGTAGGTGTGTGTGTTTGTTTTTTGTGTGCGTATGTGTATTAAACTCAGCTTCTGTTTAAAATGGCAAGTATGTACACTAGCATTCATACTCTTGGCTACTTGTCATTACCTTTAAAAATCAAAATTGGGGAGACTGCGTGGCACCATTGGAAGGGTGTCTGACGACTCCCAGTCCTATAAGAACCCGACCTTTTGAGTAAAGCACTTAACCTGAACTGAATTATTAACCTGACCTGAATATCCAGCTGAATTACCGGATCGTATGTCACAGCAGGCTGCAAGTCTATCTGGATAAGAGCTTGGGGTGTACGCCCAAAACGTGTGCCTTCGCCAGCTTTTCATGCTCATTTCCGCCCTTAATTATTTAATTGATCCGATCGTTAATTTGAGCAGACGTTTCTGATGAGACGGTGAGCCGCAGCTGTGGACTGCGCCCGTACGCTCGGTGAAAAGGTTTTATTGTGGTCTGATAGAACGGCGCTGATGTGTAACGGCGGGCTGGAAAGGGCCCAGCTCACACACCTGGGGCCTCGCGGGCCCGGTGATGTGCGTGCCTGCCTCAGCCTGGGCAGGTGTTCCATTTCTCCTCAGCGCTAATACTCAGGAGAGCCTCTCAAAAGACCTCTTTGTGCATCTATCCGGGAATTATTGCGAAAAATGTTTTTTGTTCTCTCTCTCTCTCTCTCTCTCTCTCTCTCTCTCTCTTTTCCCTTTCTCTCCCTCTCTCCTTCCCTCTCCCTCTTTTTCTCCCTCTCTCTTTCCCTCTCTCCCTCTCCCTCGCCCTCTCTCTCCCTCTCGGTCCACATCAATACTCTCTTTGGTCGCATATTGTGTAAATATTTTTCCTCGAACGAGCGTCCAGCTCACTGGAAATAACACGTCCCTTTTCCGCGGACCGTCCCTGTTTTCTGTTTTCTTTGCGGAGTCGGAGACCGGCGCGGCGTGAGGCCGTCCCTCCGCGGGCGAGGTCGACATTCCGGGGGAAGCGCAGTTTTGCATTTTATCGACACGGAGGAGTCGAGCGGATTGTTATTTTTCGTTCGCTTGGCAGAGAGAGTGACCTTCATCTGGGGCAGCAAACACGCTGTCCATTCTCTGGACACATCTGGACACGTTCGCTGAGCCAGTACCTGTTATTTTTATTTTTTTACTTAACCTTTATTTAACCCGGAAAGGCCCCACTGAGATCGAAATCTGTTTTGCAAGAAGGGCCCGGCATAAAATGTTACCCAAAGTTACCCAACAAAGCATTGAATGGGGAATGAGACAGCACTGCGACAGCAATGAAAGAGCCGAGCGGAGGTTAAAAGCAGGAGCATATTTCAGTCACAGAACTGAGCATCACATTCCCAGAACAGAGGTGATAACTGAGCATCACATCCCCAGAGCATCACATCCCCTGAGAGGAGGTGATAACTGAGCATCACATCCCCTGAGAGGAGGTGATAACTGAGCATCACATCCCCTGAGAGGAGGTGATAACTGAGTATCACATCCCCAGAGAATCACATCCCCTGAGAGGAGGTGATAACTGAACATCACATCCCCTGAGAGGAGGTGATAACTGAGTATCACATCCCCAGAGAATCACATCCCTTGAGAGGAGGTGATAACTGAGTATCACATCCCCAGAGAATCACATCCCCTGAGAGGAGGTGATAACTGAGTATCACATCCCCAGAGAATCACATCCCCTGAGAGGAGGTGATAACTGAGTATCACATCCCCAGAGAATCACATCCCTTGAGAGGAGGTGATAACTGAGTATCACATCCCCAGAGAATCACATCCCCTGAGAGGAGGTGGTAACTGAGCATCACATCCCCTGAGAGGAGGTGATAACTGAGCATCACATCCCCTGAGAGGAGGTGGTAACTGCCATGAATGACCTTGTGAGCAATCCCACCAGCAGCCCGCAGCGTTTAGCTAATGGCCAAAATTAAAATTAGGGGATCTGCCTTGAAAACAAATTTTCCTGCAAATTTCAACAGCAGCAATTAAAATGCCATACAGAGAACTCACGAACGCTATAAAAAAAAGTGAATCCCATTGAAGTGCAATTGCACAATACTTACTGCATGAATAATGGATGAAATCTGAGAGCGTTTCCCGTAAGGCAGGTGATGTGACTCTGCTTCTGCTCCACGGGAGGTTCTGCTGAGCGATCGCAGGTGGAGGAACTTTCACTGGACGCGCGGATCTGCTGTGGCACTCCTAACCACAGCCGCTACACCGCGCCGTGCCAGCGATGAACCGTCTTCACAACCACGAGTAGAACCCTGCTAGAACCCAGACTAGGTTCCTCTGGAAGAACCCCCCCCCCCCCCACACACACACCAACCACCACAGTCAGTTTGTTTTTCTTGACCGTTATCCTTCTCACCGAGGAGTTTTTTTTGTTTTTTTTTTAAACCCAGCCTGACGTTGCCGCATGTGGAAGTTTCCACATGTGTGTGATCGTTCATGTTACATTACAGGCATGCAGCAGATGCTGTTATCCAGAGTGACTTACACAAATTTTTAGCATTTTTAACATTCCATTTATACAGCTGGATATATACCGAAGCAGCTTAGGTTAAGCACCTTGCTCAAGGGTACAGTGGCTGTGCCCCCATCTGGGAATCAAACCTGCAACCTACGAGTTACAAGCCCAGCTCCCTAACAACTGTACTACACTGCCTCCCACTCTATGCTTCATTTCCCTCAAGTTCAGGCCCAGTTGCACTATTGTCCTGGGGTGTCTGTGTGACAGTGTCTGCGTCCGTGTGCCAATAAAGTTGAGCAGTTTGAATGGAAGGCAGCGCACACGTCAACGTGGATGGTGGAACCAGCAGAGCTCATTAATAATGAAGCGGTTGTCACGGAGAACGAGTTGAGCCGTTTCAGGCTGTGGTCTGTCAGCTCCTTCGATCAAAACAGCCACATGAAAAGAACTTCTCACTTCGGTTTATAAAAAAAAAAAGGATCAAAGATATTCCCTTTTTTCTGCCAGATTTTACGGTTTCATCACCAATTCACTGACAGCCATCTGTGAGCCACACAGAGGCAGACAGTGCTGGGAAGATCAGAATTCAAATCAATATCATGTCATGGCATCCTGTTCATATGGAAATATTAAAATGGACGGGAGGGGCGGGGGGGGGGGAGGGGGGATCATACAATCTTTTTTCTTTCTTTTTTTTTTGCTACTTCTTAAACAAAACTGACAAATAAACCAGGACTTCACAGGCCAGAAGAGAAAGAATTCAGGCTGGAGGTTAGCACTCCTGTTAAAGAGGAGGTCACATAGAAATCCACATAGCCAAAAAAGTCAGCCAGCTAGCTACATTACATTCATTTAGATCCTCTTATTGGGCCTCATTCATGAAACATGTACGATCACATTTAATTGTAAACTGTTTCCAAGAACATATTGGCATTACTCTTTTTTTTTTCTTATCTGTGGCTGTCTCCTTATGCAAATCACATGAACAGGATTGCGCATACACTTTACAAACAGCCAGCATTAATCATCTCATACACCCGGGATATACACAAAAACAAAGGTCTGCACGTGTCATGAATCTCATTTTTTCATAGGAACATTTTTAAGAACAAAAGTAAGAATAATTTAAGAAAGTTTGTTTTGAAGTGTGAATGAGGCCCATACTGAGAAACACACAATGTGGGAGAAAATAAGTGCATCCACCTGCGTTAAGAGAACAGCAGCACCAGACCTGGCCAACCACCTTCCCAACGACCTTCCCAGACCAGAGAGTGCGTGTGCAACAGCACTGACGCACAAAATCAAATCACCCACGCTCACCTTGAACTATAATACAAATCATGTATGCATACAGATAAATATGTATGTCAGGTTAGGCACACTCCTGCCATTGCCCTTGACCAAGGCACTGGCCTCAGAGCTGGAGCTGGTCCCCGGGCGCTGCACTGTGGCTGCCCACTGCTCCTACTGTAAGTACCAAGGATGGGTCAAATGCAGAGGACTAACTATAAATGTAGATAAAGCAAGAATATGTGTTTACAGTTGGGTAGCCTGCCAGTAAGGAAGGAATGTTTTCCAATTGAAAAGCAGGAATGTAAGCCATAGCTGCTTTTCACAAACAGGTGAGTCTCACCCTCCTAGTCACTTCCACCCCAGAACACAAAATTGGTCGAAAATACTGCAATCCCATTGTTCATGAATTCCTCACTCATTTTATTTAGTGCTTTAAAAAAATTATTCATTTCCAATTTGTTTTTTTTTTTTGTTGATTAGGCTACAATACTAGCCACACATGACTGATTCAATCTGTGAGTATGTAAGGAGAACATGGCAGTAATACAGAGGAAAGGCCAATGCTGTAAAGAAATTCAGAAATATAATATTTTCACAGGTCACGCTGCAGCAGTGTTCGATCATATTTAGCAGATCACTGCTTGTACTCATTTACATGCATGTGTGTTTGAGTGTGTGTGTGCGCAACTGTGTGAGCATGAATGTGTACTCACATGTGCATGTGTGTGCGTGATGGTGTGCGTTTGCGTGCGTTGATGTGTACATACCGTACGTGTGCATTTATATATGCAAGAGCACGCGTATGTACAAGTCTGTGTCTGTGTGTGTGCTCTTGTTGACAGCTGACAGTTCCAGAACATTAGTGCGCCAGTTTATTTTTCTCAGGACCGACATGCGGCCAATCAGCAAAGCCCATATGGCGATGAGGTCATCCTTCCACACCCACAGCTGCCCACCCAGGGACATTTACTGAGTTAGCCTCAAGGAACAGACCAGCAAGTCGACCAACCAAAAAAACAAATTGCATCGTTCTTTTTTTTTTTTTGTTTTTTTGTTTTTTTTGTGTGTGTTTCTTTTTCCCGTAGCCCGATCTGTGTTCTGAGGTTTTGTTTGTTTTCAAAGTTTCCTTTAATCTCTTTTCATCTGGCTTTATATCATTTTCTCTAAGTGGTCCCAAATGCTCCAGACATGTCTGCCAAGACGCGGTTCCAGTAAGACCGATACATACGAGGGCTGTTTTTTTGAAAATAAATGTCAATTATCTCCGTAGTGGTGTTCATAACTGTGAGCATCTACCACCGGCACAGTGAGTAATAGCTTTAACAAATGTGTCAAATGTTCTTATGAGCAGGAAGAAGAGTAACAGTCCTCCCAGGAAACAGGCAATAGGACGTCTACAGCGCAGTACCCTGTCCCTCTTTTCTGTCAGGCTTATGAACTGAATTCACACACCTTTCCAAACGGAGAACATAAGAGCCCTGTCCTTAATCTCAAACAGAGACAGACAGACAGACAGACTAGCAGACAGACAGACAGACGTATGGAAAGACAGACAGAGAGACAGGCGGTCGAACAGACAGACAGAGACAAACAGACAGAGTCAGACAGACGGGTGGACAGACAGACAGACAGACAGACAGAGTCAGACAGACGGAGGGGTGGACAGACAGACAGACAGACAGACAGAGTCAGACAGACAGATGGACAGGTGGACAGACAGACAGACAGACAGACAGACGTCTGGGCTTATCCAGGCCTCGAGCTGCAAGGCGTGACCGGTGTTTGTGTGAGAGAGCACAAACACGGCTACGGTGAGGCATGCTGGTTAAAGCCATTATCCCCTCACGGAGAGAGGGGCGCGCTTTGCAATTAGGCCACAGACCTGCAATCTCAAAGGGGCCTCCCCCAGGAGCACCCTCCCTGGGTCTCCGCAGCGCCTCCATTCAGCAACTCCACACGTCTCGGAGAACACGCCCGCGCCTCCTCCCTCCTGTCTGAATCATTGACTTCCGCCCCCTGCGGTAGGTTGTGGGGTCGAAGCCCAATCCACATTTCTCATCCTCGACCCCTGCTCTGGAAGCCTGGACCAGCACCCCACGCCCCATGGCTGTTTTCACTAGCCAGCGGCGTCTGTAAATGCCAAGGCCATCAGATATGCAGTATCACATCTGCATTAAGTCTCCCAGTGCTCTGTGCGTGTATATACATTTTTTTATCTGCATAAAATCTGCCCCATGCCCATCCCTGAGCCTTTAAATTTTAAGAAGGTGGTGGAAAAAACGACCCAACTAAATAGCACAACTAGCACCAACTTTTTAATGCCAGGGGATTTTTCAGAGCGGAGAAGAACAATGCCTGTTTTATGATGCAGCTTCACGTTGCTGCCCACAGCCAAATGCACTTACAGGGCTTTGATGGCTGCTGGATAAATCACTCTGCTGCTTTCGCTGTGTGTGTGTGTGTGTGTGTGAGTGAGTGAGTGTTTGTGCGTACATGCGTGTGTGTGCGCGCATGTGTGTTTGTGCGTGTGTGTGTGTGTGAGAGTGAGTGAGTGAGTGTGTTTTGTGCGTACATGTGTGTTTGTGCGTACATGTGCGCATATGTGTTTGTGTGTGTGTGTGTGTGTGAGAGAGTGAGTGTGTGTTTGTGCGTACATGCGTGTGTGTGTGCGCGCATATGTGTTTCTGCGTGTGTGTGTGTGTGTGTGAGAGTGAGTGAGTGAGTTTGTGCATACGTGTGTGTGTGCACGCATATGTGTTGTGTGTGTGTGTGCGCGCATATGTGTTTGTGTGTGTGTGTGTGAGAGAGTGAGTGTGTGTTTGTGCGTATATGCGTGTGTGTGTGCGCGCATATGTGTTTGTGTGTGTGTGAGAGTGAGTGAGTGAGTAAGTGTATGTGCATGCATGCGTGTTTGTGCGTACATGCGTGTGTGTGTGCAGGCATATGTATTTGTGTGTGTGAGAGTGAGTGAGTGAGTGTTTGTGCGTGCATGCGTGTGTGTGGTTTGTCTGCATGTATGTGGCCTGCACCATATTCAGCCCATTGTGGCTCTTGGTTGTAAGAGAAGAGAGAAGAGGTGCAGAGAGAGGAGAGGTGCAGAGAGGAGAGGTGCAGAGAGAGGGGGTGCAGAGAGGAGAGGTGCAGAGAGAGGAGAGGTGCAGAGGGAGGAGAGGTACAGAGAGGAGAGGTGCAGATAGAGGAGAGGTGCAGAGAGAGGGGGTGCAGAGAAGAGAGGTGCAGAGAGAGGAGAGGTACAGAGAGGAGAGGTGCAGAGAGAGGGGGTGCAGAGAGAGGAGAGGTGCAGAGAGAAGAGAAATGCAGAGAGGAGAGGTGCAGAGAGGAGAGGTGCAGAGAGAGGAGAGGTGCAGAGAGAGGGGGTGCAGAGAGGAGAGGTGCAGAGAGAGGAGAGGTGCAGAGAGAAGAGAGGTGCAGAGAGGAGAGGTGCAGAGAGAGGAGAGGTGCAGAGAGCAGAGGTGCAGAGAGAGGGGGTGCAGAGAGAGGGGAGGTGTAGAGAGGAGAGGTGCAGAGAGGAGAGGTGCAGAGAGGAGAGGTGCAGAGAGAGGGGGTGCAGAGAGAGGAGAGGTGCAGAGAGAAGAGAGGTGCAGAGAGGAGAGGTGCAGAGAGGAGAGGTGCAGAGAGAGGAGAGGTGCAGAGAGAGGGGGTGCAGAGAGGAGAGGTGCAGAGAGAAGAGAGGTGCAGAGAGGAGAGGTGCAGAGAGAGGAGAGGTGCAGAGAGAGGAGAGGTGCAGAGAGGAGAGGTGCAGAGAGAGGGGAGGTGCAGAGAGAGGGGAGGTGCAGAGAGGAGAGGTGCAGAGAGAGGAGAGGTGCAGAGGGAGGAGAGGTGCAGAGAGAGGGGGTGCAGAGAGGAGAGGTGCAGAGAGGAGAGGTGCAGAGAGAGGAGAGGTACAGAGAGAGGGGAGGTGCAGAGAGGAGAGGTGCAGAGAGAGGGGAGGTGCAGAGAGGAGAGGTGCAGAGAGAGGGGAGGTGCAGAGAGGAGAGGTGCAGAGAGAGGGGGTGCAGAGAGGAGAGGTGCAGAGAGAGGGGAGGTGCAGAGAGGAGAGGTGCAGAGAGAGGGGAGGTACAGAGAGAGGAGAGGTGCAGAGAGGAGAGGTGCAGAGAGAGGAGAGGTGCAGAGAGAGGGGAGGTACAGAGAGAGGGGAGGTGCAGAGAGGAGAGGTGCAGAGAGAGGGGGTGCAGAGAGGAGAGGTGCAGAGAGAGGAGAGGTGCAGAGAGGAGAGGTGCAGAGAGAGGAGAGGTGCAGAGAGGAGAGGTGCAGAGGGAGGAGAGGTGCAGAGAGAGGAGAGGTGCAGAGAGGAGAGGTACAGAGAGAGGGGAGGTGCAGAGAGGAGAGGTACAGAGAGAGGGGAG
>CM045898.1:46078518-46083518 GCA_025169545.1 Anguilla japonica
AAACCCAACCGCGGGATTACAGCAGGACACGAAAAACGCAGTTCACTGACGCAGAATTTGGGTTTTTGCGTCACGGCGAAGGATTACAGCATCCTACGGGCGCTTCCAAACCAGCGTTCATCTGAGACCCCCCCCCCAAAGTCACCCCCCCGACCCCCCACCTCCCTGGAAAGTGAAAGACAACTTAATGGCGGGGAAATTAAGTTCAGCATCCTGCAGAGTCACTCCAATTTAGCGTCCGCCTGAAACGCCCAAACCTGAAAAACAATTTAATGGCACAGAAATCCATTCTGCAAAACAAAAAAAGGGGGGGGGCAGGGGGGGAGGGGGGTAGGAGAAAAAAAAAAAGGAAAAGAAAACATTGTTTGAGGATGACGGCGTTCTTTGAGCTCACGGCTCTCCCAGCTCACCTCACACGACACCGCGTTCGCCGTGTTGTGTGCGCTTGGCATGTTTGGCTAATCGTGCTAATCGTGCTATCGGGACGGAACTCCTGAGGAACCCCCCGAGGGAGGCCTCCCTCCTCAAGCGGGGGGGGCCATTTTTCTTCTTTAACCAGTGTTTTTTTTTTTTCCTCCGCATTCTGCTCCTCTGGTGTTTTTCGCAGAGAGAAGAAATCACCTTGAAGTTGCCAGGGCTCTAATGAAAACCAGCCCCCTGATGACATGCAACAGAAACAAGCTGGACCTCCCTCACAGGCCTCCGCGCATTCCTGCGTGACAATTTAACCCATCGCTTTTAGCGGAGTCGTTCGGAGTAACCAAAAAAATAAATAAAAATAAATAAAATAAAAGGAAAACATTCATCACAATCTTTCCCATTTCACTCAAAGGCAGTTACTGTTTTATGCTAGGGTCATTATATAGCAATCAGACAACTTTAAAAAAAAAAAAAAAAAAAAAAACTGAGGAGGACTTTTAAGTCATTTAAGGTTTTTGGCTTTGGGAAAAACGCAGAATGGGGAACCGATGCCATATATTCCTCTGTTGCTTTTCGGATCCAGAGGAACACAACCAGCATCCTCTCTCCTGTTGAGCTCACTGCACGAGGCCCTAATTCTCTATCACTGCTGAGACAGAGGACAGAAATGGACAAATGGAATTGACACTAATTTAAAGGAGATGAAGGTTAAAGAGAAGAGAGAGAGAATGTCTTTTTATGTTCCTTTATTAAACACACAGGATCCTTCATGGTTGTACCAACACTTACAACATACCTAACAATTATAAACCACTTATATATATCTACTTACTATATACCCCCAATCTACTGTACACCTACTTACTATATACCAATTTACTATATAACACTCGTCTACTATATACCTATTTACTATAACTATATACCAACCCTCTACTATATATCAATGTACTATATATGTCACCATCTACTATACAGTATACCGTATCTATTTACTATATAATATACCTCCCCTATACTATAAACCTATTTATGAAATAATATACCTCCTCTCTACTATATGCCAATTTACTAAATAATATATCACCAATCAGACCCACCTTCCCTCCAACCTCCAGAATAACAAAGAGAATTAAGAGAAAAAACACAAACACAAACCCTTGAAATCAGCACACAGCACTAAACCAAGAGAAAGAGACAGAACCATGACCAGGGTTTCAAGAGTGCGTTCCCAACAGGATCAAAAACAAAAAAATGCGTTTTAAATTCGCCTTGTAGGAGGTCTACAGCATAATCTGAACAATCATATGAAAGAAATTAATTTAAGAAAACATCAACGGCGCATGATAAATGTTGAATCTGGGATTAACTGGTACATCGTGTCGCTGAGAAATTGCCTGCTATGTTTGCGGGACAGAGGGTTCGAGCAGAAAGTTGTGCTTCCAAGTAACACAATAATAGCGCAAGGCTCAGGCCTTCTGATAAAAATCCTACTGAAGCATTACAGGCATTTAGCAGACGCTCTTATCTAGAGTGACCTACATAACTTTTTTACACAGCATTTACACTGCATCCATTCATACAGTTGGATATATGCTGAAGCAATGCAGGTTAAGTACCTTGCTCAAGGGTACAAAGGCAGTGTCCAATCCAATCCAGCTTCTTACCCATTACAACGGCACTGAAGCCACACAAAGTCATTCTTTTGTTCCACAGGTTCTACTCCAGATTTGTGAGCCTGGAGATGAAGATTACACTTCAGAATTTAGACTTCATCATCCACACCAGGTGGAGAATTGTTTTTTGGCTTCACGTTACATACAGTACATACATCAAAAACATAAAGGATCGCCACTCACATACGAATCTCATCCAAACATTCCCTTCAGACGACAAGCTTAAAACTTACACGACATCTCACCAAACACTGCGGAGTTCTTGTGCACCAGGGGATTTAGGGCCACGGCTAATCACAGAACATGGCAAAGGCTTGGATAAAATGGCCGACCAACTGGCTCGAGAGCAGAAAACCAGAATCCACAAAATGGACGTGGTTGAACAACTAAAAAAATTACACTGGCTCAGCAGATACGAGAGGACTGCACGGTTAAAACAACAAAGAGCCAATGGTTCAAAACATTTAGAGATGTTGCGGAGAAACTGAGAACGTCACAATGTAGATGCGCTACAAAAAGAAACTGAGTTTCTGTCGGCTGGCTCGCAAGTTCCTCGAGGCTGTTGGGGTTTCTGACCTCAAGCAATTGTGCAGATGTGACTTGACCAAACTCCCGCAGGATTTAACAAGACCTGTTCTTCCAAACTTGTGTTCCAGATCTACAAACTATTAGTAAAAAAAAACAACACTGAAATGTCACTTGGAGGAGTTCTAGGACAGAGGGGTCAGAACCTTACCAAATATCTGCAGAGAGCAAAACGATGCTTGTCCATTTCAACCAACTCCGTTGATACAGAAATATGCATCTCTTCATAAAAATAAGTTTACGCTAAGCACCTTCTTTCTACAGATTAAGAAAAAAACATAAGCAATACAGCGCAGCGCTATAAAAATGACCACCTGTCACAAGTGGGTCTAACAACCACACATCATTCAGTGGCAGCTGACTCATCAGCATGAGGGGAGGTGCTGTGAAAACTTTCCAATACCTGTGATCAACAAAGGCTCTAGCGCCCCCACGCTGCGGGATGACTGAAATGCAGGTAGGAAAACTGCTTTGGTGAAAACTGGTGACCCTCTGACAGTAATGCGAGTTGGACCAGGCAGGCACTCCCAACTGAGAGAAGTCCACCAAACTGAGTCCACCCAGGGAGCGGGCCTAATGAATAAACTCATTTCTGACGAATCAGCATCCTGTTTGTTCAGATGGAGCTCCAATAGGAGGTTGCCAATTCAAGCCAAGTGAACCAGAAGACCTATACGATACCTCTGGCTAAACCTCGCTAGAGTCGATCAGCTTGCAGGAAACTAAACTCACACGCTGTTGCTTATCATCCCAGATGGTCCAGAGAGAATGAACATCTGGGAACAAGATTTCTGGTGAGCTGAAGGATGAGAAGAACAGTCTAGAAGCCGGCAGTCTGGAGACCATACAACGCTGTTGCCATTCTCTCTTCACTGTATATCCATCTGGTCCCAATCAACACATTCAGTAAAAATGGCAGTTGAATCAAA
Source organism: Anguilla japonica (assembly GCA_025169545.1). Classification (NCBI taxonomy): domain Eukaryota; kingdom Metazoa; phylum Chordata; class Actinopteri; order Anguilliformes; family Anguillidae; genus Anguilla; species Anguilla japonica. The sequence goes on from CM045898.1 coordinate 46,082,129, forward strand.
GGAATATCATCAATGGCATTTATTAATGAAAAAACTATATGGATATAGTTTTCAAATATTGCAAAAAAATGATCTTGCCTTTGGTTTGGTTTACTTTGGATTGATTTGGAAGTGACTGAATCTTTCATTCAGATAAAAAAGACAACTACAGAGAAGCAGTGAAGGTGTACCTGAAGAGGAGGATGAGGGAATGCAGGGGTTTTAGGAGAAACCCCTTTAGGTCATCGAACGTGATATAGCACACAGGCAGTGTGGGACATGCATTCATTACATTACATTACATTACAGGCATTTGGCAGACGCTCTTATCCAGAGCGACGTACAATAAAGTGTATAACCATAACCAGGAACATGTATGACGAAAACCCTACGGAGAAGTACCGGTCCAAGTGCAGGGAACAACCGCATAGTTCAACCTGGACCCAGCCACAGCCACAGATATCTCATTCAGCCACAGATATCTGTATTAACTGTTTGGAGTTTATTATTTCCCGGGTTATGCCTACGTTTCTTTCTGCACTCGTTCCCCTTCACCCCCCCCCCCCCCCCCTTATCCATCCCTCCCCTCCGTCCACCCCTCCACCCCAATCTGGTTTCACTTGAAAGTAATGAGGCAAAACAACATGTTTTTCCCCCCATTTTTCGACTTTCTCTGCCACAGTGTTTCGGGATGGGGGAGTGGGGGATCGCGATCGTGAGCGCGTGTGCATCTGTGGGTTGTGAATACGCATCTCCTCAGAACAAATGAAAAACACTGCAGATTGAATTATTTCCTGACTGAAACCACATGCAGCCTCGCTCCGTACAGACAGATGCATCTGGACTGCAGGTACACATGGACCTTCAGGATGAACTGCACGCTTTGTTGTTAGATGTGTGTTGTAGGCTGTAGGTTGAACACTGACATAAAAAAGTTCAACCTGAACCCTGACATGAAAGATTTACCTGAACCCTCACCTGAAGATTTTACCTACAGTCCTGTAGAGGTACATCCATCCATCCATCCATCCATTCATCAGCTGCACTTATTCCAGGTCAGGGTCACAAGGGTTGCTGGTGCCTATCCCAGCATGCATTGGGTGAGAGGCAGGAACATGTAGAAGTACATCACTGCAGAAATTAAGGCCCTTAGTCACTACATTATATTAATTCAGCAAACACTTATTCACAGCAAATTACACTGCAGGACTTATAAAGCATACCCCCAACTTGCAATTTCCTTATAAATATATTTTACTGTTGTTACAACCAGCTCTCAGTCAGCCACACACACACACATGCACATACACCTACACTCATGCGCACACACACACACACACACACACACACACACACACACACACACACACACATGCACATGCATACACGCACACGCACACACACACACACA